>CM070486.1:35514953-35877453 GCA_036324585.1 Champsocephalus esox | reverse complement strand
ATTGAAAAGGAAGTGAGTTTGATTGAAAAGGAAGTTGGACTACATTCTCAGTTCCTGATTGGCTCTACGTTTTTCGTCTGACGGATACCGCCCAAGAAAGGCAGTAGACTGCTACTAAGTTTCCCTATGCAACCTGAAGAGTAAAAGGGTCAAGTCCGTCAGAAAGCAATGACTGTAAGTGTAAGCCTTACACTTACACTGTAAGGATTAGTAACATGTATTGTGTTTATGTGATGACATTTGGAGATGTTTAAACTCAATGAGAAAAAGCGTTAGCATTCGCGCTAGCATTAGCATACAAGCTAGGGTTAGCCATACTAGCCTGTACACATGCTTATTGCACATCCAGTGTAAATAACCCCATTTGTGTTCTGTGAGACTGAAGGGGACGTTGCATTGTTTTTGTTGCTTTCGTTGCAGTTTTATATACGTCTTAAATGTAATTTAGGTTAACTTCCTGTTTTATTTAGATGCTTTTATTTTGAAGGAGAGTTTACATTGTTGACAGGAAGTTGTTGTTGCTATGGAAACAACACGACTGCGAAAATAAATATATTTATAAAGACGGAGAAAGTAAAGAACAAAGTATATGTTTAAATGTTAGCACCCCCCGAAGAGGCACAAGGTTGGTATTTACTATTATATAAAATTGTAGGTTGTGTCCTAATTCGTTTATAAGCTGTTTTGTAGCTTTGCTGTTTGTTTACAGTTAACTTTTGGTAGTATGCTAAAGTGATTCTAATACAGATTGAGCCTAAATGTATTTGTTATTTTTGTGTCTTTATAGCTCTTACATTGACTCTGGAGTTTCAATCAATTCTAAATCCTCAGTAAAGTCTATGGCTGAAGTCGAATAGTCCATTTAGCTTTGGAACCTTCCTAAAGGAGTGAAATGACCCGGAAGTCCCTCAGTGGCAGCCATGATAAGTGCCGTTCGAATTCTCTAGAATGATGAGAATGATAGGAAAGGAGATTTCAAACTTCCTTTATAACCTCCTTTAGCTAAAGGCCCTGTCACACTGTCCCGAAGTTGACACCCGATGGACACACAAATATGGAATTGTGAATTTTTACATTACATTTAAGACATACAACTGCAATGAAAGTACCAAAAACAATTATGTTACAGTACTATGATACTGTACTGATATGTTCAGACTTTGTTCTTTACTTTCTCCGTCTTTATATGTAGAAAATATTACGTTTTCTCCGTAATGTTGTTTCCATAGCAACAACAACTTCCTGTCAACTCTCCTTCAAAATAATATATTATATCCTTTTTAGTTTCACAGTAACACAAATTGGGTTATTTACATAATATGTTTACATGATTTTGTTGTGCAATAAAACAACCCAATGGTCACACGATAAAGGAAACGTTCAAATTCGGCTGTGATCGTAGCAACATCGGGCCATTCGTGAGGGCATCTTAAGCCATCGTATGACCGCCGGTGGAGTTTCTCAGGCTCCGGCAGCAACTTCGTGAGCGGTGGCAAAATCTTTGGCATGCCAAAAAATTGCCCAAGGACCTTGCGAAAGTTCATTTTCGTGTTGAATTCGTGTGTCAATTTTGCCCTTCGTAAGGCCATCGTGAGGGCATCTTGTTATCATCGGTGCCATCGGGCATTCACCCCGATCAGAGTGAGGGTGAATGCACCGATGATAACACGAAGATGACACGATTTGACAAGATGCCCTCACGAGTGCCTTACGAAGTTGCCGCTCATGAAGTTGCTGCCGGAGCCTGAGAAACTCCACCAGCGGTCATACGATGGCTTAAGATGCCCTCACGAATGGCCCGATGTTGCTACGATCAGAGCCGAATTTGAACATTTCCTTTATCGTGTGTCCATCGGGTGTCAATTTCGGGACAGTGTGACAGGGCCTTTAGGAACCACTGGACCTCACTAACCGACAGGAGAAGCGAAAATGCTGCCCCACAATGCCTTGCAGCCGCAGCATTTGCCATCACTCAACAGTCGGCCGTTCACGGAAACAACCGATTATGACCGAGAAATGATATCATGAAAGTTACGGTGCTTATTAAGCATTTTAAAATGTATGTGGTAAGTTGCCAAACGTGCTTTGTTTTGAACGTTCATCAGTATTATAATCAAAAAGAGAAATATGAATGTTAGTTTTTACTGAAATGATCAAATAAAGTCAACATTTCAGTCTTTACTGAGCTGTGTGGAGTTTGTTCAACTTTTAAAAGATGTTTGAATGGTGATATACACAGTGATAGATGTTAAGGACGAACGTTTATAATAAATACATCTGAATTGATTTTAAGATCTTTAGTTCATACAATCATACGTATTGGGATCATTTGTATTAATGTGGACCGGAGAGAGAGGGTGACGAGCATAAGTTTCACATTCCTTTTTTATTTCAATTCCAACTTTGGTCATGAAGAATATGTTTCTCTGTTGTCCACGTTCATAAAGCAAAGCAGCAGCATCAGAGCACGGTGCAGAGTCTCTAGATGAGTTTACAGTAGTCCCTCGTTCTTATTGAACATCCATGTTGTAGTCCGCTGTATAGAAAACTGTGGTTTCCATGGTTTCCCCACAGCAGCAGACGCACATTCATGACGTCCGCTGGCGCATCATAAACACGTTGGATAGTGAAAGTGCATTTGGATTCTCTAAAGTACTGCAGTCTCTTCTCCTAAGTCCTTTTGAATTCTCCTATCCACTATCCCTTAACCCTGTGACGTTTCACTCAGAGGTCAAGGAATAGGAGATAGGGTTAGAATTTAGGAGCTGATCTTTGGACTATTCGACTGTAGCCTATGACCATACTTCGGAGGGCTATGCTACAGCTAGCATTAGCTATATTTACCTTGTTTACACTTAGAGGTCCTAAGTGTTAATCTGTGTATGTTACACTTGCATGTATGAGATCATTAAGTGCCTTGTATCTTCTTTTTTTATAGTTTCACTCCGTTTGAATGTCAGTGGACTTCAATAAAGGAGCATGGCTGCTCATTCCCTGGCTCTCAAAAGAGTTTGGCTGGCTGTTTAATCTACGTTCACACTGAGACAGTAAAACACATAGAGAGAACAGTACACCTATTGTGTAAGTACATACAAAAAGGTCACACAATATGATCACAAATAAATATGATCACAAATAAAGTTTTTATTAAGAAGTATACAGGCTGCTGATATATGTGTTCTCAGCCTTGGAGAAACTTGACATGTTTTGGGATGTGTCTGAACCTCTCTTTAGTGGTTTAAAGGTAGAGTATGTAAGTTTGAGAAACCGGCTCAAGATACACTTTTTGTTATATTCCATGGAATGCTCTTAACATCCCGATAGCTATGATATCTTAAGTGCTTTGACAAAAAATCCATAAAAAGATTTCATCTGTGGAAGCCGAGGTACTGTAAAAAGTATGATCAATCATTTTAGCCGGACCAGCTAAAATAACTGGATGGCCTACCTGCCTGTCAGCCTTCCATCTGTGCACAAACTTATCTTGTGCCCTCATTGGTCATGTGCACGTTCGTGTGTGTTGGAGGAGGGGCTCTGTGAGGAGGTGGCAGATTTTTTCCGGCTGTGTATTTTCAAATTCTAGCGATCTCGAGCTGGTTTCTCAAACTTACATACCCTACTGTACCTTTAATAAAACAGATATTTCAACGTGTGCCTACTTTGTTCACGTACTGTTGAGGTTCATTACAGTAGTTGCGTGCTATAATGTATTTACAAAGTGTGAAGAGGAGGCAACTTTAGAATAGGGAACCTGTTCAGGTCAATTAGAGTCAAACTACTAGCTTATTGGTTATGAACAAGACTTCACTTTAAAATAGGGAACATGTTATTAGATATAAATACCTAATTAGAGTCAAACTACTAGCTTATTGGTTATGAACAAGACTTCACTTTAACATAGGGAACATGTTATTAGATAGAAATACCTAATTAAAGTCAAACTACTAGCTTATTGGTTATGAACAAGACTTCACTTTAAAATAGGAAACATGTTCTTAGATAGAAATACCTAATTTTGAGTTATTTAGACTTAATTACCACTTATAGTTTCATGTCTTGTTACATAAGAATAGATCATATTTGTTAAGTGTTATTATGGAAGAATGACTCTTCGTGTGGTACTACTGCCTTATTAGGCCCATATTGACCATATTAAGACCAAACAACTTCCTTAGTTGCAGTAACTAAGCACCAATTAGAGGGTTATTGAAGAAAAACTCTAAACTAATGGCCTATTACTTGTAGAATATGGTCAAGTGTTTTATAATGACGAATAAAGAGCCAATATACTGCTAATAAGCATGTTAATTAACAACTAGTTGATGGTGAATTGGTGTACCTTAATATAAAGTGTTACCAAAAGTTCTTATTGCAGCTCAAATGTGGCTTTGTTTTCAAGGCTGTAAACCAGTCATAAGCTCTCAAAAACACAAGCGTTGTCTTTCACATACACTATCAATCTCTCTCACACACACTACTATACCCTCATACATACTACAATTCCTCTCTCAGATACACTATCATTCACACACCCACCCACACCCACCCGCACAACTAAACATAGTGCATACTGAAGCCTCCTCTCCACATGAACTTCAACCTCTCTGTGAAGGTCAGGTTTAATGCAGTATTTTGTTCACAGAGGGGGCAAGGCAACGAAACTTAAAATAAGAAGCAGCATTTTATGGCACGCTATGCATGGGGCATGAGGTGGTTTCCCGACATGTTGTTTCAGTCAATTAAAGGGTGTTTCATGTTGTCGTTGCTGTGGACCTTCTTAATACCTTAGAAAATGCCGTTTAATACTTTTTAATAGCCTTAATTTTTGCGAAATTGATTTATCAACTTTTAATACTTTTTAAGACCCCGCGGACACCCTGTAAATGTGCAACCTCTTTTTGTGACAGATTTTTGCAATAAATTATAATTCTTCTGAATGATATTCCTATTGACAGCTAGTTTCTATGTGAACATTATGAGATGGACAGCCAGAGAGAATACATGAAAAACACAGTTATGAAATACTATATGACAAAACAAGAATACAGTTTAAGTGATTTGTAAAATATCTATAAAGAAAAAAATCTGTTTACAGTTCTGTTTCATATGGGTGTTGAGAGATGTATCCATAGAAATCTTGCCCCCGGACCCCCCCAAAGGAGGTTAGGTCCACGGTGTCTACATGCTTATTTATACAATATGTGTGCTTATGTTAACATCATAAGACAAACGTTGGTACCGTGTTGTGTGTAGTGAGAACGCGCTAGAGTGAGGGGGGCCCCCAAGCCAAAGCTCGCTTAGGGCCCCCAAAAGTCTAGGGCCGGCCCTGATCATACATACTACAATTCCTCTCTCACATACACTATCTATCATGCTCACACACACACACACACACACACGCATGCACGCACACACACACACGCACACACACACACGCACATACGCACACAACTATATACCCTCATGCATACAGTACTACAATTCCTCTCTCACATACACTATTATTCTTTCTCACACACAAAGTTTTCTATCTTGCATACACTGCTAGAGTATTATATTGTAGTATGATGTTGTCTGTAAGTGGGAATAATAGTGTTTCTAAGAAAGTACTGTTTGGTATGTAAGTAAGTTTGATTTATGGCCCAGACAAAAGTGTGTGAAAGAGAGTACGATTGTGCGTGTAAAAGTGTTTAGCTATATGTATAAAAGAGTTTAATGGTGTACGTGTGAGATTCTGATATTGTTTGTGAGAACAAGTATGAGTTTTGAGCTAGACGGCCTCTCATATTCAACCATAGAGCCTCAAGCATCTCACTGAAACGTTGACTTGAATTAAATCTATTATGTCAACCAATTTCACATTACTGTATTAGGTTAGTTGAAAACAATAATATTAAGTGGAACTTTTTACGTACAAGGGGTACGTAGGCTGATTTGCATTCCCTTTTGCTGTTCTGAACCGGCATATTGTATATTCTTAATTGCACATGCAGAGAGGCATCCCTCAGTCATGCATCTCTTTGTTACAAAAGCAATTGAATGCCTCTCTTACGGACACTTATATCATACAAGACATGCCACATCTCTATCTTTCTACTCGAGCCGTATTCATGAAATATTCAAACTGTTTGACAATGCTTAATTCAGCTTGAGTAGCTCCCCACTCCCTGAATAAATGATCAGGTGAACCGTTCGTGCCTGATTGACAGGCTCATAAAAACTGATTCTTCTTTATGCTTAGGCCCTTTGACAAAGAACAATCCGTCAGCAAAAACTCACATTTAGAAATTGATTTTAAAGGATACTTTTTGCTTTGGTTGCCTTCAGAAACGGGAGAAAAGAGGATATGAAACAGCATTTTGAAGGGCAATTTCTTTTGTCAAAAAAGCCAGTGGAGAGATTCCGAGGAAAAAAACTGCACTGCATACTAAGAAGGGAGCAGTGAGAGGAGGGGGGTTCAGACATGCACATCCATACTCGCACTTAATCTGAGCAGAAGTCAGGCAATATGTCCAAAATGCAATAAGGAATAGTAGGTGCTGCGTTCAATTGTAAGTGTGCATTGCACTATGAAAGAGAACCCCCCTTGACACACACACACACACACACACACACACACACACACACACACACACACACACACACCACACACACACACACACACACACCACACACACACACACACACACACGGTGTAAAGCGTTAAACAAGGAGAAGTATTACAGGAGTAATGTATGGCCTTGCTAAGGAGACAACAGCAAAAGACTCCCCCTTCTTCCCACCCTCCACCAAGAACACCCACCCCAGGACCCCCCACAACAAAACCATTACAGGGAGGTGGCCGGGCTCCTGAGTGTGGTCAGCTAATAAACCAATTGTCTGGCCCTGAAAAGAGGATTACTTTAATCTAGTAATGGCTGACGTAGCGAGGGGTAAGAGGGTCACAGAGAATGGCTGAGCAGCTCATTGTAAGGCGAGCCCCCCTCACCCCCCAACCCGCCTGCCCCCAGCTGCCCTCAGCTGACCCTCCAGCCCAATCAGGCCTACTGTAGTTCACCCATGTGGAAAACCAGAAGTACTCTTAAACTAAACCTCAAGGAGAGGGGGGGGGGTACAGGGCCGCCTATAGAAAAGAGGTGCCCCCCACCCCTCCCAACACTCACACACGAGCCATTAATTATAGACCAGTGCAGGATGGGGGCAATGAATACCTTAAAGAATTTCACTCCAACAATGTAAAAGGAAATAAGTGTTTACTGCGCCATAAAGCCCCGCCTCCTCATTCATTTCAATGGGACGAATGCAAGTACGTAATACAAGTATTATCCAATTCCTACTAGTAGAATAAATTATATCAAAAGTAACCTTTGATAATTTAGAGGCAGGAGAACTCTGACGTTACTGAAGTCTGCATAGTATTTTAAATCTCCAACACGAGTTTTAGCAACTGTTAAGCCATTTCAATTCCTGGATGTAGCATTAACACATCCTGTAACCTAGTGCCCCACCTCACTAAAACGTTGACTTTAATCAAATGTAGTATGTCAACAGATTTCACATAACTGTATTAGGTTAGTTGAAAGCAATCATATTAAGTTAAAAAACCTAATACAGTTATTCTGTTGGAAAACAGCATTTGTTCTTCCAGGTAGACGGCTGAGAGCTAGACCCAGAGCAGCAGAACCGACAGGTGCTTGTAAGTCTCTGCAGTGTTTTACCATCTTGTATAAGTGCTGTCAATTATCTTAGCAGTGTATTCTGGTGTTTGCCCACACACGACACCCCGCCCTGTCGTGTTCTGCATGTGTGCGGTTCCATTGTAATATCGCCGACTCAGACACTGTGCACTTCCTGCCAGTGCCCGAGAGGTGAAGAAGGTGAAGTGTGTATCTGACATCAGCGTCTTCCAGTTCACAGAGAGCTGTCTGTGTGGCAGATGACCCATCAGCTGTCCCTGTCTGCTGACACAGCTTATGGCCGAAGCCCAATCCAGGCCACAGTTCTCCCCGTCATATGTCCACGTTTGTGTCCACATAGCTGTGGGCAGATGGCCGGGGCTTGTATCCTGCCTCGTGCCCAGCACACTTTTTACAAAGCGAGTAGTGTGCCATGCTAATTCATACCCCTGCCCTGAGAGGGGAGGGGGGTGGCGTGTAACTGGGGGAGGAGAGAGCAACAGTTCCAATTGTCCACCCTGTCAACAAACTCCAAAAACAGATGAATCTTTGAGAAGAAATCCATTTAGCTCCAATTGAAAGACTTAAGCCCTCGTTCGCTGACCTTTTATGACTCGTAGGCGGGAGCCCGTCTTAAGAAGAAATGAATCCCGGTCAAATACACAGGAGGAGAAATCAATAAGCATTTTCCACAGCTGCTTGCCCTCGTACTAACCATGTGCAGACAGGTCGAATATACTTAAATCTCCCTGAAATACCCTTTTGACCACAAAGACAAGTATTATTTTGAGCCATAGCCAACTGCTTCCTTCAAGAGAAAAGTTCTTCAGGTTGGTTTGAATGCAGAGACGCCTTTCAGACATGCCTACGCTGTGGAATTGGACAGGTGAGCCGATCTGAACTGATCAACGAGCTCGCGTTGCTCAAGACCTGCTCATGATAGGACATCAAACAGTGAGCAACACAAGAGTGAAGAGAATAACCCCGTATTCATGCTCAGAAGGGGAACCATGGAAATGAACACAAGGCACAATTTAACATTTACCGGTCAATGGACAGAAACTCACATCAACGCATCAGAATGAGAGGCCAACCCACTGGAATTATACGTCTAATGACTTCCTTTTTTCAGTTAAGTCGAATTAGTTCAATGACTACACTAAATGGTCTTGGAACTACATGGAAAACATTGACATGTCCAGTGACTGCAGACAATTGTCCTACAGCTGGAAACTCAGCTGTCCTTTGGACGGGATAAACTCATCAATAACCACAATCTGTGGGTCAATACACACAGTGATGTTCCACTGATTGGTTCATCAGCTGCAATGTGCTGTCCAAAGGCCCGACGCAATTATGTGTATTCTTAGAAGGCTCAATGGTGATTTAAGGTTTATTATCGCTCGGTTTGTCGCTGCCTAATAACAGGCGAACCGACACTTCTCCTGTGTTTCCTAACGTCCTCCCCATCTATCCGCCCTTTGAGGATGCTCCGAGTGGGTTCCACTGATTCCTTTGAAGCGTGTATTGATTGTCCGTCATTAATGACGCCTGAAACTCCCAGATGTGTCCTACTCCTCGTTTAATTGTGATGAATTGATGCATTTCTTTTAAGCTCCCCCTCTGCTAATGTGTCCTAGACTCATGCCCAAAGCGTAGGTTATTTGCGTTTGTTATTTAGTCTGTTTACTTGTTGCATCTCATCACATTAATGTTGCCTTTTTGTTTCACTCTGCTGATTCAGAGCGGACTGTCTGTTATCATGATCCCCCTGCGGCCGGAATCAGACATGAACAACACATTAACTAACTTTCAGTCTGGGTTTAGATTCGGTCAATGCGCACCGCATATCCTGGCTGACCAATCAGCTGCAATCGACCACATGCACGTACAGATACCATGTGAACTACTGTAGCATGTTTAGCTGACACACATTGGACTGTGATGAAGGAAACAATATAGGTAACATTTTCCTCTTATTTATTTATTTGTTTTTTTTAACTGATATATGTTCAACACCGTAAATTAACGGAAACAAAAAACTAACAAAAAGACTTTAATATCATAAAATGCTTTAATATAATATAATACAAGTTAAAGATGAATAATAATGACTGGACCCAAATGAAGTCCATAAAACCGCTTCAAGGATGGAATATTGTGTTTAACGCTTTTCCTGGAACTCAAGCACTGACGCTCCAGAAGAGTCGACTATGAGACAGAGCAAACCAACGTGAATGTGATATCTTTACAGTTCTGTTGGACCCATCTGACTGGACTTCCTGGTGTGCTTCTATTTCTCTCAGCACCGTGAACCTCTGTGTGTGAAACATGCTTTACAAATCAAACGGCCTCTTAATCCGTACCCGAAGCAACGCGCTGACACCACACAGCGCATTGTGTCGCCTTGCCAGAGGCTGTTGTTGGCCTCAATGAGCTCGGCGGGGGGGCATTTGCATCCTGTAAGACCATGACTAATGACTCTTAATTAATTACAATCTTAATCAAGATACTTGAGCGAAAATCAAACATATTGCATTCACACTTAATGTATTCAGTGGAGGTTTGTCAAGGCCCCCCGGTATCGCTTGCATGAGGGTAGCCACAGTCGGTTCACACACAAAGGGGACGCAGCCGAGGAAACTACCAATAAGAAAGGTCATTTAGCGGGGGGGCCGGTGCTCACACAGATAATGGGCTGTCAGTGGACTCAACAGTTGGAGTGAGGGGCCTGTATTGTTCTCTGCGGCCCCTGTGGCCCCTGTGCTACGCCGTCGTTAAGGGGGGGGAGGAGGTTAAAGCTCTTCCTCACACCACCTGTTGTCAACGCCTCCCCTCCAGCCCAACCCCTCATCCTTCTGCTTTTGTCCTGCTGACCCTTTATGACACACACACACACACACACACACACACACACACACACACACACACACACACACACACACACACACACACTGGCCCCCTCCCCTTTACTAAGGTCTAATTAATTCATGGCTATCCTCTGGAGGAGGGTTTGGTTGGTGTGTCTGGCTGAATGACGGGCAGACGGAGGGCCGTGCAGAGGGGGCTAAGCAGGGGCCCCTTGGCCTCACTCCGGCCATCTGATCCCCTTCCTTTAAGAACAGCACGGCCATCGCCTCCCGACCCCACGAGGATGAGAGCGGCAATCGTATTAGTGAAGCATGACACAGCTCAACTCATCGTCACAGACACGGGGCGGTGTGCTATCACCAGAGAGGTGATGTGTTACTGTCTCCCTCCCTCTGGGCTCCCTGTCCCCTCCCTCTGGGCTCCCTGTGCTGAACACAGATCCACACACTGACTGCTGTAGTGTGGACACGATGCAGCAGGATCACACCCTGACGTCCAGGCTGCTCTCAAGCAGACGAGCAGGAGTAACAGTGTCCTGACAAGTGTTTCAGACAGCTGGGGGGAACCGTGTCCTGCTCCTCTGGGTGCAGAGGAGAGTGTGCGAGGGCTGAATGTGAAACTCATAACGGCGGGATGTGCGTCTATAACGACGTATCCAAAAGATAGCATTATGTGATCGTCTTGTCATTGTTTTAGCAATGACAGCCTTGAGACAGTCTAGTGTGTCCTTGGGCAAGACACTTCACCTGAACTTGCTCCTGTGGGTATTGTCCACAGTATCTGACCATTGCATGTATGATATATGTGTAATGTGTGTATATGTAAAGCGCTTTGAGTCATTGAAAAAGCGCTATAATAAATGTAAGGAATTATTATTATTAAACACATACCCAGCCGTACCTCCCTGCTAGAGATAATATAGGTAAAGGGATTGTACAACAATTACAATACACATATACTTATATGCTGATGAACATCGCAGGCCAATAGCCTCTCAGTCTTCTCCAATGTGCCCACTGGACTCTGGAAGAGCTGGTCCTCAAAATGCTCCAAAGACATACGGATACATCAGCTGCTCTGCAACAGCTGAAGAGATACTATCAGCACATTTACAGGAGGGAAACAGATCAAACAAGCTTATTCAGAATAACTTTAAAGACAACAAATGGTTATATGCAATTAGGAGTCATTGTGTCTTGGGGGGAAGGCACAATAAATACAATAAGGTACATGTTTAAATACATTGCGATGGGGAGTAAGGCAGCACTGCCTGATGCTGCTGCTGCAGTGTGTACAGACATCGTGCGCTGAGCAGGACAGCATGCAGCACGGAGCTCCACTCCCTGCCATGTGTCCGCAGAGCTGTGGGTTGATAACAGGAGCAGAGGGCAGCTCCACGAGGGCACGGACAGCAGTATGCATCATCTCTCATCACAGACATCCACCCTACACCTCTCTCCTACTGTGACTCCTTCCTTCACCAGCACCCCCACATCCTTTTGCCGTTTCAAAATCCATAAAACCCTGAAATTCAGTTCTCTGCACAGGGTTCACACTGATCCACAAACTGTGTGTGTGTGTGTGTGTGTGTGTGTGTGTGTGTGTGTGTGTGTGTGTGTGTGTGTGTGTGTGTGTGTGTGTGTGGACACAAAAAAGAGAAAGGAAGATCCAAGTGGTGACAGGATGTTTCAGCTGTTTCTCCCAAACTGGTGTCTAGGATTACTCTGGGTGAGAAAGTCGCCCAGACTACTGTTACAAAGACATAAGGATGTACACACACACACACACACACACACACACACACACACACACACACACACACACACACACACACACACACACACACACACACACACACACACACACACACACACACACACACACACACACATCTTCACCTGTTTATCCCCCACACTCACAAGACAGCTGCCATCTTAACCCTTGCGGGCGTGACCTCCAAGCAACCTTTGAAAGAGGAGTTGGGGTTGGACCTAACACCCTGAGAGGTTACTGCCCCAGTCAGCTTTATTTGAAAGGCATCTGACTCCACCCCCAGCACCTTGTAAAGACCCCCCCCCGTCAGTGTGCATATGCATGAGCCATAAAGCAGCGGCAGAGACGGAGCAGGCATAATCAAAAGGTATAACCCACTGAAAGGAGAATCTGAGCTGGGGCGAGTCGCTCGATGTCAGATCCCACCCAGGGGTCTGCCTGCTAGCTCCATTGTGCTTCACTGACTTGTATGCCACTGCCATGACTTGGCCTCTGCTCCGGGCACATCACTTCGCAGGGCGCATGTCCAGCATCAAAGAGCCTCTGTTAATGCGTGACATAGGATAGGACTGGTATGTGAAACTCACATTCTGGAAGGATACTAAAGTGATGGTGGATCCGTCCGTGATGCAAGATAGTGGAACGTCCAGGTTGGAACAGGATGTGAGGAGGATATCTGGGTGACAGCTCCACTAGCAGCACACGTGTTTTCTTTTGATCCCATTTCAGACTTTACTGCTTTTCATGTTTAACCATGTTTGTTTCAAAATGAAGACTGTCGTCTCCAGTTACATCACATGTCACATGTCACAGCTCTACCTCCTGCAGCTGGAAAGGACGCACGCGTCAAGCCGCCATCTAATATTCATGTCATTAATAATGAGTGGAAACTTTACCAGAACATACCCTCACACGTTATTAAGTACCTCATTTGAATACTTTCATGAACTAATTACTCTAAACATTGTTCTTTTTTTATATAGTATGCAGTACGCAAGTATTATATAAGCATATGCAAGTACAGTATTAAAACACATTCAAATACAGTTAATACATGCGCCTACTCCGAAAGGGACACATTCTTTTGGGATCAATTAGACTTCCTATTTTAAACCCCGACTAAAAACGCACCTGTTTGCCGCTGCTTTGAATTGAGCTGCCCATACTCACACGACAGTCATGTATTCTGTACCTGCTGTGTTTATTTATTTCATTACCTTTGCTTCTAATGCCTGTTTTTAAATGCCTTTTTAATAATGTATTTGTGCTGTATTTGTTCTTAAATGTTGTTTGCTTTTAATCTGTAAAGCACTTTGCCACGTGCTGAAAAGTGCTATATAAATAAAATGGCCTCGCCTGATTTCACATTCTAGCCCAGTGCATTGCTCTTATACCAGTTGTTGTTGCTACGATGCTCAGCAGCTCGCTTAACGCAACTGTGACGCTGGTATCAGTCTACCACCAATCACGGGAGTATTGTGTATAGAAAGTATTGAGTTATATTTCTCGCGCTACCTAACATCCATGAAGGCAACATGACAGAGGGAGGCCTGCCACTAAGGATGCCAAACTACTCTTTGCTAAGCCCCGCCCCCCCAAGCAACATCAGGGCCAAAAGTCTGAAAGCGAAAAAAAATGATCTGAAAGTGAATAGCGACTGAGACTGAAGGTGAAAAGTGACGTGAAGGTGAAAAGCGACCTGAAGGTGAATAGCGACCTGAAGGTGAAAAGTGACGTGAAGGTGAAAAGTGACGTGAAGGTGAAAAGCGACCTGAAGGTGAAAAGCGACCTGAAGGTGAAAAGTGACGTGAAGGTGAATAGCGACCTGAAGGTGAAAAGTGACGTGAAGGTGAAAAGTGACGTGAAGGTGAAAAGCGACCTGAAGGTGAAAAGCGACCTGAAGGTGAAAAGCGACCTGAAGGTGAAAAGCGACCTGAAGGTGAAAAGCGACCTGAAAGTGAAAAGCGACCTGAAGGTGAAAAGCGACGTGAAAGTGAAAAGCGACGTGAAAGTGAAAAGCGACCTGAAGGTGAAAAGCGACCTGAAGGTGAAAAGCGACGTGAAGGTGAAAAGCGACCTGAAGGTGAAAAGCGACCTGAAGGTGAAAAGCGACCTGAAGGTGAAAAGCGACCTGAAGGTGAAAAGCGACCTGAAGGTGAAAAGCGACCTGAAGGTGAAAAGCGACGTGAAGGTGAAAAGCGACCTGAAGGTGAAAAGCGACCTGAAGGTGAAAAGCGACCTGAAAGTGAAAAGCGACCTGAAGGTGAAAAGCGACCTGAAGGTGAAAAGCGACCTGAAGGTGAAAAGCGACCTGAAGGTGAAAAGCGACCTGAAGGCGACCTGAAGGTGAAAAGCGACCTGAAGGTGAAAAGCGACCTGAAGGTGAAAAGCGACCTGAAGGTGAAAAGCGACGTGAAGGTGAAAAGCGACGTGAAGGTGAAAAGCGACCTGAAGGTGAAAAGCGACCTGAAGGTGAAAAGCGACCTGAAGGTGAAAAGCGACCTGAAGGTGAAAAGCGACGTGAAAGTGAAAAGCGACGTGAAAGTGAAAAGCGACCTGAAGGTGAAAAGCGACGTGAAAGTGAAAAGCGACCTGAAGGTGAAAAGCGACGTGAAAGTGAAAAGCGACGTGAAAGTGAAAAGCGACGTGAAAGTGAAAAGCGACGTGAAAGTGAAAAGCGACCTGAAGGTGAAAAGCGACCTGAAGGTGAAAAGCGACCTGAAGGTGAAAAGTGACGTGAAAGTGAAAAGCGACGTGAAAGTGAAAAGCGACCTGAAGGTGAAAAGCGACCTGAAGGTGAAAAGCGACCTGAAGGTGAAAAGCGACCTGAAGGTGAAAAGCGACCTGAAAAAACAAGATTTTAAACTGAAAAAATAATTGTTTTGAATCTGAAAACCAAAAATCTGCAACTGAAAAAAATAAGGATTCAAATATCAAAATATGTATAAAAGTGAAACTAAATATTTTATTCAAAAAAATTGCTGAACTGAATCAAAATAATATTCAACCTGAAAAATGATTTCAAATACTTTTGAATACATTATTGTATTTTTCAAAGTTCAGGATAAAAACTTGAACTTTCAAATAAATGGGATTGTTTTGAATGATCAAAACGTCTGACCCTGAAATAGCTCCATATGCTCCACATTATAAACATCTCCATTGTCTCTGGCTCCGTCCCATCATTTTTTAAGCAGGCGGTTCTCAAAAAACCCAATCTAGATCCCTCCCTCCTGAATAATTACAGGCCCATCTCAAAGCTCCCGTTTGTGTCAAAAGTTTTAGAAAAAGTTGTTGCTAATCAACTCAATACATTTCTGAATGAAATAAAAACATTAAAATCCATGACAAATTCCGATCAGGTTTCAGAAAACACCACTCCACAGAATCAGCTCTCCTCGGGTCTCCAATGACCTCCTGATGGCATCGGATGCAAGCGATTGCGTGGTTCTGGTGTGGTTGGACCTGAGTGCAGCGTTTGACACAGTGGACCACGCCATCATGCTGGATAGACTCAGGGAGTGGGTCGGCATCTCAGGGTCTGCCCTCCAGTGGTGTGCCTCGTACCTCAGTGGAGAAGTTTCTCTGTGGCGGTGGGCCCGTTCTCATCACACAGCACTCCCCTATCCTGCGGCCTGCCCCAGGGTTCTGTTTTAGCCCCCCTTCTTTTTGCCCTGTACATGCTCCCATTGGGCCGCTTAATTAGCCCATTTGAGGGTGTCTCGTATCACTGTTACGCAGATGATATCCAGATATACTTCTCCTTCAAACCCGTCAAAATGGAAAAAGTAAACCCTCATCACATGTCTGTCTGCAATTGAGAAGTGGATGTCGAGCAACGTCCTACAGCTTAATGCATCGAAAACGGAAGTCTTGATCTTGGCAGCCGATAACATCGCCTCTGAGGTAGCAAGCCACCTGGGTTCATGCAGTGGCCCAGCTCAGGGGGTTCTATCCAACGCAGAACTGGAGATGGCCATCCATGCCTTTATTTCATCCCGGCGTGATTACTGTAATGCTCTGTTCTCCTGCCTCAGCAAAACATCCATACACCGGTTACCACAGGTCCAAAACGCTGCAGCCAGATTGCTCACTCGGTCCAAAAACACATGCCACATCACTCCGATCCTTTCTGCCCTGCCCTGGCTCCCTGTCCATCTCAGAACCCAATTCAAAGTACTGGTCCTCACATGCAGAGCTGTCCATGGCCAAGCCCCAGCCTACATCGATGACCTGATCCACCCGCACACCACAACCCGGGCCCTGAGGTCCTCTGAGCAAGGCCTCCTAAGGGTGCCCCGAACCAGGCTAAAGACTAGGGGTGCCCGTGCCTTTGAGGCGGTGGCCCCAAGGCTCTGGAACAAACTCCCCCAGATAATAGAAACCTCGGCCTCAATAGAGGTTTGTAAGGGGCGGTTAAAGACCCACCTGTTCCGACAGGCCTTTGGGGCGTCGGGGGAGGAGGTGAGTTAGTGGCTGTCTTTTATTGGTGTTTTGTCGTATGTTTTATCCTGTGTATTACCTGCTGCTGTTTTATGCCTTTTATTCTACATGTTATAGTTGTACTTTGAATTGTGTCCTGTGTACTGCACTGTAGAGCACTTTGTACATCCGTGTTGAGAAGGGTGCTATATATACTTACTTACTTACTTGTCGGCGTTCAGGGTGGAGACCGTGTACGTTTTTTACATGTGTTTTTGTCAGTGAGAAATCAAACACACATTTAAAGCTAAGGGGGTTTGATCTTCAAAAGATAGATTTCAAAGTTAAAATTGCAATTTTAAACTTCAGCTATAAGATGGAATGTTTAGTGAAGCATTAGTTCGACCTCTAAAGTCTCGCTAATCAATCCTACATGCTAGACAAGCCGTCTTCAGCAAAAGACATCTTTCCCCCGTGACTCCATGTACGAAGAGATTAATATATACGACACAACAACATAAGCCACGTCCAGACACACTCCTGCCAGGTGCTTTGGTCAGCACACACACTCTGCCAGTTCCTCCATATTGCAGCGCAGTGCCCCCCCCCGCCCCCGCCTGCCTCTCAGCCTGCAGCAGATGGACTGTAAGGGGTTCAACCTCCTGAACCTTCCACCCTTCCCACTGTGTTGGCTCCCACCCTGATACCAAATATACACACTCACTCACACTCCTCCCAGTGTGTCCTCGGTGCTTCCAAGGCACAGCCTGGGCAGATAAGAGTGCCACAGAGAGCCTGCTGCCACGCTGAGGCCCCTCTGTTCCGGGCGGGCCCCTGTGCCTGTGGACTTATCTCCGGCCCCATTGGTACCATGCAGGGGGGGTTTGGCAGGAGCTTTGGCACTGGCCAGCGTTTGTTCTCTGTAACCTCTTGCTTTCTCCGGAGGCACACTGACACGTGTTTAGCTGAAAGCAATAATATTAAGTTCAACCTCATTTTTTTTTAAACTTAATATTATTCCTTTCAGCGTCAGTGTTAGGTCTGTTTGTGGAATGGTGTTTCTTTGCAGACAGACAGTCCTACCCGTCAGAACGACTGCTGGGCACAACGTGGTCCCTTTGCGAGTGTGTGTTCGCAGACAGCTGCAGAGGGGCTCTTCCCGAAGGAGCCGGAGCAGAGAGGAAAAGCAACAGAAAGCTTGCTCTACGGAGAACAGATGAAGTGATCAGCTGTGAGGCCGTGCAGACTGCATGCCACCGCTACTCCACCAACAGGCTCAGAACACACCGGAACACACTGGCACCGCAAAGAAGGCTGCTGCACGACACGACAAGGAGTGCAGTGGAGAAAACATTAGGGATACTTCATTCAAGTGATTCAAAGGACCTCTGCTATACGGCTTATATCAGCAATATCTCTAATATCCAGCAGCTTCTGATGCAGCACCTACACAGAGCTATGGCAAGGTGAAAGGTGAAAGGTGTGCAGGTGATTGGGAAGGAGGGGGGCAGCCAGGGGGGATTCAGATGGATTATTAAAGGCTGCAGCCTTTCAGGGCAACGTGATGCCGGCTGTTTGACTCTGGAGTTTCACACGTGTTTATTTGGAGTGGAGTTTCTTTTACTGCTTTCAGCGGGTTTGAGTTATTCTCTATTTTTAAATATTAGATTCAATCGGGAGAGGCAAGATTCAGGGGTTAGAGGAAGTATTTAAAACTTCACTGGTGTCTCTGCAAAAACCGCTAAAAGCATGCCGTTTAAAGTGATTTTGTTTAGGTCGTATAAGGACAACAAAGGCTCGTGTTCTTTCCGTGAGAAGGCTGTCAATATCACGTAATGATCAGTTCATTCACTCACTGCCAATGATATCTGGCCTTCACCAGTGTTCTATTGGAAAGAAGGCAGAGGGGAATTTTTAACAGCAATAAATAAATAAACTCATCTTTATATGTGAATACAAACTGTCTCCATGTATTAATTAGCTGCTGCTGTCACAACAAAGCTCGAGGATACTTGATGGTTCTTTTCTAACGTTAAAGCTTGAGATGGCCCGATCTGCTCAGAAGCAGCTTCGTCATGCAGGGAAAAGAATACAACATGTCCGTTGGAGCTCGTTGCCGGTTCTGAGGCTGGGGAGGATGCTGGGGAGGATGCTGGGGAGGATGCTGGGGAGGAGATAGGATGAAGTGTTGGAGTCCGGAGAGGGGGGTGGATCTCAAGTGCAAGTTGCTAGGAGATCTGACACCAGGGTCAGGGCTGGTGTCTGAAGTTAACTCAGCCGAGTACAAATTATAAGAGAGAGTCCTTTGAAGCCACTCCTGCACTCTCACAGCATTACTCTTGAAATCAATCAGTGATTTAATTTGGTTAATATTACTGGCATTACATAAAACTAACCTAATCTAGTTAAATGTCTTTCCTATACACAGACTTGTATTACATTACATGTTAGACGCTTTTATCCAAAGCGACTCACATACTCAGCACACAGGAGCAATGTGGGGCGAGGGTCTCAGGGACACAACGACATGCTGACTGCAGTGGGGTTTGAACCTGTGCTCCCCTGATACGAACACCAACGCACTAGGCCACGCCTGGATTCCACTACACAGGGATGTCACTCGCCCACATTAACTTCATAATAACGGTCTGCATGTTTCTGATAAGATTAGAAAATGGCTCTATTTCATTGTCTGTTTGTTCATGACGTTATCATTGTTCCTCACCCATCATAGTGCATCTCAATGGAAGCTCAGTTCGGCAGCATTAGCTATGAGCGCAGTTATTTAGCCAAGCCACCGGTGGCTCCGTTTGCCAGTTTCAATATGAATATGTTGTTCATAATCTAGCATTTTAGGGGGTACAAAATCCCCCTGGCGAGAATTGAGCTCATCCCAAACACATGATCTATTATCCCCGGGACAACAGGACGCCATTATTCATGAGCGTTCAGTACCTGAGGCACCGTAGGGGAGAGAAAGTGCTACCGACGTGCCACCAGAGTGTGGAATATCACGACACCCACACACGGTTCCTTTTTGCTCCGTGTGTGTGAGGCTCTCTGACTTACTTGCCACCTCCAGCGATGCGTTGCGACTGACCGCCTCTCCCAGGTAGTTTCGAGCCACACACACATAGAGACCTTCATCGGGCTTGCTCCGCCTCCCGTGAACAATTCTCAGGAAGAAGAGGGAGCCGCTGGGTAAGAGCATCCGGTGGGATCGAGGGTCCTCTCGATCCGTCTCCACGCGCTCGCCATCTTTGTACCATTCCACCATGGGAGTGGGCCGGCCCTCCGCCTTACAGTTGAGGGTGGCCGGCTCACCCTTAGACACGATGAGATCAGACGGGTGTTCCACGACCCGGGGAGCGGCATCTTCTAACCTGGGGCGGGATCCTGGAGGTAAGAGAAAAGAGAAAGGGTTCAACTTGAGCTCCTCCAAAAGTCAGCACCGAGGTGAGCGTTCTTTGTTTTGATGGTGCAAATCAAGGAGCAGCCCCCTGAGTCTGAAGAGACAACACAATGCAGAAGTCTCTAGAACCAGCTCTCTCTCTAAGGATCAGCAGTGGGCGAGTTTAAGAGACAATTACCTTACTTCTCACTTGATTTGTTGCTGCAGTAAACATGTTGTTAAGAAGTGAATGCTCTGAAGGGCGAGGTTAACGTATTCTTGGATCTGCCACCACAGCATTGCTCATTACATGTGCAGCTTTCAGTTTGGCAAACCAAGATGGCAAAAAAAGAATACTGGCCAGATTTGTATTTATAATGACCCTTTTGGAGCACGTAAGACAAAGGACGTTTCACTTCAATGAACATTGGCAGAAAGGGCTTTTGAGCTGCATTCATGTTGTGTCGGAATAATCAGAAACATGTTTTCCTGGTTTATAAAAGGTTCCAACTAGAAAGCTAAACTTTAGTCTTCAAAACATGAATTGACAAACCAAATGGGTAATGTCACGGTAACAACTTCTTATAGAGTCTATGGTACACACATGTTACAGAATATGGCTGTTTGTGTCAGCAACAGGACTGACACTTGAGGTTGCACCAACTTATCTCCAAACCAAAGCCACAACAGATTGAAAAGGACACACATGCAGGTTGTTCACAGATGCCATGCTGGATATAAAAGGTGTGGTTGCACTGGCGTACGAAGAATAAGATAAACCTATTTTCTGTATTTGTATACATTTTAGCCAAAGCCCATAAGAGCACACTCCAACCCTCTGGTGCTCGGTGTGTGAACAGCCTCACACACTTGTATTGCAGAAACATGGCAGTGGGAAGCAAGCGTGTAATTACCAAACAGTTATATTAAAATATGAATCAAGAGGACGTGTGAAATGACATGCTCTAGATTCTGCATCAATTGAAAACAAACCCCAATTCTCCCAGGAGGGGAATAAACAGGGAGGACCTGTGCTATGCATACGCTCATGGGAAGGTGGGTTGACTGAAATACTGAAATATTTAAATACCAACATACACAACCAACCCCAATACAAACTTTTTTTGAAAACACTTAAAACATTCAAAGTGTTTTTTTGTATGCAAGTCATTTGCAAAGCTCTGTGAGGTTTCTTATTTACAATAATCAAAGTAAATGCTGTGTCCTTTCAGTGTGTCTGCACTTTGCAGACTCTCTCGCTTTTTCTTAGTCACTAAATGAAGAACTAGACAGATGCAGGCGATGTTATTCCCTTAGGTTTTTGCAAGCTTTGAAATGGCTTTTTGTTGCCCTCTGTCTTTCCTTTTCATACATCATTTTTCGTTTTTTTCAAATTGAATTTATTGAAATCTCCAATATCAACGTAAGAGCTTGTGCCTTCTCGGGGGTGCTAACACTTAACCATACACGTTATCGTTTACTTTCTCCGTCTTTATATGTAGATATGACTTTTCTCCGTTAATTTCCGTCAAGTTGTTTCCATAGCAACAACAACTTCCTGTCAACAGCGCTAACTCTCCTTCAAAATAAAAGCATGTCCATAAAAAATAGGAAGCCAAGCCAAATTACACTTGATACATACAACTGCAACGAAAGTAACAAACACAATATCCTTTTCAATTACAAAGAACACAAATTGGGTTATATACATTAACAAATAACTATAAAACAATACTGTAGAATAACAACATGAATGCCGTGAATAAAACCTAAATACACGGGTTGAAGCGGTTGTAGCCCCCTTGCCAGCGATTCTCTCTCTAGTTTAGCATACTCAGCCCGACTCAGCCTGGCTGTTGGACCGCTAAGAACCTTGATGTTATGGGGCCAGAAAAACTGTGAAATAGTTAACAAAAGTAACACAATTACTTGTTGTTATTCTTGTATATTGACTGTCAAAATGCTGCTGTGACAAAACAATTTCCAAACTTTGGATAAAGAAAGTATAGATCTATGTATCTATAAGGTTGTGATGGAGGGGTCCACTGTTCTATAACATCACTTTGGCTTAAGGTTACATTTTGAAACAGAAAACACAGAGGACAAAAAAGAAGATGAATCCATAGGAATAAATGAGTCCGAATATTTGCCCTCAAACGGACACATCCTGCATGAGGTTTAGGGAATTAAGATGGAGCTAGTTCCTGTGGCTGATGGAATATAGAGTGCCGTCTGATTGCCTGCTCTCACTGCAATTACTTTCACGAGATAGAGAAATAGGAAGTTTTGAAAAACGGAGGAAATGGTTTTGAGGCTTTGATGTCGCTCTTAGCAAGAATGCAGCTGGTTAATGTCTGAAATCTACTTCCAGCAGCAGAATGTTTAAATATACCATTTAGGTGATATTCCACTGACATTATAGGAACAAAAACATTCCTTTCTTTGTCTCATCTTGTTTTCTTAACTGGACATTAACAGCATTATATTAGCTGTATGTGTTGAATGGGAGGCGTCATGAGGTCAAACAGCTGAATTGTTTAAAAAACGTAACAATTAAACTGAACATCTTCTATACTGTCTGTGACATTGATTTTGCGTCATCAACAATAGTTTGATTATTTCTAATACTTTAGTCTGCTGACTATTAGAATATGTGTACAATATCCTATATTTGATGTGCTACTACATGTATTCTCATGACGAATGATTCATAAGAATGGAAGTGGTTGTAGTTACAGTGGTCGGGTGAGTCTTCATGGATGTACCGTAGGTTAACTACTTTCAATGTAACCTGTGCGAAAACACAACATTTTCTGTGATGTTTTTGTATTTGTATTCTATAATCCATGATTACAGCATTGGACATTGGGTGTACTAAATGTCTCTTTTTTTTTACAAGGTAATGACCCGTAGGAAAAAACATCTTAATATAGCCATAACCTTGCCACAGCTTCTACTTGTGTGTTTCTGAGCAATAACTATGGACTGTTCATCTAATAGCTTTAAGGTATCATATATCATGGCTGGAATGAGTGTGTGTGGTTGGGAGGGTTTGGGCGGGGGTCAGCAGGTCAGAGTAATTAAGAGCCATCCATAAACGTTACAGTCCAGGCTGGTTGGAACAAGCCATGTGGAATGTAAAGTGAAGGTTTTTAAAGAGTGAGAGACCACAGCGTCTACGGAGCTAAACGTCACACTGAGCTACAGATGATACGCCTCATCTGAGGACCGGCTGAAAGCATCTCTCCGCTACCCTCTACAGTGCTTCCTGCTCTGGGACGTCATACACAGCTCAGCCTGGGGAAACAGAAAAATAATAACTGTGACTGAATCGAGATGATTTTGAGAGTCTTCAGAATCCACGCTGTAATGATAGCATCGTGCTGCAGCAGGCTGTACGTTAGTGTGACAGTGGAGCAGCAGATCTGCCAGTTGATAGAAACTGACTGCACTCAGGGACATTTACATTTCTGAAGTTCAAGTATCCCCCGGCTGTAGCTCACAGTGAGTGTAGACGGGATAACGGATACGGCTTGGAAAGATGGACTCAAATCAGGACAGCTGGAGTCTGGAGAGTGTGAATGGTTGTCTGATAGGAAAGCCCGGACCCTCTAAGGGCCTATTAGCTCTCTCTCCTGTCCGTGGAGTTCTGCAGCAGGGTGGCAGAACCTCTCAAAGCTATGAGCTAACGAAGCACAGGGATTCCAGACAGTGAGAGCCAGAGTGTGTTTGACATTATGGAGAACAGATTAAAGGGTCACTTAATTCCCATGCGAAAAGAGTGGTGTCGTACACTTGAAGGATGTGTGTGTGATGTCCTTAATAAGTCTGGTCGCTGTCAGCCGGACTGTCAGTTTTAATATCTTGACTTTAGCGGAGAAAAGTGACCATTCAAAATAAAAACGTGCATACATGGTTTGGAAAACATGAGGAATCTTCGCTACAGGGTTCAAGGGCTCTGGATAGCTTGATTCACATGTTATCAGCCTAGGAAACACCTATGGGAGACCCACCAGTCACACCATGTCACACCATGGGCACTTGCCTCAGTTACTGTAGCTAACATCCATTAGCTTGTCTTTATACAAAGTTATTTATGTGCCAATACAGCAGATCAAAACAAAGCACTTTCCTTAATCCCCTCCACTCAGACTCTGATATGTCCGAACTGATGGACCCAACATCAAAAAGGTCTTCACTATGTGAATAGATCATATATTCAAACACTAAGACAAATGCATACACAGAGAGGGAATTACTGTCAAACAACTTCAAAGACATTTTGACTGGTAAAATGGGAAGAGTGTTAAGCCAGAGGGTGACGGGGAAATAGTGTGCAAACATAAGTGAGACCAGTTTGAAGAAGCCAAAGGGAGCTCACACTCTGCTGCAATGTCCTCTCTATAAGGGAGGGGGGGACAAGTGCTGAGTCACAAGCTATTCTCATCTCCTACGAGAACAAGTGGCTTGGTGATGCCTGCTGATATAGATCAGAGCACCACTGCCACAGATCTACAGCAGACCCCCCCCCTTAACCCTGCCAACTCCCCTAGCTTTATTTCACCACAGACACAAGTGGGCTTTCATCCTTAAGCAGATTGACTTCCTCTGACAGCAGCAGCATCAGAGCAACACGCCAGTAACTCTCACACAGCTCCAGGACTGTGGACTTGCAGCCTGAAGGCAGCCTGAATGGGAAGTCATCAGCATTAGGATATAAATGCAATGTTCTATATTTTTAAATCCTCTGGAGCGGAGAGAGGAGCTGTGGATTATTGTTATTGATTAGTGCATCAGTGTTTCTTAGGGTCAACAACACTAAACCCACAACTTCAACAGGAATTTCGTAATCAATACCAATACCAGTGAAAATCCATGATCCTTGATTCCAATTTGATACTATTTAAAAAAACAAGAACATAACATAAAATCTAAGGTACTTAAACATACAATCCGTTTAATAACACAGTACCATTTGCATACGGACCTTTGTTAACTGGGTCCTAATTCCCTCTTAAATATCAATGTTATAGTCCTGTGAAATATCTCCTTTCAAAGTGTTGGCCCTAAACAAGTATAGATCAACAACGAACCTATGTTCACCGAATGCAATCCAGCTAGCTAACCCTAACCCTAACCCTAACCCTAACCCTAACCCTAACCCACGAGCTCTGCTCTTCTCACTTCAACACAGATGTGTGTGTTCACTATGTAGCCTAGGGAACATAGGGGACGTCTCCGTGATGTGTTGTGATGTTTTACTGATTCCCAAAAAGATGTTCTATTGTCAGTGTTGCCTTGACAGCTTTCTGAATGTTCACATTGATTTGGTGCAGAAGTTGCACACCTTTGTCAAGCACGTGGCATCATGTTGAGATGTTGGCCTGATGTGAAATATACAGTAAACTCTCAGCGCTGCTCTGCTGAAGGTCCAGCAGGACTCACTCTCAAGCCATGCTCAATCCCACACTGCAGGGGAGAGGACATAAAGCATGGATGGCACCTCGGCCCCATCACGTCTCCCTCGCAGACAGGGTGAGACATGCTTTTCATTCTGCAGGAAGGCCTTAAGAGCCAATCAGAATGCTGCAGTAAATCAGAAGCCTGCACCCCTTATCACTCTGGAGGTGTGGTACAAAAAGGAATATTAAACCATGCTCTAGCTTAGCAGCTAAAATAAGGCTAAGCTGAGCTAACCCTCACACTGCAGTCAAGATAACCAGCCTCTCACCCGATGTGACAAAAAAAGTTTCAACTGAAATTCAAATATAAAAAACTTCCTTCTGCTGAACAGAATGTTAATCTCTGAAGGTAGCAGAGGAGAGGGCGGTAGAACAGCTCCCCTACCCCATCCCCCCCTCTCCCCCTCATCTGCAATTCTTTTTATCTTGCCGGCCTCCCTCTTAAAGAATTTGTTGTTTTACGGCTTTGTCGCCTCCTCCTCCTTCCCTCGATTTCCACCGAAGCCACAGGAATTAATTTGAAAATGTGCATTCAAAGTTAAATTAGCGGCCGTGAGGGAGACGGGCTGAAGTGCTTTCTCTGCAGCCCCCTCCTCTCTGACCCTGTGGGGACGACAACATGAGGCTCTTGCATGAGAATGCAAAGTGAAGCCACACTGAGACAAGCCTCTTCATTGAGCCTGTGTTGAGGCTAAGCATCCAAATGGGAAGGGTCAACTTTGCCAAAGGACATTGGGTGTTTTCATCATGTCTCTCTTGGGGCTGTGAACACATCCATGAGAAGAGGCTGAAGCCATTTCTTTTTGCTCAGGAGGGGATTGTGGACATTTGGAGGACAAAGCTTGAAACTCCATAATAGATAGATAGATTCAACTTATTGTCATTACACAGTACAGGTGCCATGTAACGAAACGGTTTCTCTGCATTTGACCCATCCTAGTGTTAGGAGCAGTGGGCAGCCATTACGTACGGCGCCCGGGGAGCAGTGTAGGGAACGGTGCCTTGCTCAGGGACACCTCGGTAGCACTTGGTCTTTCCAGGACTTGAACTGGTGACCTCCCAGTTGCAAAGCCAAGTCCCTATGGACTTCGCCACCACCGCCCATAACAACTCCAAACAATCACCAATGACTGTTGCACTGGGGAAGCAGCTTTCTGGTCCAACAGGGACAGACGGGTCTGACTCGTGCTAACACATGGCTGAGAGGCTTGGGATTCATTTTGATTTGTTTCCAAATACTAAAATAACTCTAAATGGTCAGAAAAGCATCTCAAGAAACATTTAACAGTCTTCTTTGAATGTGTGGAGTACATTCCTTGCAGCACATTCTAATATGAATAACACAACATATTATTAAAATAAATACTAACAATACTAAGTACTGGACTCTGAGAAACGTCCAATATCTACATCCATACGGCGGAGGTTGGTTTGGCTCAACTATTCTCATCCAGAAAACTGTGAATGCTACTTAGAGCAGCATTGGCACGAGTCCGTCCTGAGGACTCAGACACAGTCCAGCAGCCTTCAAGTTTTCACAAATCCAGCCAAAGGTTGTCAGAATGAGTTCCAGTAGCCCGCCAGTAACAAGCAACACCTTCTCCACTGACTCCAGCAAGGTGTCTCTATGTACTGTATGTGGGAACCACATGTCCACTACTCATTAGAGTTTGCTCTGACTGGAGGGAGTCGAGGAGAATACTGCAGCAAGGGATTTAAGAGTACATCTTCAAACTGGAGGAAAACAATTATCACCAGTTATCGATCAACATAGTGGTCCCTAGACCAAATTACTCCATTACCACTTCGGGTCCTTCCGCCTCAAAGGCAACGGTTTTTGTAAAGGTGTTTTTGTCAGATGCCCTAAATAAGGTCTGTTGTTAACACAAGCTGAAGAGATTTCCACGTTTTGTTTTACGACATAAAATAAGTCAGTTATACCCTATGGTGAATGTACATCAGTTGATTAAGTGGCTACATGAGACTATTACAATGTCATAACACTGAAGCCTTTACCTAGATTGCATTTACACTTCAACTACTACACAAGTGGTGTTAACACGTTAAGACTGAAGCTGTACAAAATGTAAATCCAATGGAAAAATAGGGTTGCTTGATTATGGCAAAAATCATAATCTTGATTATTTGGGTCAATAATTATAATTGCGATTATTAAATGTGATTATTCATTGACTTTGAAAAAATCTATTGATTGGAGAAAAAAATGTAAACAGTATGTTTTTAACACGTGATTACCCTGACCTTTAAGTAGAATTCAACTGAAGAGAGGTTGAGGTCGGCCTACAAATATGTCATCCATTCCCATCTCCATTTAGGTTAACCCAGTAAAGGCAAAGCAATGAACAGAATGGGCTGGTTGGGGGAATCCTCCAGGGTCTGCTGGACACCACAGGCAGCTCTTACAGCTGCGGGGAAATGTGAAGGTTTCCTGTCCCATGGTAGCATATTTCAAGATTAGCTACTAATGGGTGTGTGTCTCACACACACACACACACACACACACACACACACACACACACACACACACACACACACACACACACACACAGCCTGTCTGCTATCTACCCGTCTGACCACATGGACCACAAGTCCCTCAGAGGGAGGGAGGGGTCGAGACAGGGACTTCCTGAGTCCATACCTCAAAAGAAAAACAATTAACGTACTATTAAAATAAATGAACTCAGGCGGCTGTTTTTAAATGACGCATTAACTGTGAAAAATAATATTTGATAACCTATGTCAGAGTTTACAAAAGTAGAGTAAAGATGGGAGTGATTCATTTGTATTCCAAGTCAAACTTGAAATGATCTCCTTGAAATGTATATATTAAGCTTCAGCAGAGAATGATGATGGGCAGTTCTGAAATGACTCACTGACATGCTGCTCTGTCTTTCTCTCTCTAGTTGGATGGATCCGCGGAGCGTCCTTGAAGGCCACTTTTTATAAAATGCATTGATCATTGTTCATGATGATACTGCTGGCACTTTAAGGAGACTAGATTAAGATGCCATGATGTGAATGCGCCGTGATAATAGATGAACACTCAGCGTGTGTAACTATAGGAGTGGAGGAGCCTTATGTATGCGTGTGATAACATTACAGAGGAAGGGGAAAGTGGATAGGTGTGTGTTCACACTGTTAAAGACCATTTTAAGGAACATTGGTTTTGAAGTATCAAGTTTGGTGACGACTCGACCGTTATCGACCAGATCACCAACGGCGACGAGACGGCGTACAGAGAGGAGGTCAGAACCCTGACATCTTGGTGCCAGGATAACAACCTCCATCTCAACGTCAGCTAAACCAAGGAGCTGATTGTGGACTACAGGAAGCAGCAGAGAGAGGGACACGCCCCCATCGCCATCGATGGGACTACGGTGGAGAGTCAGCAGCTTCAGATTCCTCGGGGTCCACATCACTGAGGACCAGACATGGACTCATCACTGAGGACCTGACATGGACTCTTCACTGAGGACCTGACATGGACTCATCACTGAGGACCTGACGTGGACTCATCACTGAGGACCTGACGTGGACTCATCACTGAGGAGCTGACGTGGACTCATCACTGAGGACCTGACGTGGACTCATCACTGAGGACCTGACGTGGACTCTTCACTGAGGACCTGACATGGACTCATCACTGAGGACCTGACATGGACTCTTCACTGAGGACCTGACATGGACTCATCACTGAGGACCTGACATGGACTCTTCACTGAGGACCTGACGTGGACTCATCACTGAGGACCTGACATGGACTCATCACTGAGGACCTGACATGGACTCTTCACTGAGGACCTGACGTGGACTCTTCACTGAGGACCTGACATGGACTCTTCACTGAGGACCTGACGTGGACTCTTCACTGAGGACCTGACGTGGACTCTTCACTGAGGACCTGACATGGACTCATCACTGAGGACCTGACGTGGACTCTTCACTGAGGACCTGACGTGGACTCTTCACTGAGGACCTGACATGGACTCATCACTGAGGACCTGACATGGACTCATCACACTAACACCATCACCAAAACAGCTGGCCAGCGGCTCTTCTTCCTCCGCAGGCTGAGGAGGTTCAACATGGACTTCAGGGAACCTTCTCAGGTCGACTATTTTCATTTCCTCGCTCCTCGGTCTCACCGGAAGTTGATTTCTCTGCTCCATCTTGAGTAGCGTCCCAATGGCCTTATTTTTGCCGGAGGACCGAGGAGCAATAACCGAGGAACCACCAGACCATCCTTCGATTGAATCCTCAGACACTCGCCCCGCCCCCTTACTGTGTATTGCTCACTGATTGGACGAGGCAGTGCATGCACTGATCTGATGCTTCTTGACATGAGAGCCGTTTCCCAGCGGAGTGAACTCACGAGAGTCACTCCTCAGTCTATACTGTGTTTTGTTTCAATTCATGTTTCATTTAGTTACACATATGTGATACATCTGAACAACAAAGTGGTCAAAAATCATTTTCTTCATTTATTGGAAACATTTTAATGATCGCTTTTTTTCGTTTATACATTTTAAGAATGGCGTTTATCTTTTTTGAGAATGAGTTCTGATTATATTTAATGTATTTGGGTCTACAACAGATGATACACATGTTTGTGTCAGTCCATGTGTGCTAACAGAGGCGGGGAGCTGGCTGCTGTCAGACGATCAGCTGTGCGGCGTCATCACAAACGGACGTCGCTTCACGAGACGCTCCGGAAGAAAGGACGTCCCATTGCTCTTAAAACTCATTTCCTGCTTCTCGTGGTTTCCTTGCGTCTCTCCTTGCTTCCCTGGTGGGAGGGACTAGACGCAAGGAAATGCCGCAAATGAGGGACGCAAGGAATCCATTTAATCGAGCTGAGAAGGACCCCAGGATACTCTACAACTTCTACAGGAGCACCATAGAGAGGATCCTGACCTTCTACAGGTGCTCCATAGAGAGCATCCTGACCTTCTACAGGTGCTCCATAGAGAGGATCCTGACCTTTACAGGTGCTCCATAGAGAGCATCCTGACCTTCTACAGGTGCTCCATAGAGAGGATCCTGACCTTCAGGTGCTCCATAGAGAGGGTCCTGACCTTCTACAGGTGCTCCATAGAGAGGGTCCTGACCTTCTACAGGTGCTCCATAGAGAGGGCCCTGACCTTCTACAGGTGCTCCATAGAGAGGATCCTGACCTTCTACAGGTGCTCCATAGAGAGGATCCTGACCTTTTTCAGGTGCTCCATAGAGAGGATCCTGACCTTCTCCAGGTGCTCCATAGAGAGGATCCTGACCTTCTACAGGTGCTCCATAGAGAGGATCCTGACCTTCTACAGGTGTTCCATAGAGAGCATCCTGACCTTCTACAGGTGCTCCATAGAGAGGATCCTGACCTTCAGGTGCACCATAGAGAGCATCCTGACCTTCTTCAGGTGCTCCATAGAGAGGATCCTGACCTTCTACAGGTGCTCCATAGAGAGGATCCTGACCTTCTACAGGTGCACCATAGAGAGGGTCCTGACCTTCTACAGGTGCTCCATAGAGAGGATCCTGACCTTCTACAGGTGCACCATAGAGAGGATCCTGACCTTCTACAGGTGCTCCATAGAGAGGATCCTGACCTTCTTCAGGTGCTCCATAGAGAGCATCCTGACCTTCTACAGGTGCTCCATAGAGAGGATCCTGACCTTCAGGTGCTCCATAGAGAGGATCCTGACCTTCAGGTGCTCCATAGAGAGGGTCCTGACCTTCTACAGGTGCTCCATAGAGAGGATCCTGACCTTCAGGTGCTCCATAGAGAGCATCCTGACCTTCTACAGGTGCACCATAGAGAGGACCCTGACCTTCTACAGGTGCCCATAGAGAGGATCCTGACCTTCAGGTGCACCATAGAGAGGACCCTGACCTTCTACAGGTGCTCCATAGAGAGGATCCCTGACCTTCAGGTGCACCATAGAGAGCATCCTGACCTTCTACAGGTGCTCCATAGAGAGGATCCTGACCTTCTACAGGTGCACCATAGAGAGGACCCTGACCTTCTACAGGTGCTCCATAGAGAGGACCCTGACTGGCTGCATCACGGCCTGGTACAGCAGCTGCACCGCCCTCAATCATAAGGCTTTACAGAGGGTGGTGAAAGCTGCACAGAACATCACCAGGACCCTAACCCAGGACGGAGCTGCCATCCATGGAGGACCTTCACTCCCAGCGGCTCAGGAAGAAAGCCCTCAGGATTATCAAAGACCCCCTTCCCCCCAGCCACACACTGCTCTGTCTGCTGCCGTCTGGCAGGCGGTGCCGCAGCATCCGGACTAAACCCACCAGACTCAGAGACAGCTTCATCCCACAGGCCAGAAGACTACTAAATGGCTGAGTTTGCACTATTTTTATTGTGGTTGTTTTTTAAATGTGTATTATGTCTAGTATATATTTATATTGCATTGTTGAGGAACCAAGTTTTCCATTACGCATAGATCTACACTGTAGTTGTATACAACAAACCTTCTGAATCTTTGAGTATGATTAAGACAGGACTTTATATAACGATTCACACCCAGCTGCCTCACTTCTCTAAATGCTGCAAATACTTTCCATTGCTGTGTTGGTGTGTGTTGTACAGAAAAGATACAACGTGGAGGACTTTAAATGCCTTATCACCAAAGTCACATTTCTTTAATAAGAATGTCCATTCAGGACGTCATGCAACACCGTCGATCAAACGGCTGCTGCAGAAAACAAAGAGTCACGTTAGCTGCCTCATATCCCGAGTCACGTTCTGTGTGTAAACAGTCCCGTCTCACGGCGGCAGCAACTGTCACTTTTCAAAAAGAGCTGTCCCTGTCGCTCGTAAAGCCAGTCATTAAAACATGACAGCGGCTGTTAAAATCTCGGAGCTGGAGCTGAAAAGCGCCGGTTTTTCCTGTTCACACCGCAGCGGTGCCGGCTCTTAGCTCCGGAATCCGCTTCATTTCCAGCTCCAAAAAATTGTCGGTCCAGAGGCAAGAGCTTCGGAGCTAAGAGGCGACGTCGCTCACGTCTCTCTTACGTCGAGGCGTGCAGGAAACTAAACCCACCTCCCCTGAACACGGGTCGACTGTAGTGCCTGCCTACAAGCAGTAGTGCCTATAAACACACTTTATAAAGTCAGGCAGCACTAACCAGGCTTCGTGTGATTCTGTTTATCTGTACCTTACTTTGACCATCCGTTCACTGTTATCGATCATTGTGGAGAGAGGCAGACGGTTTGTTTTGTATTATTGCAGCTATCGGATGCAAGTAGTCAGTTTAGCTTCGGTTGCTATGCCAACATCACCCGTTTTATACCAGAGAAACTTTCATAACAGCGTTGTGATACCAAACAGTGTCAATTCAGACTGACACACATTCACTTAGGCTAAGGGGAACTGGGGATATGCATCAGCTGCTTGTGTGACAGTCGGACAGTGATACTTTAGAGCGGCCGCTGCAGTGTGAGCTAACCGGGAGCTAACGGGAGAATAAACTCCCGTGGAAGAGCAGCCAGCGCTGCAGCGGTCGGTAAATGCTGCAGAAACACATGAATAAACAATGAACCACGGCACTCTGGAGCAAAGTATAAGGTTGGAGAAGTCGTTATTCAATTTATTCTGGCTTCGTGTGATTAAAAGCAACACGATCATCGACCCGACGCTGTTGTTGTTGTTGTTGTTGTTGTGAGCGCCGTAACACCGTTGGGGAGCAAATCAGCGATGTAAACGGTGACGTCATGACGCAGCAGCGGCAGCACCAGTCGGGCTCTGGGCGGTGTGAACGGAGCGGGAGCAGGAAAGGGAAACCGGAGCTGAACCAGAAAAGCTCCAGCTCGGAGCTAGAACGGGAAGCGCTGGTGTGAAAGCCGTATCTGATGCTTTAATAATGTCCTCTCACTGCCAACATCCAGAAGGTATGAGTTGCCTTCAGTTGTAACCCTGCACTCACAGCCAGGCTTTGCATGCCAGTCAACATGTGATGTTAAGGCTTTCTTTACCCTGGATTCCGCATCCAAGCCAACATATATATACATACTGCCCTTCTTCATGTTGTGAGCTATATTTATTTGATACAGTTTTATTTGTTTCGTGTTAACCTCTGACTTAATTGTCCGCCAATGCAACCAGTATTCCAACATGAAGTGCTCGTATTATGGGGTAGAATGTCAATAGTGTGTGTAGGTCATACTCCTTGTGTGACATCATATCATTACACACATGTTACATTCACTTTGTCTCACACATGTACACAAACAAACAAAGGACACTCTAGAAGCCCTGAAGACAACAGTAAGCAGATTGAAGCAGCCTGTGTTTCATGAGGACATGTTGCCACAGCAATGCGTGTCACTGTTGGTTCAATCACTCTAATCAGGTTTGATTCAGTGCATACTACACAAAGTATTATCTGACTCTGTAACGCAGCGCAACAATAGCCTGAGCACACTTCCTTACAGCGGGACGGCAGCTCACTCCATGTCTGACTCAGTGTCACCCCCTCAACATAGAGAGCAGCCCTCCTAACACCAGGGCCATCCATCTGTCTGACGCCCGAGGTGGGCCGTTCAGGCAGAGGCAGGGGCCTTAGCCGGCGGCACTGAGACTTTAGGGAGAGGGGATGGCCGACTTATCCTGTCAGCAGCACTGTTAAAGAGCTCCACCCGCTTTATTCCATGTCTCTTCTGGCGTTTGGAGGATAGAGGTGAACTATTGGGAGAGGTGATCTAACCCTGCGGCTGTAGTGGCAAATAGATGATGTATCACTTACCAGTGAAATGCACAGATAGCTTGTTAATAATGAGATGTCAATAAAGTGTTGCGTAATGAATATTTGGGATTATGAAATTCTATTATCAAAGGTAAACATAATGAGCTTACAAAAATACAGCTGAACCCGAGCGCTTTGATTGCTCATTTGTGTTATTATTTATTTCTTATTTCTAAATGTAGCACAAGCAAAGAGCTTTGTAAAAAGCCGTAAATAGGCAACGAAGCTTCAAACAGCAGTCTGAGAGCCTGGTGAACGCGGTGCAGGCAGCGACGACAGGAAGAGGGTGTGTGGCTGCAGGCCGGCGTTCAGACTGTCATCACTCGGTGAGCGGGAATCACGATTCAATTGTACTTCAACGATTTTCAGGAGATATGGCTCAATTGTCGTGCATCGTGCTCGCTGGGCTATTGAGGGCTAATTGATATGTGGGGAACAGATGGGAGGAGGTGGGGGAGGAGCAGGTACGCTGACAGAGTGTGTCAAAGTGCCAACACACACACACACACAGTTACTGTATGTACCTCTCTGCGCTGCCATGACTGCACTGCTGCAAGTCACTGACAGCAACAGCATGCTAAGCTACAAGGCTCACTGAGCCCCTCGTGCCCTCACGGAGGCATCCAGGGGCAAACTGTGGGATACTAGGAAACCAGATCGTAATTCATTTAATGTGAAATTAATAATATCTGATAAACTGGTTCTGTCTTTTCAGTGAAGGCTTTTAAATGATGAGCAGTAAAATCACAAGATGTATTTACACACTGGTGTAAGGAATGGGTTGTGAAGGATGCTTGGTGACACTTTGCTCACCCTAGGGACATCTAGCCATGCAGATAGTTTGGATTTATAGATGTGTTTCCATGTCCTGCTTTTGATTCATAATTTAAAGTGGCAGAACATGTACATAATAAAAATAATAATAATCCGTAGTTTGCAGAACTGGCTGTCCACACCTTTACACATGACATCCAATCCAATCCACCTTTATTTATATAGCACTTTAAAACCTCCAGACCAAAGTGCTGGACAGAGAGATGCATACCATATCAAATCACACAGCTCAGCTCACAAAACATACAAAGAAGTATAACATCACGTAAAAGGCGCGAACACAAAACCAACCAGAATAAACTTCATCTGGCATACTAACTATCAGGGTGTTGTTGGCATTGGAACACACCATTTGATTCTTTGAAATCAATTCTGCACGTTTGTAACCACATGCCATTCGTCTCCACTAAATTGGGTTTGAAGCAGGTTCCTCCAAATGGGCAGAGACGACAGACCTGACTCTGCTGGGAATTATGTGTCGGAGTATTTAATCACAAACACTTTAACTCCTGTCAAAATGTCCTTGACCAATCCATTCAAGCCCTCTACTCCGAGCGTGAAAACGCAAGTGAAAACACACTTCAGGAGACGGCGCTTTGAACAATGACGGAGCATCCACACGACAGCTTCAAAAATAGCTTGGAGCTGGGCGTGTCTGGAGCTTGGGGATTTTATTCAAGCAACACGACCAACAACCAATCACATGAATCTCCCGCCCCCGACATACAAAGCAAAAACCCCCGGGGATTGTATGGGAGCAATATATATATATATAAACTCCCCAAACAGGCGAAAACCTACCAGTTTACCCCCACTGTCTCTGCCACCTCCCTCCATGCCTGGTTCCTCCGGTTTGTATCCCGGTAGGTGAAGAGGGTCTGATCATACAAAACCGGGTGATTTGCTACGGCGATAGTTAGTTTCTCCTCCAACTTTTTTTGAAATATAGAAATGAACGGCAGGATATCTCTCCCAGCTTAGACGCGGTTTGATTGGCTACGGCTTCAGCTGTCAGATTTTGGGAAACGGGATTTGATTGGCTGGCGCTGGCTACTCCGGCGTCTCCGCGTCTCCGGCATCAGAAGTTGAACATTCAACTTCTGACGCTGGAGACGGCGGAGACGGACCGCTCTGCTACCCACAATTCAGTTCTGCGAAAAAGCGAGGCTTCGTGACGTCACCCCATTGAAAGTGAATGGGCAGATTGGAGTTGTCGACGCTTCCAACGCTGTAGTGTGGACGGGCCGTAAGACGTCGTGCTATCTCCCCACCACTCCCCCCTTAAAGGAAGTGCAGTTGTATGCTATTACAGTGCGAGTACTATCAAGGCTTGGCACGGGCTATTGGCTCTGTAACTGGTCTGTTTGGGGACAGTCGAGACAACAAGGTAGCTGCCCCCCCCCTCCCCGATCGGAGCATGGCACACACATGGTCTTAGGGGAGAGCTGCCGGAGACGCGGTGTTGACTGATGGTGACCATCAGTCAGAACCCTGTAACGTGACTCTGGCCGAATATGTGTGTATTTAAACGTAATAGTATTGCTATCAACTCACCTCGTACAGTTATGTGAAATCTGCTGACACGATGTATGTAAAGTCAATGTTTCAGATGTGTCAGTGTACCTTGAAGCTCAGAGTCAGGATGTGAGGTGGATGCTTCTTCAGATGTGCATTTCAATGAATAAAAAAACAAGGCTAAAAACAGTCAAAGCTTTTTGTTCAGTGAGTTTTGTTGAAGTGAAATAAGAAGCCCTGCGTGGTCCCTTAGGAGCATCTGGAGTCACTGAAGGAGCACTTTCACAGATGCTGACTTCGTATGCTCGGAGGTTCACAGCCGATGTTTACAGCCTTGTAAAGGGAGCCTCAGCAGTGGGTCGGGCCCACAGACACCACGCTGTCACAAACCATCACATCCTACAAGCAACGGGAACACATGCTTTCGTACGTCACATCGGGTGGTGTCGGCGGGCCCGCGGTGTGCTGACAACGAGCATGGTTTACAGGTTACAGCTGTGACGGAGGACCTGGAGATGACTCAGTCGAGCCGTGGGAGTCATGCTCTGGCTCATGGGGTGCCGGCAGTGACGCTGCAGCTTTCTCTAGGTGGAAAGTGGAAACTAAGCGGTGTACTTCATGTGTATCCATCTGCTCTGCATTCACTGGCACTACAGAATCTACACAATACGACACAACAGCACAATGGCATGGACATAGAAGGACATGCAGCATCTGGAGAAGGCTTTTATCCAATACGCGTTAAAGTAAAAGGAAAAAAACTAATCATAAATGTTTAAGCACTGCTGCCCACAGGGGGAAATACACCCCTAACTCTGACATGCTCACTTAAAGCACACTGCATCAGTAAATAGAACTGCATCCCACTGCTTCTGTTCCCCGAGTGCCCTGTGCCCAGGATGTGTCTCCCCTAATCGGCCTGATAATAGAGACAAACGAGCAGGCGAGAGTCACAGCAAAGTCAGATGGCTGTGGGGAGCAGATGCTGGTGTGAATCCAAGGTCCCTTGGGCAAGACACACAGTAAAGCTGCATATGGGCTACTCTTGTGTCTGCTGGTCTAAGTGGCCTTTTAATGACATCATGCAGGGGGATTACTCATTTCCCCACAACATCAGACACAGGGTTTAGTACATGTCGGGTCCACATAAGGAGTAAGGAAAGGAGTGGATGAGTGAATGGACAAGTGCATGCATGTCTTCTGCCCTGGAGAGACAGACCTAGTTTGGAGCCACTGATTTGGATCATATCAACTCCATCTGTGCACACACAACCCACACACAACCAGCCATGCCCATTTAAACTCACCATGTGCCAAAGTTATAAAAGCAAATAAAGCCAGTAGGTGAACCAAAGTGTGGTGGTACTCCATTATCCTCTCAGATGTTTCATAGGTGGAAAGGGTGGGTCGCAGTCTCCAGGAAAAGCAGTCAGACAGGCTGTCCAGCAGCTGAGATAAATCCAAGCAGGCGTGCCACTGCCAAGGAGGTCAGGTATATAGGATGCAAACAGCTTCACACTCCACAGGCAGCATCTCAGCCGGATGGAATTAAATTAGAAGTTCAAACATAGTAACTTTTAATAACACTCCAAAAGTCAGCGACGGAAACAGCGGACAGTCCTTACAAAGCGAGCCGCAGGTGATGGGAGGAGAGGCGGCAGAGAGCGGCAGCGGCACCCGGTCACTCAGTCCCGTTCTCTCCCGCCACAGAGAGGAGAAACACTCAGAAAGGCTTCCCCTGGCAGAGAGTTAGTCCCAACGCGCAGGAAGTCCTCGCAGTGGGAGGAACAGTCCAATGTGTTAGACACAGGGCTCCATGAGTCCTGTGTAGCCGCTATGTTCGCTCCTCTGCTCCGCTAGGAATGAATTACTACAGCCTCACCACAACCAGCACCGTCCCGCAGCCACAACACTGCGATGAAACAAGCTATAGTAAGATAATGAAGTTCCGGTTGCGCTTTCAAAATAAAACGACGTAGCTAAACCCTCGTTTTATTTTGCTACGTGTTTACAACGCTCTGAAGTACGATGTAACAGTTCATCAACTCCATTTTTTAAATTGAAACACTGTTATGTAATTCCCCATGTAGTCACTGTCACAACCTTTTCATACACATAACAGTCAGTGTATGTGTGGTGTGTAACAATGCAATGGATAGGCCTATTGATAGATACATATTATTCTCACAGTATAATTCCCAACAGGCCCAGGTTACAATTTTGTTCACTTATTGTTCAGTAAATAATGTTTAGAAAGTCTTCATATCAAGACCCTCATCATTAATGTGGCCTTTCCTTCACACAGGCAGCAATGCGTTATAGTACTCAATGAAAGTAATATGGTGATTATACATATATATTGTTGAAAAGTAGTCTTACACTAAAAATGCTCATTTGATTTTTCCATTGTGTAATATTATTTTGAAGGCACTCTTACCCGGCTTCCGCTTCGCTTGTGGTTGATTTTGTGCAACTTTACCATCCTACCTTCTTAAAGGGCCAGCGCACCCGACCTAAACTGATCGGGCTTTTTAATGAGTATTCTTTATTTTCTAAAATAAACAGGAACATGGGAACAACAATTTCATTTAAATCATGTGAAGTACTTCATCCCAAAGACGCGTTCTAGTCAAATGATGTATTTTCTGCTGATTGTCCTTTAAATCAGTTTTAAAAACACAGTTTTTTAGAATTGCTTAAAGAGATGTAATTCATGTTTGTCAACTTCCTGTTTGTTTTACTGTGTTATAAAATGTGTCGTATAATATGTTGCTGGTTTGTGTTTTATTGCGCTTTCAGTGTGTATAAAGAGTGTTCTGAAAGCACTTTGTACGATCATTATTTATCTTTAATTTAAATGGGCCACATATGTACTGCCCTCTTAGTTTAATTGAAGTTCGATTCTGTTATATTGCATTAAATATTATTTTTAAAGTTCCCCTATGATACAGTTTTTCATCAATATATTATAGGTCTCAGATATATACAAACCATGTCTCTGAGGTGCTGATTCTCTGTCTGTTACTTTAGATGAAAATAAGGATGACTTCATTAAAGGTGACCTTTAATACTGCAACACCTTTCCATCTTCAGGAGGGGACATATTACAGTAACACGGATTAAAGGACAAACCTATCACCCTCATCAAAGTTCATAATAGCATTGTTTATCTTTTAATTATTTGAAATGCGAGAATGAATGTTCATACTAACCCTTTCAAAATAATTTAACATAACATATACGCTTATTTAGGTTTTCAGAAAGTATGAAGGCCCTTTTATAATTCTACTTGAAAAATCAGTTTGTAAAAAAATTAAGTGAAACTATTCAATATGTTATTCATGTCAACATATATCTCAAAGCTGTTATATAAACACAGAAGTATACATTATTTTGGCAGTAGTTTGAATTCAAATGGATTTGTGTCTAACATGTGAAAGACCTTTGATCAAGCCAAACGTGGTGCTATGTATACAAATCAGGTAATGGAAATGAGCCAGGCACTAGAGGCACAAACAAACCTCCTCACCACTGCAAAATGTCACTATGTATCTGAGCACTGGCATTGCCTGCACCTGATGGAAAGCGAAAAGCAATATTACATGTGCCAGGAGATGTGGCCAACTGCAATGAGAGCTGGCACACCAGAGCCTCCTCCCGCGATGAGGCAATAAGGAGAGATTGGGCAGGGTGCTATGAGCTGAATACATATTAGGGGTCAGGCAGACCGTAAACACACAGCTCTGACATTTATAGAAATGCATTGGATGGTGGTATGCATCAGGGGGCGCATACTAAGATGAGATGTAACACATTCTGTCACACGCAGCTGCTGATATGGGGAAAGAAATAGTTCCCCATAACTAAAGTCACAGAGGCTGGTGTGTTAGACTGACAAGACACCCTCTATTGTTGCAGCGGCCCAGAGAACCAAGCCGTGCTTAAACACCCCTGATATTTCCCTCATGTTTTATGCATGCACATGTTTAATTTAATAGCAGAAACTGATTAATTGAGTATTGCTCTGTGATTGAATAAAACATGATGAGGCCCTCCACTAAATGCATTTCCGCTCGCCTGTGACTGATGCTGCTGCTACTGTTGTGTCTTCGTCAAACATTTGCGTAGCTGTCAGTGGAATCAAGCACTTCATGAATTTAGAGTAATTATCCATATTAGGTAGTGAATGCCCAGGACAGCCCATCAGTGCTGTTCCGTGCTGTGCTGCACACTCGCAGCTGAGCCGTACATCATACGATGCCCTCTCCATACACAAAGGGCGCGATTTACGAGGTGATTTTTGCCATTTATTTGAACATATTGAAAAGGCCTTTAGAATGCGCTTTCGGGAAATGCCAGCATTAAAACCCTTCCTGGCAGCACTATGTTCTGAAGCGTCTCTTTCATGTGAGAGGTTTGAGTGTTCAGCAAGTGTGTATATGCTTAGCTCAGCAACCATTTTATACGACAACGTTTGAAGTAAATGCTGGACTAAATGCAGCGTGTGGTTGTTCTATATCTGATGAAGAATCCCCTGCTCCAACAATGCATTACATTGACACAGCTAATTACCATGAAGAGAGCTCAAACTGAATATAAATGAAGACAAACCAAGGCGTGCGGGCTCCATTGTTTTAGTTCTGTGCTTAATGCAATGGGGGGCGACCGACTGGGCTTCTGTTCATAAATAAATAGTGACTTTAAGAGGATTGAGACGATGATGTATGCCTGACCTCTGGATTGCTTTGGTTTCTGGCTGAGCGTGAACCACTATAAGCAATTTCATCGTTCTTCATCGTTTAGAGTTGATGAAATGCTTTCATACAAATAAAGAACAATATCGAGAGTGAACTTTATTCTCATAAATCCAATTCCATTTCCAAGGAGATCAAAGTGCTCCATGTGCTAGGATTGAGTTCTAGTGTGTTCTTCATGTTGACCCCTCTCCAGTGTATCTTCAGCTGTATTAGCTGGAATGATGTAGGGCGGCTCGATTGTGGCAAAAATCATAATCTTGATTATTTGGGTCAATAATTGATATTAGATTATTATCAAATCAAATCAAATCAAATTGTATTTCTATAGCACATTTAAGAACGATTTTCGGTCAAGCCAAAGTGAACGATTAAAAACGATTAAAAACGATTATCAATTTACTTTGAAAACATCCATTTATTGAAACAGAAAATGTGAACAGTGTGTTTTTAACAGTTGATTCCCCTGAACTTTAAGTATAATTCAACTGAAAAACCACAACAGTTTTAATTATGTTGTTTTCATAATCGTTGCAAGCCAAAATCGTAATTGCGATTAAAATACGATTAATTAAGCAGCCCTAGAATAATGTGCTTACTTTGAAATAAACAATATCTATATTTGCTCTACCCTTTTTCTTTTAGGGCTCTGCATGTCAACCCGTAGCTCCATGATGAATACACCTCGGAGCACAGCAACAGGAAATACCTGCCGATCGTGAGGCTTTTCCAATCCCAAACAACATGTTGGAGTTGTTCGTTTAAGCACACACAGCTTGGTTTGGTTGTTCTTTATGGGTTTTATAAAGTCTGCCATTTGGTGAAAAGATGAAGGGTCAGATCCGAACCTCCAGAACAACATTAAAGGCTCCATCTATTGCACGTTGAACACATGTATGGTACCACGTTCTTTCTATATGCTGTGTGTCAGGGTGTTGCCCATGGTAGTAAAACACGTGTGTCCACATTATGAAGCAGTGCACAATAGAATAACACATCAAGTATATTTAGAATAGAAAAGTATGAAATGAGCACTTGAGTGTGACCGAGATGGCGTAAAGACAGAAAAGAACCCTTGTCAGTACGTCCTCATGAGAAATGATATATGTCCTTCCCAAAAATAAAAGGCCAACATCCTGTACCAGAAAACTTCTTTCCTGGTATACATGCCCTTCTACGTGTATGACCAACAGTGATGGCAGCTCTGTTGAGAGGCAGTCGTGCATGCTTATAGAACTGATCAAGTAGAAGGGGATACGTCTCAGATTTACCCCTCAAACTGCGCTGCTTCAACACGTTCATCTGTTAAGTCCTTTTACAATCCCTCCATGGCTGAGCAGGATGCATCATGTATGATGTGGTTACAGCCGCTGCCACCAACGCTTACAGCTGAACAAAGCAGTGTGTTGAGATAGCACCGCCCACCTGCTGCCAGGGAGCCCCCTGGGGGGGGTCATGACGTCTGATGCATGTATCCTTGATAATAATAACTCATTAAAGACTATTGCTCATCATTTTGGTGCGCTGATGTACTCCATAGCATGCATCTGTTTGCACACATGGATTTATTATTACACTGAACAAACTGAAACATTGAATGTAATTAAATGTACACTGTAGACATACTCTTTATTCATCAAGAGTCAGTCACATTGTCTCAATCATCTCGTGAGGAGAGGTACCACATATTGTATTCCAGCTTTATGGGCAACAGTGTTATGATAACACATGTCATGTGACTTTCTAACGTTCTGGTTTTATTTGACATTGGGTTCACGTCCATCTTATTGTATGTGCATGTATACCGTGCACTTCTCCTACAGTACTTGCACATCGGTCGTGCAACACAGACTTGCTCTATTTCATTTCTACTCAATTTCTTTTTGCACTATTCTTCTTGTGTTCTTGTTTCATGTCTTCTATATATTGATGCTGCATTGTTGGAGGAGCCTGGGTCTTAAGATCTCCGTTGCCATGCTACACTGTGCTGCTGTGCACGTTACAACAAAGCCTTCATCTTGAATCTGTTCTAGAACATACATCAGCATTGATCTTAGAAATGCCATTACATGTGTGTCACCTGTATCTATGCTGGGAGTTTGAATCCCCCCCCCATCATTGCAAGTAATGAGAGCCCTATATGCCTGCACCTTGTTGCCCATAGCTGATAATGGGAGGACGGCCCTGTAAGAGGTTCCACTGAATGGATGCTATTATAGATTCATTGATTAACAGGGAAGCGCTCTGAGTTGACAATATATCTTTGTATTGATCTGCCTCTCAATGAGATTGGCTGCTGCCCAGCCTCCCTGAGGGGTGGAGATGGAGAGAGAGGAAGAGAACAAGAGGGGGAGAAAAGGGAGAAGCAGGGCTATTAAGGGGCAACTCATTTCCTGCTTCTCCTGCTGGCTCGTCCATGCGTGGAATCTGTCCCGAGTGCAAGAAGAAGAGACGAGCAGTCCAACGGGTTTCAAACTGGTCTCTCCCTGTCTCCCTCACACTCTCACCCCGTCCACACCTCAAGCTCCCCGTCTTCACCAACACCTCTTTGTCTTTCCTCTCTCCATAATGAGGGGCCCCCCCCTGCTCATTTTGGGGCTCTGAAGCGAGACGCACCCCCACATTCTCTGCAAATCTACAAAATGATGAGTGTATGAAGACAGAGTGGGCTGTCCCCGTCTGTTTGCCCCCACGCATCACGATGAGGAGGGTAGGTTGGAGCGTCAAAGGCAACATCGACCTCGTGTCTCTGCGCCGGCTCCAACCATTCAACTGGTTTCATGTCTGTAATGAGTGGGGGTTACACTCAGCATGCACACCCTACACACGGGTCCCTCTCTGAAGACAGCGCGCAGTGGGCTGCCAGACATGGACACGTAAGGGACCCGATTTGAGTGATGCAAATGGCTGTTCTGAATGTTTAACATGCATGTTGTGCCTGGCTGCAGTTTGCAAGATGGGGACACAAAGGAACCCTGGGTGAGTTCTCATTGGTTGTAAGCCAGGTGGGACTTTGTGCATCTTGGAAAACCTTTCAACAATAGTGTCACTCAACAAACTCTCTTAGCTGTTCACCTGGGACGGCCTGCGATGTCATGGTTTCTATTTAAACTACTAATGTGTTGACCCGTGGTGCTTTGTCAACATGCCATCACAGACCTGACAGCTCTCACCGGAGGATACATCCTTCCTTTAACCATCTGTAAACACACTTGTTTGCATTATAATATCTTTACTAGACCTACAGAAGAACAAGGCTCTACGGCTTACTGAATATTGAACACAAATAGCAGCATTGATTGTTACAATTAAAACAACCCTCACGTTCATCTCACAAGCGATGTCTCCTGATGGTAAGTGTACAGGATTAGGGAATATTTCAAATTCAGTGACCATCGCTGATAATCTTACTTTGAACTAAACACAGTTCAGGTTTGTGCAATGATAGCACGATCCACTTCCTAATACAACTGCATGCAACACATAACTTGTGTAAAACGTGCAGTTTTGGTTGAGACTGTGACGGAGAGCTCTTGATCCAAAGCATGTTTTGTTAAAGCTACAGGTTGCAGTTCCAGCACCATTGTTACTGTGGCAGTGATGGACGATAGGGTGGCGCAGTGAGGACAGAGTTGAAGCACAATGCAACCGGCAGCAGTAAAAAGCTAACGTTTTAAGCTGCCGGTTGCATGTCTGTGCATTCGGGTATCTACAGATACATATTAAGCCTGACAAAGTAATTAACGTCTAATATATTGCTTAACTGCAATGTTAACTATGTTGAAGCACTTATTTTAACTGATATTATACACATTAATTATACTCTTATGTATGTAGATAGAATAAGAAATGTGCAGAATATGACAGTTTAATGGTGGAGGTACATACATGTTGATAGATGTCTTGTAATGCACTGTTGAGGAACCTGTGACCCAAGTTTTTCATTCATTGCATAACTACACCGTAGTTGTGTATGATATGTCAATAAACCTTTAAAATCTTGAAAGGGATGTGCAAAATAGCCATAATATACAGTCTTTAATGAACTATTAGTAGAGAATAACGAGTAATGAATATACTTTATAGAGATCTGCAGATAAATGTTTTGTCTTCTCAAGCACCAACTATTTTCATTTCATTTTTCTTCTTCTTTTAATTTTTCTTCTTTATTTCGAACAGATTAAAAAATAACAAATGTGAAAAACAGAATACTGTATTGTTATAACACAGTATTTATCCACATTCATGGTAATATTTGTATATTCAACAAAAAAAACAAAAAAAGTCTTCATATTAATAATAATAATAATAATAAATCATATGTGTCCCAAAGGGAGCAGGAGGAAGCCAATGCTTATTAATTCCCACCCCTTACTTGATCAATGATTGTCCTTTAAATCATTATGCAAGTTATTCCTACTTAGATTTACATTTATACATATAAATCATTTCTCATCTTCAATCACCTTTCTTCATTCTCATAGTTTTCCAAAAAAGTGTTTCTGTACATCTTTTTAAACTGAATGATGCTCGTGTTTTGTTTGAACTCCTGCTCCAAAGCATTCCATAAAGTCACCCCACAGATTTTTAAACTCATACTTCTCAGAGTTGTTCTGACCTTGCGTTGTTCAAAATGTAGATTTCCTCTCAAAGTATACCCCCCCTCTCTGTCTACGAACAATGTTTTAATGTCCTAGGAAGTAGATTATGTCTGGCTCTGTACATGATTTGTGCCATTTTAAATGTAACCAGATCAGTGAACTTCAATATGTGTGACTTAAAAAATAATACATTAGTGTGTTCAAGATATCCAACATTATTGATACCTCTTATAGCCCTTTTCGTAATGTGCATAACGGCTGTAGGTTGCTTTTGTACGTGTTTCCCCAAATCTCCACACAGTAGCTCAGACATGGCAATATTAGAGTGTTATATAGAGTATAGAGTATACAGTGAGTTATAGTCCAGAATGTATCTGGCTTTTCCCAACTATCAAATATCTCTCCTGATTGTTGGCACTTGACAATCACCTTCCCTGAATTTTACTCAGGTGTAACTAAAGTCTGATTTAAGGGTTGTTTATATTTCACATCATTAATCAGAATCTGCAAAGTAACTCAAATAAATGTAGTGGAGTAAAAATACCAGGTTAACCTCTGAACTGTAGTGGAGTAGAATTACAAAGTAGCAATGAGCTGTCATGTGGGTATATATTAATGCTGCACATTATGGACAGTGATTTTCACCCATTTATTAATTATATGTTTTACATTTGATAACACCAATGTGTTTAATACTGGCAACTTCTAATTGTGGGGGCGTTCGATTCCAGTTTTGGATAGTCTGGCGTAGTTTTGTTCCATTTCACACAGCTGTTTGACGCTCGACGTAACCTTGGGGCACTGCCACTCCAACATCCAATCCCAGAGCTTGAAGATTAATCACGGGGACAGTAGTCCTAAACGATAGCTGGGGATTATGGGTAGTGTCGTGTCTTCGGCCATCCTCAACTCAAAAATGTTTTTCAATTCAATTCAAGTTTATTTTTTTCGGATTTGATATGGCATGAACACCATATCCATACATGCATTGCGGCTAAAACCATAGCTGAGGATCTTGGGTAATCAGTTCAGTGGCTGTGTATCGCAATGACGCTCGAAATGTCCCTTATAGGCCTACGTCTGTTTCCGGTTATTTTTATTTTGAAATTCAGTTCCTGACGGACGGAAAAAAAGCCAGAGATTATGGAATTAAACAAATAAATAAAAACAAGGATAATTGTGTGTTATTGGTGATTAAATAACAGTGTGTTATTTTGAAAAGAATAACAATAATAACAATAATTCTAATAACAAATTAGAAGGAAATAAAAAAAAACACAGATTTCAGTATCCTGAGGCTCTGAGCCCCAATTCTTTTCCTCACAGACGACAAAAAAAGTTTGACATTATACGATTTAAAATAAAAACAATAATCGTGGCTTGATATTGAGTAAGAACATGTTTTTATGAACCACACAGCTTCCGCTCTTCCACGACCCGACCGGACAAAGAGACGTGCTGCAGGCACGAAACATACTACCAATAGAAATACATTGCTTTTAAAATCGTTCTGTGTGACATGAAAAAAAGGGGGAAATCGTGATGGTGAACACGAATCAATAGATTACATGTCGTGACTATAACACGAAATGCCGTGAGACTGGGTTGAAATACAGTCTTCACAAAGGTACTATATATGTCATGGCTCGTGTTTTGGACTCAAAGATGGAATTTTATTGTGTCAACCCAATTTGGTTTTGAACAAAAGACGTGCATCTTCTTCTCTAAACTGCCTTCCTCTCAGGCTGCAGGTGTCAGGACGGAGGGTCAGAACAAACCAGCTGCCACACCACGCTGCTCTGTCATTTAGCTTCCTGTGCTCTCACAGCCCACAGAGCCGCTACCCGTTCGTCTCCTCAGAGAGGAAATGACTCTTCCAATTCTTCCAATGCACTCTGGGGAGGAGGGGTGGCAGCACCAATTACTGCCTTCTCTCCAACACACACACACACACACACACACACACACACACACACACACACACACACACACACACACACACACACACACACACACACACACACACACACACACACACACACACACACACACACACACACACACACACACACACACACACACACACACACACACACACACACACACACACTGTGACAAAGCTTCGGAGAGCCAGAACAAAATTGTCTCTGCTCCCCAGACAAGGTCCTGCGGCTCCGCTCCTGCTCTCACCTGGCATTAACAGGCAGCCGTGGCCTTTCACACAGGCTATTATGGTGTGTGACAGGAGCCATTCAAGCCTAGCACTTAGCTGCCGTGATGCTTCATTTTCAGTCAGAATATATGGAATGCCACTGGCAAGAGGGAAGGTAAACATGCATATATTTAAAAATGCATGCATTGTGATTATTTCAGTTTGCAAACTTCACCTACAGTCTAATCATCTAGGATGTTTTAAAGAGTGTGAACAACTTATTTCCCCATCAACAGATCTGCAGCAGGCTGATTCAGGATGGACTGAAAAGCCACGTTACATTTTTAAAGATGAAGATAATATCTGTTAGAATTCGGAGAGACGATTGCAGCACGATATAATTCACCATTTCATACCGCTGTTTCATCATATCCACATGCAATTACACACACACACACACACACACACACGCACGCACGCACACACACACACACACACACACACACACACACACACACACACACACACACACACACACACACATACACAGTCGGACACACAGCTATGTTTTCCACATTGATTGCCAACTAAAAGTGCCAGCAGCTTGTGTCTCCTGCCTTGCGTTTGACCCCATCCCATCTGACTCCTGCTGAGAGGTAAGCTAGTATTCTGTTATTACTTTAGCTGTGTTGGATGAGAAACAGCCCATTATATTCAGGACAGAGCTGTTGTCTCCGGCAAATTGGAAAGGGAATGTAATTACACAATGAATATACACAGCCAGCTCATTTGTAGAACTGAAAAGGGATCCAAAGTAATGCAAAATGAGATACTGACGCCACATGCGATATCATAAAGCTGACCCTCACATAAAACCAGCAACACAGGCTAGACCAGTGGTTCCCAAAGTGGGGGGCGCAGAGGCATGGCAGGGGGGAGAGACCAGGAGGAAAAATGGTTATTAAAATACTTTTTTTTAAAAAAACATAATTTGAAACATTGTAAATAATATGATACAGTACTATTACGTCTGGGTCTCTGTGTTTCATTAAAGCTCGGCTCTGTGTGTATGGAACGAGCCATGTTGTGTCCGTGCGTTGTTAGCTTCTGGTGCTAGCGAGCTACGCTGATGGATATAAGGAGCTTTTTCAACAACAAGCTGGAGGAGAGTCCTCTCCTGTCAGAGGCTCAGTGAGGTAAAGCACTCTCTGAGTGTTTAGATAGTTAACTTTAGTCTAAGTTATCTCAGTGGGTCTCAAACGGTTTGGTCACCATTAATGTAAACAATTATTTCCGAGCCACACGTTTATATGATCATTAGAGTTATAAAAAAATAAGAGAATAAATTAAAAACAGGTTTGAAGTACTATACTGGAACTGGAAAAGGTTCTTATACATCTGGTGTTGTTTAGCTCAATGCTAGTGTGTTTCTCACTGAGCTTTTTGTAGAATTAAGTCATCACATAACGGCATTGTAATACACGGTTCGGCTGCATTACATATTACAGATCTGCCGTAGTTATTTATTTATACAGCCCTGATGAGAAGACCTTTGGAAAAACTGGAAGAAATGGCGCCGAAACTGAATACTTGACGTGGATCGTAAATATATCAACAATTAAACAACATCTTCAATTTCTCTTCACACAATACGTCTCCTTGCAGTATCAACACTAATTCGGCTGACTTTTACATTTGATCTAATTCATAGATAGGTTATATTTACACCATAACGGTGCACAGCTGATAGAAAAGGACTGTAGTTTTCAAAGATATGACTGATTTTCTTTGAATGTAAGAATGTAAATACTGAGTCTGAAATAGAATAGCAATATGCTGTAAAATGATGAAAAGCATGCATAAAACTATACATCTTCAGATGTTGTACACACACACTAATAATACAAAGTTGTTATGGCTGTGTGCACCTCCTAGTGGTTAAAGCACGTTATTGAATTATTGTTTGTATGTGTTATATTTTATGAAAAAAAATATGAAGAGTACATACTTTCATCGGGGGAAAGTATAAATATAGAAATGTAGAATATAAAAAATCAAGAAGATACTATAAGTGATCTCTACAATAAAACATTTTAGTGCAGGATGTACACAGATATTAATAGGAGGAGGTGCAAAACAGAACAACGGATTAACCTTTATTTAAACATGAAATATTAAATATTAAGCCTGACAAAGTACTTAACGTCTAATATATTGCTTTACTGCAATGTTAACTATGTTGAAGCACTTATTTTAACTGATATTATACACATTAATTATACTCTTATGTATGTAGATAGAATAAGAAATGTGCAGAATATGACAGTTTAATGGTGGAGGTACACACATGTTGATAGATGTCTTGTAATGCACTGTTGAGGAACCTGTGACCCAAGTTTTTCATTCATTGTATAACTACACCATAGTTGTGTATGATATGTCAATAAACCTTTAAAATCTTGAAAGGGATGTGCAAAATAGCCATAATATACAGTCTTTAATGAACTATTAGTAGAGAATAACGAGTAATGAATATACTGTATTACTTGTTTCCATTCATGTCAATTGCAGATACATGTTTAGTCTTCTCAAGCATCAACTATCAAATATCTCTCCTGATTGTTGGCACTTGACAATCACCTTACCTGAATTTTACTCAGGTGTAACTAAAGTCTGATTTAAGGGTTGTTTATATTTCACATCATTGATCAGAATCTGCAAAGTAACTCAAATAAATGCAGTGGAGTAAAAATACCAGGTTAACCTCTGAATTGTAGTGGAGTAGAATTACAAAGTAGTAATGAGCTGTCATGTGGGTATATATTAATGCTATATATTGATGCTGCGCATTATGGACACAAGCGATTTTCACCCATTTATTAATTATATGTTTTACATTTGATAACACCAATGTGTTTAATAATGGCAACTTCTAATTGTGGGGAAAACGAAAACGTTCAGTAGAGACGTCCCATAGAACATTTTGCGAAACACAATAGCCAGCATGTGTAGTTCTGGGGGGCGTTCGATTCCAGTTTTGGATAATCTGGCGTGGTTTCGTTCCATTTCACACAGCTGTTTGACGCTCTGCGTAACTTTACGGGAACTGTAGTCCTAAACGATAGCTGGGGATTATGGGTAGTGTAGTATCTTCGGCCATCCTAAACTCAGAAATGTTGACAATCGCAATGATGCTCGAAATGTCCCTTATAGGCCTACGTCTGTTTCCGGTTATATTTATTTGGAAATTCAGTTCCTGACGCACGCCAAAAAAGCCCGAGATTATGGAATTAAACCAATAAATAAAAGCAAGGATAATTGTGTGTTATTGGTGAGTAAATAACAGTGTGTTATTTTGAAAAGAATAACAAATTAGAAGGAAAAAAATATTTAAAAATACAGATTTCAGTATCCTGAGGCTCTGAGCCCCATTTATTTTCCTCACAGACGGCAACAAAAGTCCGAAATTATACGATTTCAAATTAAAGCAATAACTGTGGCTTGATATTGAGTATGAACATGTTTTTATGAACCACACAGCTTCCGCTCTTCCACGACCCGACCGGAGAAAAAGACGTGCTGCAGCCTGCAGGCACGAAACACGTTACCAGTAGAAATACATTGCTTTTAAAGTCGTCCTGTGCAACACGAAAAAAAGGGGCAAATCGTGTTGGTGAACACGAATCAATAGATTAAAAATCGTGTTGGTGAACACGAAATGCCGTGAGACTGGGTTGGACCATATTACGTCCGAAACACGTCGCGCATTGTTTCTGATACAGCAACGTTTGTGATAAGGGACGATAGGTTGGGACGTAGTTCAATGCAAAGCCAGCCCACGTTTTAGTAATGTCGTCATGAACGCAGAAAATCTGGATCAGCTCGGTTTTCCCCCTGTTGTTAGAGATGTGGGTACGGAGGAAAAGAGAGAGGGTTTTATTTTCTGACACTTTGTGAGTCTCCTACACACCGGGGACACATATTTATGGATAAAAGACATCAAAAAGCGCATTTTGCGTAATAGGTGACCTTTAATGCTTAATTGTGTATGTGATGGATCAAGAGTCGAGCCAACGTCAATAAGGCAAAGCGCATTGCTCTGAATGGCGTATATATAACTCTTTTTGTCAAGTAAATAAGTCAGCAATGCTTGAATGTTTGAATCAGATCAGCCAGTTTTATGTTTCTGTTTACATGAGTATTAGGCCAACAATAACAACGTTTTGTTTACCTTCAAGAAGAAGAAGAAGAAGTAAGAGCTGTTGTCTGGTCCCATTTTGAGCTTTGCACCTGGTTGCATACACCTCACCCATAGCAGAGGATTTCTGTGCCTTCAGAACAACATTATGTTTCTCAAGCTCTGGCACCAAAACATCTAAAGCTCTCAATGAGGATTTGAGCACCTGTAAAAGCGCTCTAATAAAAAATGTAATGCATTATTATTTTGTGTTTGCTAATTGCATTACAATCTTTTCCCACCGTAAAACAGGAGTCTACACTGTAATGAGGAGAGAACATTACAATGTTTGCTGAAATCAAGCCTGTGAGACTTGGTGCTTAATCATTCTTAAACAACACATCTATAACATGAGGTTTCACACCAGTCCTGTAGAAGCTCCGATAGCTCTCTGTGAATGCGCCCTGAAAGTCCCTGAAGGACCTGAAGGACCTGAACACAGTGAACAGTGGCACTGGATTTCCTCCTCGGCCCTCTTTGTAGGTGTCCAGGGTTAAGCCTCGCTACCTCGAGGGGAAAACGTGAGATAATAGGTGAGAGCCAAGTCCAAACATTGGCAGAGGTCGAGTAGAGGGGCGCGGAACATTCCACAAGGCTTAGTTACCTCTGACAGAGAGGGAGAGAGGGATACCTGGGGCCAGAGGGACAGTGATCCACGATCTGTGTCAGCGTTGGCCCTGAGTTACTTTGAAATAAATACTCTGTTAAGACCGGCATTAACATTTTATTATGTAAAAGTACAAAAGTATTGGCATCAAAATATTAATGTACTAAAAGTAAAAATAGTTATTGTGCGTAATGTCCAATTTTAGAATAATATATAAAAGGAGTGGATTTTTTTTGAATGCATTAACGTGTTTGTTGGAGCTCCTGCTGTGAGCCCACTGTGCTCTGATTGGTCAGCTCGCCCACTCTGTTCTGATGAGTCCACCACCGTTACAGCGGAACATCAGTGTTTATGTGTTACAATGGCGTTTGTTAGCAACCAGGAAATGACACCAGTGATGACAAACAGAAGAGAATGCTGCGTGGGGTCTGGGGGCCGTGATGGGGGCACGTTGCGGGGCTCGCTGCTGTGAGGAGCGGACAGTGTGAGCTGGGTTACTGGTGTCATTTCTTGCTTGCTGCGTGGGGTCAGCGAGACATCGCAAATGGACGCAGGAAGTGGGGGGTGCGTGGTGGGGGGGTACGGGTGGTGCTAGTGGAGCCTCGCACCCCCAAACGTGGCGCACCTACAGTGTAAGCACGGCACAGTTTCGCCGCTGCGAGGCTCCACTAGCACCAGCGCGTCACAGTTTCGCCGCAGAGAGCGCGTGTGTGTGTGAGGACCTCCACGGAATGGACCAATGGGTCCATTCGGTATGGGCACGTCACTCTGCCCAGGAGGAAACAGAGACATGTCCAGCGAGGCGTTCTGGGGCAGCAGACAGGTCTTCTCTGTGTTAGAGGTGTACTCCCTACAGGGTGCATTTTGAGGGTGTGAGACTCTGCAGACCGGTTACATGCAGAACAAGCTACATAACACAAGGGGACGGGTCAGAACCGGAAAAGCATGACATGGGACCTTTAAGTACAATACTTGAGTAAATGTACTTCACTAATCACACCACTGGAAACCTGGAGTGCTCATTGATTCTGTATGTGGTTAAGCCCTATGTGTCTTTACTAGAAAGGGCTAATAAGACCATTACATGTGTGGGATGCTTGTACTCCTATAAAGACTTGTTTTGTGATTTGCTGTTGTAAAGGTCGACGGTATGAAATTGAGGCACACAGATACAAACGTACAAGCATTCAGCCAACACTCACACACTCACATAAGTCTTTATCCCTTTCATCACTACCTCACTCCAGCCTCTCCCCTCTCCATCAGCCAATCTGTTTTTCCACCATTGTAAGAGATGGCTTTCTCCCTCTGAATGCAAGGACATGGCTTGGCAGTAGGCTCGGCAGCACTGGACTGAATGAAAGCCTTTTCGCACATGATTCCTGCTCTCTCCCTCCTGGCAGGGTAGAAATCAAAATCCCTTGTTCGCTGAAAATGATTGCTGGATTACCTTTGTCCCCCTGTCTCAGTGCTGCCACAGGCAAAGCCAACCTGGATGTATGACCTCGTGAATGTGGAGAGGTGCTACACGGGTATATGCTGTTTTCAATATGTCCAGAGAGAGTACACTGTAAAGAACTGAACCGTTGCATTATGTGTATTATACATTAGGTTAGTTGAAAAGTATAATATGAATTGAACTTAATAGGAGCCAGAGTGGGGATTAATGTTGTAAGATTCAATAAGGTGTTTGATTGTTTATATGTTGGCGTTGGTCTTTGTTTATAATATTATTACTTCATATTTCTAGATCAATTATGTGCCGGGTCAGTTGGGTCACATGGTTATATAATCACCTGTGTGAGGTGTGTGTAAGAGAGGGTGAGAGGGTCGCTGTATGTTGTGTTGTCTTTGTGACAGCTGGATTATTTGTCTGTACATAAACATTAAGTTGATCATTTTCATGAAAGTAAGATTTTGTTCAACTAATTTATAGGAACTCAGCATATATCTTTGATTTGACAAAGGCAACGAGGCCCGACCCCAGCTTCTCAGAGACTGTGTGTTCCACGGTCGCTACACTAACATTTAGTTTTACATAAAATATTGAATTAGTCAACGGTTCAGTTTTTTCAGTGGATGCATCCTAGCCCCCCCCCTCTCCCTTCATCCCCAGCCTCATCATCATCTCTTCCTGCCTTTGTCTCCCACGCTCTCTAATGATGACAGGAATGGCCAGGTTCCCACTTTAATGTCTCCTTGCCTTACTGCCTTGCTCTCGGCTCAGGTTTCCCCCCCGCCCCTGCCCTCTGATTTACAACATCCCTGGTGGCTGGCGGGGGAAGACAGACAGGGCTGAAGAAGAGGGGAAGGGGGGATTCATTGTTCTCTTTCTCACTCCACTGTCTCTCTTTATTTATGATATCTCCAGCCTGACCGGGGACATGGCATGACCCCAGGGAGAGCGTGCAGCGAGCACTACACGCTGACGTTGACTCCCCAGGCAGACATAGCCAAGTGTTATGTCTCCCTGGCTGATTTCAAGACAAAAGCCCCCCTGCCCATCACTCACGGGGAGTCAGCTGGGTTGAAGTTTGGGTGAATGAGAGCTATCACAGGATTGCACGCAAGGTTGGACCATGAGAAGTGAATAATGGTGATATTTGGGAGTGGGGGGGGGTGGGAGGTTTAGCGCATTTACTGTAACAATGAGTGTTGCCGCCGTCATCTGACATCGTCCCTCAGGGAGGTATCACGTTTTGTATTGTTATCCAATGTCGCTGTTGATGGACAACAGGAGCCCTGGTGCTGCTGCAATCCAAACGGGACAATAAGGACAGAGAAGCGGTCACTGACATGTTCTGTTTACCATCTTTTGAGGTGGATGTCTTTTTTCTGATCTATTTAAACGTCTGCATTAATACAGGATGTAACCTGCCTCACAGCTCCCTTTGACTGCATTCAAGCCTCTGTTCTAACTGAGCCGGGAAATATGTATCTTTCCAACAGAAAACTGTTGACACATGATTTAGGAATCATTAGAAGCAATACATTCCTGTCCTGTTGTCATGGAACTGGTGTTCAGAGCTAGCTACGGTTCTCACTTGCAGCTCTGTGAATCTGTGCTTTGAGCTGAATCTTAGCATTAGCAAGCTAGCGAGCTCAAAATCACAATGCTAACATGCCACACAGACACGCCTTGTTGCTGTCCCGGCTCCAGATGGTGGAACGAGCTTCTCAATGATATCAGGACACGTCTTCCGTCCTGAACTAAAGACCCAGCTGTTTCCCTTGTACCTTGGTGAATAATACAAACAACACTTATGCACCAGCACTTACAATGTGATAGCTTGTTTGAATTGAATATCTCAGCACTGTTCTTGTTGCCTTTTGTTTGAATCTGTATTGCTCGTCAGCTTATGTTAATAAACGTAACGCAATGTAATATTTACATAATTTGATGACAATCCATCCATTATTTCTCGACATATTTCAGTCTGGACCAAAGTGGTGGACTGATGGACGAAGCACATTGTCGTCTTGATAGCCATAGCGCTAGCAAGGCAAACACACTAGTCATGAACAACTGCCTAAAGAGGTGTGCCTAAACCGCTGACTCAGCAACTTGTCTCAGGGCTAACGCAGGTAGTGACCTATCGCCGTTGTTAAACCGAGTGTGTGATGGATTGTCAGAGCATGAACACCTGTTTGACTGCGTTTCCAAGCAGGTGGACAGGCCAAAGAGCACAGGCTGTCAGGAAGCAGTCTGGAGGGTGATTGTTGGAAGAAGCTGGGAAAAACATCCTCAATAAACACGACTACAGATAATTCAGCCGTACAGCTGTGCAGGCAACTGTTGTTGCACATTATTCACACTCCATTACCTCTGAGGCCTGTGGCTATGGTCATGACAGTGTGTGCACATGCTGCGTTCCAGAGGGCAGACCGGGTTCAACCGAGCAGAAAACACACATTTTGCTACAAGAATACACGTGCACATTTTAAGCTAGAATCATTCTATGACTCGAAACATCATTTGGTCACCATTTAGTTTAACACATTCTCTGCACTCTAAACACTTGTTGTTAAAAAGGCTTTGGATAGAAAGGGCTTTACATGTGTTCCCTCTGGAGTCCGGTGTACATGTACCGCATGAGGCACGCTCAGTTAGAAGATCTGCATGGTGGATTCCATCATGCAGACTTTTATCAGAGGGGAAACATTCTGCGCTGATCGATTAGGAAACAAAATGAATGCTGAAAATTATGAAAATATGCTACACCGTGACTGAGATGAGAATTTTGATGAGGACTTTCCAATTAAATCTCTCCTCATTCTGATGCATACGCTGACATAATGAGGGCCGTTTTTCAAGAGAGTTACCTAGATGAACTCAGACAGGAAATATAACATTTGTATCAGAACTTATCAGGATCAGCATGTTAGTTTTTTAGCACTAAAACCATGAGTTTCAGTCAACATGCCACATCATCTCTTGAAATGTGTCACGTTCTGTGCGAGGCAGATACTTGAAGATCATTGTCCATTAGAGAGTTAAAGAGAACACAACTGAGTGACAAGACGTGTAAGACACTCGTGGCAGGAGATACAAGCCCTCAGTGAACGTCCCTCCTGTGAGGTCAACAGCGTTCTGCAGATACATGGAGCACACACAAATACATTCAAAGAGATAAACGATGTTTGAATGTGTGTGTCAACCACAATCCCCATTCCTATCGTATCCGGATCACACTGCAGCAGGATGGAATAAAGACGGAAGGGCAAAGTGTGAACGGGCTATGAGAGCAGTAGTTGCAATCAGGCCAAGTTGTGTGGGCGCAGAGAAGTGCAGATGAGCCTTTAATGTCTGTTTGCTTCGTTGGAGGGTCTCCACTGAGAATCTGTGTTTCTGCTGTAGCATTAATAAAGACCTGAGCAGTGGGAGTCGACCTGATGCAGGTGGAATATGGATCTGTCACAAACTATTTCATAGATGTTGCATTGTATATTTGTATTGCTTTACACATGTATACAATCTGTGGCTTTCTTATCTTTAAATCATGCTTCCAATACATTGTCCTTAGAACGACACACTAAACGATTCCAGCGTTCCTTACAGTGAATACACTCGTGTGCACTGTGAACTGTGATCTCAGGATTACTTCGCAGGCCTGCTGACTAGAGAACACAAGTGGTTGAATGTTACCTAAGAAGTGTGAAACAAATGGTTGTCTGGGATTTGCAGCCTGAGAGACTAAAGCATTCAGCCGATCTGTGACCTTGAGTTGTTCAGGCTGAAGCCTCCTGTCCAGTTAGTCAGTGAACTACCAAGCAGCAGCTGCCCATACATCCCTATTGTATTTGTGCAGTAACACCGCCTATTGACAATGGTAGTGTTGGAAAACAGAGTAAAGTATTTAGAACATTGTACAGGTAGGTAGACGAAAAGTAGCTCACAGTTGACTTTGAACACCTCTGCAGCTCACCCAGAATGCAGCAGCTCGCCTGGTCTTCAACCTTCCAAAATGTTGCCACACCACGCCACTCCTCCGCTCCCTTCACCGGTAACTGCTAGAATCCACTTCAAGACAATGGTACTTGCGTACCATGCTGTGAATGGATCTGGCCCTTCCTACATCCAGGACATGGTTAAACTGTACACCTCAGCACGTGCACTCCGCCAACCCTGTCTCCTAAAAATTACGTTCCCACAGAACTAAAGTGCATTCTCAATTACGTTTAGCTAGAAACGTATTTTCTCCCACGTTACGTTCGTTATGAACGTATCTCAAATACGTTTATTTTCTACATATCTTCTAGAAACATGTTTTCTCCCACGTTACGTTTCTCATGAACGTATCTTAAATACGTTTATGTTCTACATATCTTTGCCATTTATTGTCTTGCTTATAATAATGATAATAGTCATTTATGAATATAATTTTAGAGCACACATTTGAAATCAGTAGGCGAGGCTGTAATTTCGCCAGCTGTTACTCTCATGGCTCGAGGCAGAAGATAATAGTTTTAACATGCCAAAAAGCTGCTGTGTCGTTTATTCAGCCTCTCCTCCTACAAAAAACGACCATATCGGTCGATTGTTCAGCAGCTAAATACGACCCAGAGTCACGTTTTAAAGTGTAGCACCTCTAGTGGTCGTGTAAGAAACAACATGCTCCTGTCGATTGCAAACGCTCCGGAAGGTCGTTTATTCACAAATAACCCTCTCTGGAAAATCCTAAATTGTGGAATAGTTTGGCATTAAAATGCTTTTTTATTAGATTTCTAGCTAGAAGTCTATATTGTACTTTTATAATCTGCGTCCAGTGGATGTGTAGGATCTACAGTTTGATAGATATACGAAGATGATTTGAGGTCTCGCCAGGAGAACGTGTATATGGGGCAACTTCCATGTAAAGTTAGCGTGGGTGAAAACAGTTTTTCCGGTCTCGAAGTTTTCATAATAAAACCGGAAGTATTCCCCTCACTGTCAAATGATTACACAGTGATATCTGCATTACTCATCCACTAAAAATCTGTTTATCCTTGTTAATTACACAATATTGATTGGTTTAAATTGTGTACAAAGCTTTTGTGTTTTTAACCTTCGATTCGAAGAAACAAATTGTTTTTTCGGAGTTTAGACACGACAGAGTTTCCGAAGACACTACACTACCCAGAATCCCCAGCTATCGTTTGGGACTACAACATCCGCCTTGCTTTATAAACCCCGTGATTAGCCCTCAAGCTCTGTGATTGGATGTTGGAGTGGCAGTGTGACAAGGTTATATCATTTATTTTTGTTACTTTGTAGATTCTGATTAATGATGTGAAATATAAACAACCCTTAAATCAGACTTTAGTTACCCCTGAGTAAAATTCAGCCTTATCAGTTTGTCTGTTTTGCACATCCTCCTGTCAATATCTTTGGACGTCCTGCACTAAACTGTTTTATTGTAGAGATCACTACGGTATCTTCTTGATATTTTCTATTCTATATTTCTATCATTGACCCCTATTTTGTATGTAGGCTACTCTTAAAGGTGGGGTAGGTAAGTTTGAGAAACCGGCTCGAGATCGCTAGAATTTGAAAATACACAACCGGAGAAAATCTGCCACTTCCTTACAGAGCCCCTCCTCCAACACACACGAACGCGCACATGACCAATGAGGGCACGAGATAAGTTTGTGCCCCGATGGAAGGCTGACAGGCAGGTAGGCCATCCAATCCGTTTAGCCGGGTCGGCTAAACGGATAGTACAGTATTACGGCTTCTACAGATGATATTTTTTTATGGATTTTTTGTCAAAGCACTTCAGATATTCATTGCTATCGGGATGTTAAGAGCATTTCATGGAATATAACAAAAGTGTATCTCGAGCCGGTTTCTGAAACTTACCTACCCCACCTTTAATATTTAAATGTTTTCATCAAATATAACTTATTCAACAACTAAATTCAATAACGTGCTTTAACCACTAGGAGGTGCGGTTTAGACCAGTGGTCTAGTTAATAAAACATAATAATATCAAACATAATATGACTATTCACTTTATTGTGAGTTTAAAACAGAACGGTAAAGGAAAATACAGTTTCAGTCTCTCAATGTGAAGCTTATGCATTGTACCATGAACCTGTATAGACCTGTAACAGTCAACTGCATGAGGAGTTGGAAAGGTAGTTCAGAAAATCAGTAATATCTTTAAAAACTACAAAAAAGTCCCTTTCTATCAGCTGTGCACCGTTATGGTGTAAATACAGACTATCTACAAATTGGATCAAATATAAAAGTCAGCCGAATTAGTGTTGATACTGCAAGGAGACGCATTGTGTGAAAAGAAATGGAAGATGTTGTTTAATTATTGATATATTCATGATCCACGTCACGTATTCAGTTTTGGCGGCATCTCTTCCAGTTTGTCAAAAGGTCTTCTGATCAGGGCTCTATAAATACATATCTAGGGCAGATGTGTAATATTTAATGCAGCCGAACCGTGTATTACAATGCCGTTATGTGATGACTTCCAAAGAGAAAAGCAAGAGCACTCGGAATAAATTATTATTATTTTTTTTAAATGTTTTCCGATTTCATCACATAAACACCATATCCCGACGTGCATTGCGGCGTGATTTTAGCCTATCAAAACCTCTGAAAAAATAGATGTGTCTCTCAGAATCGAAAGAGAAAAACCTATGGGAAAAACACAAAAGCATTGTACACAATTTAAACCAATTAATGTCGTATAATTAACTAGGATAAACTGATGTTTTTTAGTGGATGAGTAGTGCAGATATCACTGTTAAATCATTTGATCATTGGTTTTATTATGAAAACGTCGAGACCAGAAATACTGTTTTCAACCCGTAACTTTACATCGAAGCTTGCTGCATATACACGTTCTCCTGACGAAACCTCAAATCATCTTCGTAATATCTATCAAACTATAGATCCTACATATCGACTGGACGTGGATTCTAAAAGTACAATATATACTTCTCGCTAGAAATCTAATTATAAAGCGTTTTAATGGCCAAACTATCCTATAATTTAGGATTTTACAGCGAGGGTTATTTGTGAATAAACAACCCTCTGTAATGTTTGCATTCAACGGGAGCACTCGAGGCCGACAATTTTAAAACGTAATTATAGGTCGTATTAAGCGCTTGAACAAACGACATATTTGGTCGTAATAAGGGCTTAAACAATCAACCCATTTGGTCGTATGAGTTGGAGGACTTGTTACGTTTATTGCACCTCAAACATTAAAACAAATCCAGAGTTACGTGTTTCTGTACTTCCTCTAAGAAGAAAGGACAGTAACAGAAGATCTCTGTGACGCCAGATGTGGTGTTGTTAATGTGATATGATATCCAAAAAAAACATTCAGTTTAGGATGGCCGAAGACACTACACTACCCATAATCCCAAACTATCGTTTAGGACTACAGTCCCCGTGATTAATCTTCAAGCTCTGGGATTGGATGTTGGAGTGGCATATGTGATGTGAAATATAAACAACCCTTAAATTAGACTTTAGTTACACCTGAGTAAAATTCAGGGAAGGTGATTGTCAAGTGCCAACAATCAGGAGAGATATTTGATAGTTGGTGCTTGAGAAGACTAAACATTTATCTGCAGATCTCTATAAAGTATATTCATTACTCGTTATTCTCTACTAATAGTTAATTAAAAACTGTATAATGGCTATTTTGCACATCCCTTTCAAGATTTCAAGATTTGCTAAGGTGTATTGATCTTATACACAACTTGGGTCGCAGGTTCCTCAACAGCGCATTACAAGACATCTATCAATATGTGTGTACTGTATACCTCCACCTCATTGACCTTCTACTTTCCCCCTCTGAAAGTATGTACTCTTAATATTGTTTTAATAAAATAACATTATTCAACAAAAATAATTCAATAATATGCTTTAACCACTAGGCGGTGCACACAAGGTACACACAGCATACTAATAATAACTTTGTATTATTAGTGTAGACAATTATGTATGTATAACATCTGAAAATGTGTAGTTTTATTCATGTTTTTACAGGATATTGCTATACTATATCTCATGTTTTACTTCTACACATTAATATCTGATTTGTAAAACATCACAGACAGAAAGACATATCCGTCAAGCTATTGAAATTGTGAATCCATAGATGTGTCTCCCATCACCCAAATCCCCTGACTATTCTCTCAACTCAGTATTTACATTCTTATATTCAAAGAAAATCAGTAATATCTTTAAAAACTACAAGTCCTTTTCTATCAGCTGTGCACCGTTATGGTAAATATAACCTATCTACCAATTGGATCAAATATAAAAGTCAGCCGAATTACTATTGATACTGCAAGGACACGTATTTTGTGAAAAGAAATTGAAGATGTTGTTTTTGTTATTATATTTATGATCCACGTCAAGTATTCAGTTTTGGCCGCAGTTCTCCTGTTTGTCCAGAAGTCTTCTCATCAGGGCTCTATAAATAGAGAGCTACGGCAGATGTGTAATATTTAATGCAGCCGAACCGTGTATTACAATGCCGTTATGTGATGACTTCCAAAGAGACAAGCAAGAACACTCTGAATTAGGTATTATTTTATTTTTCGTTCTCGGATATCATATCTTATTAACACCATATCCCAGCGTGCATTGCGGCTAAAACATCCAATCAACAAGCTTCAAGCTGAGGATCTTGGGTAATCAGTTTGGTGGGTTTGTGGTGTGTATCGCTCGAAATGTCCCGTCTGTTTCCGGTGACTTTATTTACGGCTAAAAAGTCCAAGATTATAGAATTAAATGAATAAATAAAAACAAGGATAATTGTGTGTTATTGTTGAGTAAATAACAGTGTGTTATTTAGAAAAGAATAACAAATTAGAAGGAAAAGATTAAAAAAAATACAGATTTCAGTATCCTGAGGCTCTAAGCCCCATTTCTTTTCCTCAAAGACGACAAAAAAAGTCCCACATTATACGATTTAAAATAAAAACAAATAAATAAAAGATAAAACACTGGCATGTAATTTACGTTAGAATAAATAGAATGGTTTTGAATAATAGATGAGAGTAAAATCGACTTCACTTTACAGCCCCGCCCACTTTTGGGGAAACCAACGCTCTCATTTGAACGGCGATCAAGCCTGAAGCCACAGAGCTCTTCTGTTACTGTCCTTTCTTCTGAGAGGAAGTACAGAAACACGTAACTCTGGATTTGTTTTAATGTTTGAGGTGGAATAAACGACACAGCAGCTTTTTCTTAAGATATCTTATCTTATCTTAAGATGATCGATGGCTACTGCCATATTTGCTAAATGTGCATCTGAACCTTGACAAGTGCATGTTTCAGGCTCATCAATTAACAACAGGAGGGGTCACAGACATAAGACCAGCTGTTAAATAAAACTTTTCTGACCTTAGCTGTCATGTGGGTATATATATTAATACTGCCCATTATGGACACAAGCAATTTTCACGCATACAGTTTAATACTGGCAACTTCTAATTGTGGGAAATACAAAAACGTCTTTTAAAACTACAATTCCCAGTAGAGACGTGCCATAGAACATGTTGCGAAACACACAATAGCCAGCATGTGTAATTCTGGGGGGGAGGGCCGGGCTGGACCCGTCCAAGTCCAGTTTTGGATAGTCTGGCTTGGTTCCATTCCATTTCAAAGAGCTGTTTGACACTCTGCGTAACCTTGTCACACTGCCTCTCCAACATCCAATCACAGAGCTTGAGGGCTAATCACGGGGTTTATAAAGCAAGGCGGATGTTGTAGTCCCAAACGATAGCTGGGGATTCTGGGTAGTGTAGTGTCTTCGGAAACTCTGTCGTGTCTAAACTCCGAAAAAACAATTTGTTTCTTCGAATCGAAGGTTAAAAACACAAAAGCTTTGTACACAATTTAAACCAATCAATATTGTGTAATTAACAAGGATAAACTGATGTTTTTTAGTGGATGAGTAATGCAGATATCACTGTGTAATCATTTGACAGTGAGGGGAATACTTCCGGTTTTATTATGAAAACTTCGAGACCGGAAAAAACTGTTTTCACCCACGCTAACTTTACATAGAAGCTGCCCCATATACACGTTCTCCTGGCGAGACCTCAAATCATCTTCGTATGTCTATCAAACTGTAGATCCTACACATCCACTGGACGTAGATTATAAAAGTACAATAAACACTTCTTGCTAGAAATCTAATAAAAAAGCATTTTAATGCCAAACTATTCCACAATTTAGGATTTTCCAGAGAGGGTTATTTGTGAATAAACGACCTTCCGGAGCGTTTGCAATCGACAGGAGCATGTTGTTTCTTACACGACCACTAGAGGTGCTACACTTTAAAACGTGACTCTGGGTCGTATTTAGCTGCTGAACAATCGACCGATATGGTCGTTTTTTGTAGGAGGACAGGCTGAATAAACGACACAGCAGCTTTTTGGCATGTTAAAACTATTATTTTCTGCCTCGCTCATGAGAGTAACAGCTGGCGAAATTACAGCCTCGCCTACTGATTTTAATTTAACCATCGATTTCAAATGTGTGCTCTAAAATGATATTTATAAATAACTATTATCATTATTATAAGCAAAACATTAAATGGCAAAGATATGTAGAAAATAAACGTATTTAACCCTTGTGCCCTCCTCGGGCATTTTTGTACATTTTTCCTGACTTTTTTTTTGATTTGGTGATCATTTCAGCTGTGTTACAGCTTTTGGCATGGAATTCTGTAAGAAGTCTTCTTTTGAGTCAAATTTTTGAAATCCATTGTCGTTTACTCTTACGTGTTTTTGTATACTCTCGTGATGCATTTTGTACCCTCTGGACACCTTCGTGGCAAAAATGTACATGCCCATAATAACTGCTATTTAATAATCATACATGCATTTTTTTTCTACTTTTTATTTTTCATGAATCACTTAAACAGCTTATAACGTACTCAAAACTACCACAAACATTCAATAATATTCTGGATTGTAACCCTTTAAATGCCTGCTTAATTATTTGCATTATTTATTATTTATTACTAAAAAAACACAAAACCTTACATTTTTTCAATATAATAATTAGTAGAGGGATGGGGCTTTGGTGGTTATTAGAGTCTTGGATGTGTAAAAGATTGACAATAAAATTGATTTGTCATTTGAACGGCGATCAAACCTGAAGCCACAGAGATCTTCTGTTACTGTCCTTTCTTCTTAGAGGAAGTACAGAAACACGTAATTCTGGATTTGTTTTAATGTTTGAGGTGCAATAAACAACACAGCAGCTTTTTGGCATGTTAAAACTATTATGTTCTGCCTCGCTCATGAGAGGACCAGCTGGCGAAATTACAGCCTCGCCTACTGATTTCAAATGTGTGCTCTAAAATGATATTTATAAATGACTATTATCATTATTATAAGCAAGACAATAAATGGCAAAGATATGTAGAAAATAAACGTATTTAAGATACGTTCATAACGAACGTAACGTGGGAGAAAAGACGTTTCTAGCTAAACGTAATTGAGAATGCAGTTTAGTTCTGTGGGAACGTAATTTTTAGGAGACAGTGTTGACTCCGCTCTGCATCGGCCAAACGTTCTCGCTGCACACGCACTGCGAGGGGGACCCAAGATCCCATCAGCAAAAACACGTGGGTTTGCTATCCTGGCTCCAAAATGGTGGAATGAGCTCCCATTGACATCAGGACAGCAGAAAGCTTACACACCTTCCGGCGCAGACTGAAAACTCATCTCTTTCGACTCCACTTAGAGCGATAGAATTATTAGCAAAGCACTTATATATTTAATAAAGGACTGCCTTATCTAAAGCCAGTTGAATAACACTTGTAATGTTTTGGCTCTATGAAACCTGATGTACTTTATGATTCTGTTTTCTTCAAGTTTGTATCTTCTTGGTCGAATGCACTTATTGTAAGTCGCTTTGGATAAAAGCGTCAGCTAAATGTAAAGTAAAATCTGATCTACAGACAGCAGACATACTTAACCAAACAGAGCAAATACAAGGCGCCAAGCCTAAAGGACAGTAGATTTAAAATATTGCACGTCTATCTGGATCTTTGTTCAACAGCAATTATGTGCTTTATTTCAGTTTCATCAAAAATGTTATACATTTAAACACAGTTAGTGAAATGCTGCTAAAACACATTTAGATTACGTGCAGCCTAATTATCAAACCCACTTTCAAACTATGATACTGATCAAAGTTCAGTATATGTTACCAGTTACCACTGTAACTGATGGAGCAAATTAGGCTCAAAGTCAGTTACCACGGTAACTTTACGAGCAGATTAGGCTCACAGAGTCATTGACTCAGAGTTTGAGTTACCTCTGAAACTGAATACCCAGAGTTACACATATCTCAGGTTTAACAAAGTCAGAGTTTTCAATAATCCTGCTTTCTGAAACGAGGCATGGATTTATTTGATCATTGAAAGTATAAGATCTGGGTAACTTTACTGTAGCAGTAAAGAGGAACAAGCGTTAATGTAATAACAATACTTTGTGAAAGACAGAAAATAGGCGTCCTGGCTGTTAGCGTACCTGGCTGGCTGTTAACGTGGCTGTTAGCGTACCTGGCTGTTAGCATACCTGGCTGCTAGCGTTCCTGTCTGTTAGCATACCTCTGTTAGCGTACCTCTGTTAGCGTACCTGGCTGTTAGCATACCTGGCTGTTAGCGTGGCTGTTAGCGTGGCTGTTAGCGTGTTTTGGCTGTGTGAATTGTGATGCTGGACTTTTTCTCAGTTTTCTACAGAACCGATGATCGAAATATCTCCACGTGCAGGATTGCAACCCAGTCTCACGGCATTTCGTGTTATAGTCACTAAATGTAATCTATTGATTCATGTTCACCACACGATTTTACCATTTTTTTTGTGTCACACAGAACGATTTCAAAAGCAATGTAAATAATAACAAATTAGAAGGAAAAAAAGGTTTAAAAAATACATATTTCAGTATTCTGTGGCTCTGAGCCCCATTTATTTTCCTCACGGACGGCAAGAAAAGTCCGACATTATACAATTTAAAATAAAAATAAACCATTAACTTCCTTTCCTGGCATAGGGTAGCAAAGATATTTTAGCTGTTCATATTCATATCCTCAGTTTAAATATTAAATAGATGACAATAAAATGACAATAAATGACAATGACAATGACAATAGTTCTGTAGCCATTCCTGTTGTTTCTGGTGATGCAGTCTTTAACAGCCAGCTCCTGTCAGAGCCCCGCAGCTAATGGCAGGCATCATTAGCTTTGCAGAGCGTCAGGAGTTTCTGTCTTTTTTCCAGCAGAATTTCCGCCTGTTATTGTTATGGTCAGCACGTTAATTCACAGTCTCAAGGCAGAAAAAACATCCCAGCTGTGAAATTGGCCAACTATCTGCCAGTGTTTTCTCCCTAAACAGGAGAAGCAGGGCCTGCCTGCCAACAGCTCATTAGGATGTGACTGGCTGGGTCTGGCCTCCATTTTAGAATCCAAACCACACTGTTAAACATGGCTTCTCAGAATGCCAACAATGAGTTCATCATTTTTAAATTGGCCAAGACAGAGGTGCAACCTGAGGGTCGGAACCCACTCAAGGGTCAAGAGGTAATCAGAGGGGTCATAACTTCAACACAACATTCTAAATACTTTAACAATGGATGTGAAATAAATCCCTGTTGTTCCTCTAATCTCTACGGAGCTTTGTTGCAGTCTTCGGCTCATTGTTTTGCTTTTCTAGCCGAAAACGTTCCCCTCTTTTGTATTTGCAAAGTACTAAAGTGCAGAAAGACACAGTTAGAGACTAACTAAATAAATACAATAACGTTAGCCATTATGATCATGTGTTAATTTTGTATTGACAATGACATGCACAGTAGCTGTGTGTGTGTCTGCAGATTGCTGCTCAGCAAGGAGTGTTTCAAGAACTTTCTCGCTGCTGCTGCTGCTGCTGCTGCTGCTGCTGCTGCATGAGAGCAGTGAGAGTGAGTCTGAAGGGTTGTGAGCCAGACAGCTAACTCTGAGCTAACATTTACTTCAAAGTTTCATAAAGCTGAGGGCAGCTGCTGATTCAGGTGATAGTTCTCTGTAAATTCATCACTACCAGGGACTGAAGAGCTAACTCTCTGCAGTTACAGGTTAGATCGACCAGCCGCCCAACACATTCTCACTCCCTAAGCGTCCAATAGCGACGTTTGGTCAGTGTCCGTGGCGTCCAATTGTGACGCTCCTACGCTCCTTCAGCGTCATAAAGGGACGCAAATAGCTTTCAACTGATTGCAATGTATTCCCATCTGCGTCGGGATTTGACGCTCATGGAAGCACGGCATTCGTTTGTGTCGGCTGCCCTTAAAGGCAATGTGAGCATCCATTCCCATTGGATAACGGAGAATTGTACACCCGAACGTAAGTATTCCTCTTACTGTCGATTGATTTTACAGTGATATCTGCACTACTCATCGACTAAAAAATACCAGATTATCCTTGTTAATTACACAACATTGATTGGTTTAAATTGTGTGCAATGCTTTTGTATTTTTCCCCTTCGATTCGGAGAAACAAATATTTTTTCTGAGTAAAGGATGGCAGAAGACACTACACTACCCAGAATCCCCAGCTATCGTTTGGCCTACACCATGTGCTCTGTTTGACAAACCCCGTTTTTTTCACCATTCATTCCGATGGCTGGCGTCCATGTCACATGATCTTCAAATTTCTCCCTGCAGAAAAAGAAAACATGGCCGAAATTCGTTTTATTCTCGGTAGAAAAGGCCTATTTTAAAGTTAGTGTGGCCATTAAAATGCGTTTTGATGTCATTTGATGCGAGAAATATGAGTTGTTATTTCAGATTATGTGTGCAGTGGATGTACATGATCTTTAGTTTGCTAGTTATTATGAAGATTATTTCAGGAAATCGCGACGTTTTCATTGTTACCAAGGTGGTTGTTAGGCACGCTGCTATCGATATTATTTCTGTTATGTTGTGTAACTGTTTAATGGTGTTATCTTTATTGCTACCCCCTTCCCCGTCAATGTATAGTGTTGGTCCACAGCCTAAACATATTAGTTTAACAAAATCCGCATCTAAAGATAGCCTACGTTATTTTCCCCCTGTGCAATTCCAGTCTCACATCTCAGAGCACATCGTCATTAACAAATACCGGAAACAGACCGAAAACGTTTTTAAAAAATAATAATAACACTTGTGTTATTAAGAAAAGCAAGAGTGTGCTTGCTTTTCTCTTTGAAAGTCATCACATAACGGCATTGTAATACACGGTTCGGCTGCATTACATATTACATATCTGCCGTGGTTCTGTATTTATAGAGCCCTGATGAGAAGACAAACATGAGGAACTGAAAACGTGACGTGGATCATAAATATATCAGCCATTAAACAACATCTTACATTTATTTTCACACAATACGTCTCCTTGCAGTATCAACACTAATTCGGCTCACTTTTATATTTGATCCAATTGGTAGATAGGCTGTATTTACACCATAAAGGTGCACAGCTGATATAAAGGGACACCTGGTGGTTAAAGCATGTTATTGAATTTCAATATTTTTATTATTAGATATTAATACGATCCCTATAAAGTATATTCATTACTCGTTATTCTCTACTAATTGTTAATTAAAGACTGTATGTAATGACTATTTTGCACATCCCTTTCAAGATTTCAAGATGTTCTAAGGTTTATTGACATATCATATAGGCCTACACAACTGTGGTGTAGTTCTGCACTGAATGAAAAACTTGGGTTGCAGGTTCCTCAATAGGGCATTACAAGACATCTATCAATATTTATGCATACCTCCAGCAATGTTAACTATGTTGAAGCACTTATTTTAACTGATATTATACATAATGTATTATACTCTTATAAGATGTATGTAGATATTTCATCTCCGGCCTTGTCAGGTATTGAACAATCAATAAATAAAGAACACAGAATTGTTGAATATAAAACACAGAATTTGTGTGATTATACTAAATGATTTTCAAATAAACACAACTGCATATTTAACTGTTACACATGCTGATGTAACGCAAATGTTCCAACTTGGGATCAATAAAGTATATCTTATCTTAAGCTGATCGATGGCTACTGCCATATTTGCAAAATGTGCCTCTGAACCTTGACAAGTGCATGTTTCAGGCTTATCAATTAATGTAATGTTATCACAGGGGTCACACACATAAGACCAGCTGTTAAATAAAGCTCTTCTGACCTTAGCTGGCATGTGGGTATATATATTAATACTGCCCATAATGGGCACAAGCAATTTTCACCCATTTATTAATTATATGTTTTAAATGTGAGTGTTTCTTGTCCCCTAAACCTCCAGGGATGTACACAGTTTAATACTGGCAACTTCTTATTATGGGAAATACGAAAACGTCTTTTAAAACTACAACTCCCAGTAAAGACGTGCCATAGAGAACATGTTGCGAAACAGAATAGCCAGCATGTGTAGTTCTGGGGATGGGCTGGGGGAGGGGGGGACGCGGTGGACCCGTTCAAATCCAGTTTTGGACAGTCTGCCGTGGTTCCATCCCATTTCAAGTGCTGTTCGAGAATCGGCTTAACCCTCGGAGCACACTCTCCAATCACAGAGCTTGAGGACTATCACGGGGTTTGTCAAACAGAGCACATGGTGTAGTCCAAATGATAGCTGGGGATTCTGGGTAGTGTAGTGTCTTCTGCCATCCTTTACTCCTGGGAATGGACGCTCACATTACCTTTAAGGGCAGCCGACATAAACGAATGCCGTGCTTCCATGAGCGTCAAATCCCGACGCAGATGGGAATACATTGCAATCAGTTGAAAGCTATTTGCGTCCCTTTATGACGCTGAAGGAGCCTAGGAGCGTCACAATTGGACGCCACGGACACTGACCAAACGTCGCTATTGGACGCTTAGGGAGTGAGAGTGTGTTGAGCCGCCATGACGCCAGGCGCTGAGTATCTGCTAGCTAATGTGGTGTTGCTGCTGCAGCTAGCGAGTAGATGTTTTTGTTGTAGGCAAAACTATCGACTTGCGATTGCAATTTTTAAGTCAAGTACTGTTTTCATTGACTATTTGTAAAGTTAAACAGTCCGAAACCAAACAATTTCTAGTCCAGGATCATTTTATGGTGATATAAATCAAAGGAAGCTCAGATCCCCACACTATAGCTGGCACTTTTCGATTTTTGATTGAGAAATGATTATTAAGTGTTTTCTGTCATTTAACTAGGCTATCATTTGTTGATTAATAAACAAATCATTTCACCTGTAATGTCTTCCACAACAGAGAATGGTGAACTTACTTTCACTCCTAGACAAAATCATTTAGGCTACTGGAAAACACATTTATTTTAGTATATTTTGCTGTCATGCTCCTGACTTTAAAGGTTTATTAAAATGATTTCTCCTGTGTTCCTCAACACGCCAAGAATGCAGAATGAGAGCCAGGCTGTGAAATGTCTGAATTAACGCAGCAGCTGGTATTTATTCATTCATTATTATTGATTCCAGGCATGTGTGAAGCCGAGGTAAGGCCTCGTAAAATACCTTCTTTCTAAAAGAGACCTCACGCAATCATCAAGCCAATGGAATTCATGAAAAGATGACATTTAACAAAAGACTCTATCGATCTAAATGATGCAAAGGCAGCGATTGGGTTCATGTGTGACGGTCAGCTGTTCCCGCTGAACTGTGCCATCATGCATCTGATCCGCCTGCAACATCTAAGAGGAACTCCATTACAGTGGCGAGCCGTGATTTTTATACCTAGGCCCTCTGACCCCCACCCTTCCCTCGAAACAAAATTTAAAAAAAGAGTTATTATGTCACAGCGTATACCTCAGCGGAATATCAAAACAACGGCCCGGGTGCAAAACGCATCAATGAAATGCACACAAAACAACACTTGTAAATAACCCAATTTGTGTTCTTTGAAATTGAAAAGGATATTGCATTATGTTTGTTACTTTCGTTGCAGTTGTATGTCTTAAGTGTAATTAGGCATGCTTTTATTTTTGAAGCGAGTTTACGCTGTTAACAGGAAGGTGTTGTTGCTATGGAAACAAGAAAAGCTTCACAGTGGGTGGAACTTGTCATAAAGTCCGTGATAATAAAACTCACCCATTTAGTCGTTCAGTTACTATAGAGTGGTGAAGTCACGCCCATCTACATCCGGTCCACGGGACCTTATTTCGGAAAAATAATGTATTGAAGTCAACGGAGAGAGAAAACTTATCTTTCGATCCCGTTTGAATTGTGCCATGAATTACACATATGATGTTTGTCAATCTTAAAAAATAATTTCCATGTCAAAAAAGTCACAGTTTGTCGTAAAACTGTTGAAATATAAGACGTAAAATACGCAACTAGAAAGACTACAAATCCCAGAGTCGCGTAAGTGATGTCACAATTGTTTTCCTCCACTAAGAGATAGAATCTATCTATATGGCGCTGGCTAAGATAAGATAACTTTAACAAGATGCCTGTGTGCTTAGTACCAGGTTGTTATCATACCAGCAATGGGTCTTGCTCGTTCTTTTGCTTCCCGTCTGATGAAAGGACCAGGAGTGGCTGGATCAAGTTAGCTACCTAGCTAGTAGCTAGCACGTTAGTTAGCGTTACAGCCTTAATATGAAGTAACATTAAGTAACCCAAAATGTTAAACAGTAAGAGTAGTAGTCATATTTTGTGAACCCTTTGAAGAGTACTGTCACACCGGTATGATCATTCTATAATACACAATTTAAGCCCGGGGGAGAAATGCTAACGCTAGCATCGCCGATCTTTTCTACTTCATGCTATCTGCACAAATGGTTGACATTAAACATTAAAAAGACCAGGCAGTTCAGAGAGAATCAAAGGAAGGCAGGCAGCTTTGCATGACATTCTTCTGGACGTGTTTCATTGTGGTGATAGTGAGGGTAGTCAATCGTTTTGTTGACAAGACAGTGATGGCCATCTTGGTGACGTGCGTTGTTCTGCGAGACCAGAGATGTAGTTAATTGAGCGTTTCACACAAACAAATTTGTTACTTCACAGTTTTCCGAAAAAAAATGTTGACTTGCAAAATTATCTTTTAAATTGACAAAGATCATATGTGTAATTCATGACACAATTCAAACGGGATCGAAAGATAATCTTTCTCTCTCCATTGACTTCAATACATATTATTTTCGAAATAAGGTCCCATGGAGGTCCACCGGAAGGGGAGGGACTTCGCCACTCGGGCCCTCTGTGAATTTCCAGCAGGACCACCAATCAGCTCCTGTCTGCACCTCGCAGAGAAGAGCTTCTTTCATTTAACCCTTCACATTCAAACAGAAACTGAATAGGCCGAATCGAAGGATGTATTTCTTTGGAAATGTTATTTGAAATACAATTTAAATCAAGTTATTTTGGTAAAACTAAAACAATATATATTTTTTAATGTTTTTAAATATTATTTTGTGGAATACCTCAGAGAGGGCCTAGAGGGCTCGGCTCGCCACTGCTCCAATAATTACAGCCTCACACTCTTGATAGCCTGCAGTACTGTATAATCCAACAGCAGCACCTCTGCCTGAACCGTGCTGCTCTCAGCCCAATTACAGGAAGCTCATAAATAACACAAACAATGGTGTACTCCCTGCAGGCATTGTGGTAATCAGCCTAAATATGCCAGGGCACAGAGGCAACCACACACACACACACACACACACACACACACACACACACACACACACACACACACACACACACACACACACACACACACACACAGGTAACGTACACAAGTTATTAATGCAGATAAAAGTGAAAATATGTTAAATCATCGTTGAACACAAGTTTATGTGTGATGATGACTGGAGTATAAGTGAAGGTGATGAGCAGATCATGTGTGTTCCCAATTGACTAAATAATACATACTGTAGGAGCCAATTAGTGCTCATGATATTTAAAAAGGAACCAATGTTTGTTTACTCAGGTTTCGCAGGAAGGGAAAACAGTTTTTGATCACCCCAACACACACACGTGTTAGTGTTATGTTTTTAATGTCATTTTTTAGTACGATAATGGAAAGCTGATTCAAGTTTAACGAACAACGACACTTGGAAAATAAGTGGGCTGAATTGGTAACTTTTGTATTAATCAAACAAGCTAAAGTGTGTTTCAATCGTGTCAACAAAGCAGCTCCCTCACCCCCAGTTTCCACCGGGTCCGTCTGCGCCGCGCCGCGTTACGGCTGCGCCGCGTTACGGCTGCGCCGTGGCGGTCGGCAGGATTGCGGCCACTCTAGTCAATGGGTGCTATTCCACCACACGCGCCGCGTTACGGCTCAGAAGCGTCCCAGAAGCGGCTCGGCGCAGCGGCTCGGCGCAGCGGCTCGGCGCAGCGGCTCGGCGCAGCGCTTCTCTAAAATTAGGATGAATCCTCTTTTTGATGCGGCACAGCCGTAACGTAAGGTCGGGCAGGCAGCCCCCCCTCGCAGGAAGTGGAAAGGTGGGCATCCGGGCCAGGCCCATCCTCCACATATACTAATTTAGCAGACCCCTCTCCTTCATCACAATACCTCCACTACGATACGCACAATGGACGATGAGGTTTTCATCATGGAAGTGGACTATTACAATTATTATTAACTGAGTCTGTAGACTACAACACAACAAAATAGGAATGCCCGAATCAATAACAAAACTGCGAGCCTGCACGCACGACGCTACGCTTCTGAAACGCTTCTGGGACGCGTCCGGTGGGTTATGGCGCTAGAGGAGGTCGGACTAAAACCGCGGCGCAGCAGTGACGCGGCGCAGCAGTGACGCGGCGCAGCGTGGCGCTTAAAGGAGCCCATTTCTGCTCATTTAGGTGTATATCAGTATGTAGTGTCTCCACTGGGACATGTCTCCATGCTTCAATGTTCAAAAAGCTCTTTTTTCTTGTTCATACAGCCTGTGCTGCAGCACCTCTTTTCACCCTCTGTCTGAAACCAGAGCCCAGTCTGCTCTGATTGGTTAGCTGGCCGGCTCTGTTGTGATTGGTCAACCGCTTAGAGATGTCCCGCCCTGAGCATATCACCTGAAATGTGTAGGGGGGGGAGGAACACAGGGATTTTAGCCTTTGCAGACATGCACTAAAACCTATAGAACACTACAGGAGAGGGAAAGTCTAAAAAGCATAAAAGAGCCTCTGCCAACGTTGGCTCAGAGGAATTCAGTTGAGGACTGAGTTTGGCAGATAATTCTACAAATATATTTTATTTTAAGTATTAATGTAGCGGGTAAATAAGGTTTTGTGCTCATACAGCTTCAAATAACTTATTGTACCCCATAACCCCAGCCAAACAATGCGTGCTACTCTCACTATGTCCATAATTAACAATACGTTTGTGCTAATTTCCCTTTTTAAAGCTGACGAGGGACAGACTCTGCCTCAAGGTCACAGCAGAGGCAATATATTCAAATGTAATCACAGTCATACACAGATTTAAAGTGAGCAGTGTGGGGAATTAAGCAGCCAAGGAAAATCATAAAAAGCTGTATGCAATGAGTCAGGACTGAATGATGGGGACGTGTTTACGTGCCACTGATGTGAGAGCAGAGGGCCCGGGGCCACGGAGGGCCATCTGGGGCTCCAACATGACAATTACACACAGCACTCCGGCCACAGGCCTCTGCTGCTATCAAAGAATGTGTGTGTGTGTGTGTGTGTGTGTGTGTGTGTGTGTGTGTGTGTGTGTGTGTGTGTGTGTGCATTGCACCGCACCGCACGTGTATGTGTGTCCCTCTCTGTTTATCTCCATAGAAATCCCTCATAATCTTTTTGGAGTACAACAGCCAATTAAAGTCACTGCAATCTGCATGCATGAACCTCAGCCAGTTTACCTAGGGGGCCTTGAGAAAGTACAAGGTCTCAATAAGCAATGTGCTTGTGCTCGGCTGTGAGGAAGCATTAGCTCTGTGCAGTGTTGGGGAGACAGACACTGCTGCTACACACACACACACACCACTCCCAAACCACTCATTACATCCTGGGAGTAGAATCAATTAGCCCCCACCAATTAGTAAGGCATGGTGGGATATCTATAGTTATAAAGCATCAAAACCAACATAAGACTGGTGACTATCACACGTGTGTTTCACAGATGAACTTTCTTTGTCATAATGTATGTGGAGAAGCCAACAAACATATTGTTAATTATGGACATAGTGAGAGTAGCACGCTTTGTTTGGCTGGGGTTATGGGGTACAATACGTTATTTGAAGCTGTATGAGCACAAATCCTGATTTACCCCGCTACATTAATACTTAAAATTAAATATATTTGTAGAATTATCTGCCAAACTCAGTCCTCAACTGAATTCCTCTGAGCCAACGTTGGCAAGTTCAGAAGAGTACAAGCAAATACACAAGAAATGGATCATGCAGGAAATGTAGCTAATCACATTCAGCCTCAGCCTGATTGTTAGAGAAGCAGTTATTTCTCCCTTAAATGCGATATATAAATACAATCGCAGACATTTTGGCATCAGAGTATGTTGCAGTGTACATGTAAGTGTAAATGTTTGCACCGCTAACACTAAATGTGGCATTGGTGATACCAGCAATGGACACATAGTAAGTATATTATGTTAATAACTGATATAACAAGTCACAGTAATCTGTTGTGTCATCGATGGCATTTGCAAAATAACAGAGGCGTGTGCATGCATGGAGGACCTGTCTGCTGAGCTGGTGCTATACATCCCTTTGATACCCCCCTCTCTCTCACACACACACACACACACACACACACACACACACACACACACACACACACACACGCGCACACACACACACGCGCACGCACGCACGCACGCACGCACACACACACACATGCTGTCACTGCTATGCTCCCATGAGGAGGGTGTATTGATCAGAGATGGATCTCTCTAATTAGGCCTGAAACTGGGTCCTGATGAGGAAGAGAGGAACTGGGTCCTGATGAGGAAGAGAGGAACTGGGTCCTGATGAGGAAGAGTGAAACTGGGTCCTGATGAGGAAGAGTGGAACTGGGTCCTGATGAGGAAGAGAGGAACTGGGTCCTGATGAGGAAGAGAGGAACTGGGGGAGTGAAACCCGAAAGGGAGAAAGGGAAAGACAGGAACAAAGACAGGAGAAGAAAATGTGAAGAGGCACTTTTACTTGTTGCAGTGCGATGGATTGGGACATGACAACGCAGACGAGTCAACAACAAAGGGACGCTCACAGATGGAGAGAGCAGAGGAGGGGGAGACAGGAGGGGGGAGAGGAGGGGGAGAGGAGGACACAGGGGAGGAAAGAGTCTCAAAGTACACTGAGGAAGATCACGATGCAAAGGGCAAAGTAAGAGAGACAGAAATGTGATTGGGATATGGATCTGAATACAAGCTACTCGATGATCATATCCCAGAATGCTTTGCTTCAGCTCAAGAGGAAAGAAACAAAGGCTTAGGATGTTTTGATTTCAACCCCCCTTCCAGCCATTCAACCCTCCTGGGATTCAATTCAAAGATGCAATTATCTTTTTCAAAACACCCACCCTTTGTTTTCCCACTACAGCTCCACACAGCTCCACCCAGCTCCACCCAGCTCCACACAGCTCCACACAGCTCCACACAGCTCCACCCAGCTCCACCCAGCTCCACACAGCTCCACTACAGCTCCACCCAGCTCCACACAGCTCCACACAGCTCCACACAGCTCCACCCAGCTCCACACAGCTCCACTACAGCTCCACACAGCTCCACTACAGCTCCACCCCAGCTCCACTACAGCTCCACACAGCTCCACTACAGCTCCACCCAGCTCCACTACAGCTCCACACAGCTCCACTACAGCTCCACACAGCTCCACCCAGCTCCACACAGCTCCACACAGCTCCACTACAGCTCCACACAGCTCCACCCAGCTCCACACAGCTCCACACAGCTCCACACAGCTCCACTACAGCTCCACCCAGCTCCACTACAGCTCCACTACAGCTCCACACAGCTCCACTACAGCTCCACCCAGCTCCACACAGCTCCACACAGCTCCACTACAGCTCCACACAGCTCCACTACAGCTCCACACAGCTCCACACAGCTCCACACAGCTCCACACAGCTCCACACAGCTCCACACAGCTCCACTACAGCTCCACACAGCTCCACACAGCTCCACACAGCTCCACACAGCTCCACACAGCTCCACTACAGCTCCACACAGCTCCACACAGCTCCACCCAGCTCCACACAGCTCCACACAGCTCCACTACAGCTCCACTACAGCTCCACACAGCTCCACACAGCTCCACTACAGCTCCACACAGCTCCACACAGCTCCACAGCTCCACACAGCTCCACTACAGCTCCACACAGCTCCACACAGCTCCACACAGCTCCACTACAGCTCCACACAGCTCCACACAGCTCCACAGCTCCACCCAGCTCCACACAGCTCCACACAGCTCCACACAGCTCCACCCAACACATCCTCACTCCCAGGTCGGCCTATGTTGACGTTATGTCAAGTCCCCTGCCGGCTTTTTCCAACGCAAGGGGGGGGGCCTTAGCGTCCATTTTCAACGCCAGGGAGGGGGGCCTTAGCGTCCATTTTCAACGCCAGGGGGGGGGCCTTAGCGTCCATTTTCAACGCAAGGGGGGGGGGCCTTAGCGTCCATATTCAGCTTTCCGGGATGTCCATGTGCTTCTATGGACGCTCATGTAAGCACGGCATTCGTTTGTGTCAACTGCCCTTAAAGGCAATGAAGACACTACACTACCCAGAATCCCCAGCTATCGTTTGGACTACACCATGTGCTCTGTTTGGCAAACCCCGTGATCGTCCTCAAGCTCTGTGATTGGAGAGTGTGCTCCGAGGGTTACCGAGCCTCGAACAGCACTTGAAATGGGATGGAACCACGGCAGACTGTTCAAAACTGGATTTGAACGGGTCCACCGCGTCCCCCCCCTCCCCCACCCTGTCCCCAGAACTACACATGCTGGCTATTCTGTTTCGCAACATGTTCTCTATGGCACGTCTCTACTGGGAGTTGTAGTTTTAAAAGACGTGTTCGTATTTCCCATAATAAGAAGTTGCCAGTATTAAACTGTGTACATCCCTGGAGGTTTAGGGGACAGGAAACACTCATATTTAAAACATATAATTAATAAATGGGTGTAAATTGCTTGTGCCCATAATGGGCAGCATTAATATATATACCCACACGCCAGCTAAGGTCAGAAGAGCTTTATTTAACAGCTGGACTTATGTTTGTGACCCCTCCTGTTGTTAATTGATAACATTACATTACATTACATTACATTAATTGATAAGCCTGAAACATGCACTTGTCAAGGTTCAGAGGCACATTTTGCAAATATGGCAGTAGCCATCGATCAGCTTAAGATAAGATATACTTTATTGATCCCAAGTTGGAACATTTGCGTTACATCATAGTATACATACAACATAGTTAACATTGCTGGAGGTATGCACACATATTGATAGATGTCTTGTAATGCACTATTGAGGAACCTGCGACCCAAGTTTTTCATTCAGTGCAGAACTACACCACAGTTGTGTAGGCCTATATGATATGTCAATAAACCTTAGAACATCTTGAAATCTTGAACGGGATGTGCAAAATAGTCATTATATACAGTCTTTAATTAACTATTAGTAGAGAATAACGAGTAATGAATATACTTTATAGGGATTCTTTTAATATCTAATAATAAAAATAATGAAATTCAATAACGTGCTTTAACCACCAGGTGTCTCTTTATATCAGGTGTGCACCTTTATGGTGTAAATGCAGCCTATCTACCAATTGGATCAAATATAAAAGTGAGCCGAATTATTGTTGATACTGCAAGGAGACGTAATGTGTGAAAAGAAATGTAAGATGTTGTTTAATGGCTGATATATTTATGATCCACGTCACGTTTTCAGTTCCTCATCTTTGTCTTCTCATCAGGGCTCTATAAATACAGAACTGCGGCAGATATGTAATATTTAATGCAGCCGAACCGTGTATTACAATGCCGTTATGTGATGACTTTCAAAGAGAAAAGCAAGAGCACTCGGAATAAGGTATTATTTTATTTTTTAAAAATATTTTCGGTCTGTTTCCGGTATTTGTTAATGACGATGTGCTCTGAGATGTGAGACTGGAATTGCACAGGGGAAAATAACGTATCTTTAGATGCGGATTTTGTTAAACTAATATGTTTAGGCTGTGGACCAACACTATACATTGACGGGGAAGGGGGTAGCAATAAAGATAACACCATTAAACAGTTACAGAACATAACAGAAATAATATCGATAGCAGCGTCCCTAGCAACCACCTTGGTAACAATGAAAACGTTGGACGCAATTTCCTGAAGTAATCTTCGTAATAACTAGCAAACTAAAGATCATGTACATCCACTGCACACATAATCTGAAATAACAACTCATATTTCTCGCATCAAATGACATCAAAACGCATTTTAATGGCCAAACTAACTTTAAAATAGGCATTTTACACCCAGAATAAAACGAAGTTCGGCCATGTTTTCTTTTTCTGCAGGGAGAAATCACGTGACGTCAAACAGAGCACATGGTGTAGGCCAAACGATAGCTGGGGATTCTGGGTAGTGTAGTGTCTTCATTGCCTTTAAGGGCAGTTGACACAAACGAATGCCGTGCTTACATGAGCGTCCATAGAAGCACATGGACATCCCGGAAAGCTGAACATGGACGCTAAGGGCCCCCCCCCTTGCGTTGAAAATGGACGCTAAGGCCCCCCCCCTTGCGTTGAAAATGGACGCTAAGGCCCCCCCCCTGGCGTTGAAAATGGACGCTAAGGCCCCCCCCCTTGCGTTGGAAAAAGCCGGCAGGGGACTTGACATAACGTCAACATAGGCCGACCTGGGAGTGAGGATGTGTTGCTCCACCCAGCACGCAGCCGGAGTGTAACGTGTGCTCAGGGTGTGAGCTGTACCTGGTGCCCTGCACGTCACCATGAGTGCATTCAGGGGGACGACACTGATTGTTTAACCCCATTGAGAATCAATTCCATTCCGTCTTTATTGGTTGTATTTAAATTGGAGAAAAAAAATCTTTAAATTGTCACGTATGATATTAATGACTTACTTCAGGCTCTTTCTATTTTAGTAGAAATTCTGTTTTATTAATTAAAATTGGCTCATATTTATGTAAACAACTTACATTTAATTATATTTGTACTTACTGTCACTGATCTTGATCCGTCTACAGCAGAGTCTATCAGAATCAGAAACAGGTTTATTGCCAGGTCGGTTCACACACACGAGGAACTTGACTTGACGTCGTGTTGCATTACGTGTTTCACCGTAATGAAATATAGTTAAATAGCAATACAATAAAGCAGTAATTTACATGGAAATAGAGTGCAGTGAATTGTAGAATATAGATTATGAAATAAGAATATGTGCAGTAAGCAGTATGAACATTGTGTGCATTAATGTAATGCATATAGAGACTGCGTTGTGTCTGAGGTAAGTGTCAGTGGGGGGGCCGGGCCTCGTCACAAACTAAATCATCTGCTTTTCAGATTATTGTTCAAAACATCAGTAGGAAAAAAGACAGATAATAATTAACAATATCTGACAAAATAAATGTCTGACAAATAAAGTCTAGTACAGAGGGGGGGTGGGACAGGATGGAGACGCAGCGGATGTCATGCTTGTTGGAGGGGCTCATCACCGCCTGAAGTGCTTTGGAATGTTGAAGGCTAGTACTGTAGCAATGTGTTCATTACGTGGGAGTGGAAGTAATCGTTGAGTATCATGGAGATGTGTGAAACTGAAGAACTCATGAAAGGCTACAGATGTGATTGTAAAGTAGAGACAGCCTCATCGCTGTCCCCTCGCCTGCTGCTCAGAGGTCTGTTTCCCTGCTCTTCAAATGACTCAATCTGCACTTCAATGAATGCATGCAGAAACATATTGTACACGGCAGCATGGCACTCCAACATCATTTTTAGAAACGCCATTGGTGAAATCATTTAGTGTTATGCTACGCACGAAATTCTTTATTATTCCGCCGGGTTATTTTGTGCCTCTTCTTCTCCCACATTCCACATCGCAGAAACTCCGTTCAAACATCAAAACGTTCAGCTCTGTCAGGAATCGATAACCATTACTTTTCTCATTCATAACTTTCATAATTCCAGAGATACATCCCATAATTCATCACATTTTTAACATGGAAGTCAATGGAGAAACTCTTCAGACTTCAACAATCTTCATGCAACTTCCACTGCTAACTGTTCATTCATACTTTCACTCAGAAACCTCATTCCAACTTTCAAATGTTACACATCTTTCTGACATCATTCGTTTAAAACAACTTTTAAATCTGATTCTTACTTTTAGAGATATTAAACATTGTTCAGACCTTGTTTTCGAGGTTTTCTTCAGATTTTAGTGTGCGTGATGTCACAGCTAGAGTGGAGGACAGATTTCAATTTGCCTTCATATTTTCTTTTAAACCTGCCATAATTCCCAAACCCTACATTCCTGAGACATACTTTTTCATGACAAACGTAGGAAAACATCTCGTAACTTGAAAGATAAAAACAAAATAAGCAAAATAATTAAACAAAATGCCTCTTGAGGGCATGAAGTGACAAAAACTTTCAACATGTCTCCATTAAAGCCCATTGTAAGTTCAGCCTCACCTTTCCCCACCACAGCAGCCGCACACCTTTAGTTACTCTGCCAAAAAGGCCACATTATTAACCCGAAAGTACACACAAAGTACACTTCAGATGCTCAAGTTCCTTGACATGCTTCAGGTTTTGAAATGTCACCGATATCTGTTACGGTTCTTCAACAAAACGTTCACATGTAACAGGTTTATCTCTCATTCAGAACAATGAAAATGCTCTCCTCTCACTGATCACCATGGAAACCTTTGATCTCTGGACACACCGTTAGCTCAAATAAACACCTGAGTCATGGAACACGATGATGTCATCACTCCAACTGACATAAATAGAGCAGCAGACTAATGACGTGGTCACTGGACTTTAACAGACTGTCTCAGCCTATTCTTTTCCGTCTGATGGAGACTTCATACTGACTTCAACATGTTCCACATATTTTAGACATTATTGTCCGTTAGCGGGGGACATTATGGCCGAGTGTTCACGAGTCCCAGTAGGCAAATACATTGCAGATATGCGCCCGACAGTTAGATTAGTGAGTCAAATTAAACAGTTTAGAGCTTTAAAAAGAGAAATCCCCACCAGTGCACTGACAACACAGACGCATGTTGGCTGGAGTCTGGATATTGGAATATTGGCTCACCATGTTCCATGTAGCAGCTACTGTATCTTATAACAGCTCACAGATGAGCAAGCCGTTGGAATAGAAGCACAGATCAAACACAACCATTTCAGTTTCGATTCCATTGGTACACTGAAAAAACAGTCACTTCCTGCTGCTGCTGCCCCTGTGTCTCTTCATGAGGTCGTCCCCCAACCCACCTGTATGCTCTAAGGAAAATATATATATATATTCGTATTACTCATCCACAGATCCCAGCTGTCAGCGTGAGGCGGCCATGTTGCTGCGCTGCAATCAGCTGCTGGTTCGGGTGATCAGGGAGAGAGGAAAGGGAATGGTTCTCGTTCAAAGATTCAGAGGCAAATGCAAGCGTCCTGACAAAGCAGGCTGCTGTATGTGAAGAACAGTTTTGAACTTGGGACGCATTACTGTAAGTGTGTGTTTGTGTGTGTGTGTGTGTGTGTGTGTGTGTGTGTGTGTGTGTTACAGCAGACACAACAAGGGGATCTTAGGGACTGTCTTCCCTCCAGCCTTCATGCAACATTGATTGCTTCTATTGATTGTGTCTGTCCTTCAACACCGGGGACATAAAACAGCCCAACACACACAAAGACACACACACCTTACAGCACAACACCCTTGTCACACACACAGGAGAAATTAAATGAAGGCAAGGCTCTTATTTGTCTCACAAGCAAATGTCCCCCCCTTACCCCTCCCTTCATTCCTGCAGGTAACAATGTGTATCGAGGTCGTGTAACAAAGAGTCACGGCTTCCTCGGTGTAATGTGTGCGAGGACAGGGTGGACATCTCTTCAGTTTCAATCGCATCAGCCGACGGGGTGTTTTCCAACAATGAAAAGCGAGCAGATGACCTTGTAAGGCCCGCGACCTAGAGAGAAGGCATTAATATTTCATCCTTACAGAGCTCCTCTTCTGGGGGGGGGGCATTGACTGAGGCCTGGAACGAGACCAAGGGGCCGTGCACACACCCTTTTGTGGATTTAAAAAACATGGAGGATGTGTGCTCGATATGTATGTGTGTGTGCATTACCCTTGTGCACAGGAAGAGCACGTCTTTTTAAATGTTAAAAAGTCCCCAGAAGCATAAACATTGTTGAGACCAAAATCAGCAAAACCTTTTATATTCACCGGATCTGAAAATCATCATGGATTCATTTTGATGTATACGAGCTGATACTACTTGACAATATTCGATAACGACTTGATCTTCTCACAGTGCACGTTCATGCACGTCAGGAGATGCAACAAAAGCATAAATATGACAAAGCTGCCACACGTAGCCATTTATGTCATTCAATTACCAAAAACAGATTGTAATTGTATTTAAATGTAATCTAGCCAAAAAAACGCAGAGCCAGCTAAATGACTTCCCACCGAGACGTCCAGGGGGGGGGCGCTGGAGGTCTGTACCGAAACACTCCACAGGCATGTCAAATAATGACCTTTGGGAAAAAAATTCAATTGAGTTAGAAATGTGCATATCCAGATGTGTAGCCATCATGATTGAATTGAATTGGCTTAATTGCATTTCATGTGCCGTGCAGCCGAATCCATAAAACACCGAGCTGGACTGCAGTGCGGCTGCGCGTGGACCGCCATCACATCTGATCATATTAACCAGTGTGAGCGGGGAATGCTAATGAAGAGAGCTGTCCCACCAGGCCCGTCCGTATGCTGACCATTACCAAGCATTACGGTCGGTGTCGTGAAGAAGCTACTCCTGAATTATAATTTATTTGTTTTGTAACTCAAAGACTGATGGCAGATTGCGAGGAGACTTTAACGGTGGGTCCGTTTTTTCAGTTTTTATCTTCCAGATTTTTAATTGAATCCCAGGTTTTAGATGTCACTGGTTGCGTGTGGACGATGTAAGCAGGCTTGTTAAAGAAGTAGCGCTCACCCAGCAATCATGCTGCGTCCTGGTTGAGAATGGAAAGGAGATGAGTGGCTGCATGATCTCTCTCTGAGTGACCAACCCCTGCAGCGCTGCGCGGAGATCAGTGGAGCTCACAGCGTCCCAAATGAGACAGAGTTATATTCCATGCCAGTTTCTACCTTTTCTTTTGTTCCAGATGTTATCAATGATCAATGCTATGTTTATGACTTCAAGCCTAACCATACTGCAGATGGAAACTCGCATAAATCACCTTTTTTATTTTCGAGATTAATGTATCTTTATCGAGTCCTTGTCTAAAAATAAAAAGAAGAATAGAAGACGTACTTTATTAATCCCTAACGGGGAAATGGCTTGTCTGCTCTGATGTTTTGTATACACATTTCACACACAGGCTTCAGATATATACATGTATTTGTATATATACAGAGGATGTACACGTACAAACAAAACCACACAGTCCAGGAGTCTGCAGAGTGAAGAGGCTGCCAGTTAGCCAGCGTCAGGGAGGTTCAGTGCCTTGCTCAAGGGCACACCAGCAGGACCCAGGACGTGAACTGGCACCTCTCCACCAACCAGTCCACACTCCATATTTGTCAGTCCGATAGGGCCGTGAACCAGCGACCCTTCGGCGCCCAGTCGAGGTCCCTACAGACTGAGCCACTGCTGCAGAGATGCTAACCTCACCCTAACCCTTGGTGTGACTACTTTACAGTGTGATGTATACGTACATATGAAATTAAGTTTTTGTAAATTTCTCTCAATGAAAACCATGTAAGCCCAACATGTGCGGTGCGTGAATAATTGGCCCTGTTCGGTGCGTAGAGACCAACCTGACTTCAGAAAGTAATTTCACACAGAATGAAGTCTCTGGCTTGTATCTATACATTGCATTTGGTTGCGGTAAGGAACTCTGCACACACAGAGGCCCCATGAGTCTGGCATTAAGACATACTCTCCTCTGGAGTTATGCACAGAAACTGAAACCGTGTCCATGTGTTGTACATTTCTGTAATATAATTGTCCTTGTACTCATATTCTGTGTCTGTCCCCCCCCCCTCTAACATACATGGTTCTTCACTTCCGAGCCCAGCAGGTTCATTCCCTCCCCCTCCACAGTGACTAAGCAGCAGCGCTCAGCGGCCTGTGGATCCCCTCCACACGTTACCATGTTAATATCTTCAACATGTTCCTTTACAGCAGGAACCAGGGAGCACCAGGCAGCAGCACATACGCCATGAGGGCAGAGAGGTCTCCGGGAGACCCAGAGAGAAGGGGGAGAGACGTGTGGGGCTGACCCCTGATTGCAGATGATTTCCCCCACGTGCACCCGGCTCTGGCCACTGATGGAGACAGTAACCCCTGCTAGCCTCGTTAGCCCCTCCAGCTGCTCTGCTGATATTCTGCTCTTCATCCAAAGCCCAGGGTCGCTCCAAACTCTCCTCGCTGCCAGAGCACTTCAAATAACAGTCTTTTGGTCCAATCTCACAACCTTCTGGGATGGAGGCCTTTCTTCCCACACATACATCAATACAACTGCAGTGTGTGTATCTCTGTGTGCACACGTACATTTGTTTTCTTTACTTTTTACCTCCCACGCGCTCCCCCATCACCTCTCTCAGCGCCAGCATGGTGAACAAAGAGATGGACTTCCATTAATGTAATTGGGCAATTTAGCTGCTGCTGCAGCAGAGGGTGGCTTTGCACAAGTGGCTTACCATGAATAACAAAGTAGTCATTACCTGTGAGTGCATGTCCAACAAGTGGGCTTGTCTCCTGCAGAGAAACTGCCCGTTATCAACATTTTAATTTTTAATAGAAATGTGCTATATTTCTATATATATACACACCTGGGCGAGTACATGAGTAAGAACAGGAACAGTGTGTTGCCTTCCTGCAGGTCTAACAGCTGACACTGGTGTCATTAAGGTCTTTGCTTAGTTCTCTGTTGTCGATATTACAGTTCCATATGTCATTATTTTCAATTGTTTAATATAATTAAGTACATTTACTCACGTACTGTACTCTGTACTGTAATCATTTTCACATGTTGTTATTTTATACTTTTACTGCACTCAAATGTCACTACTAATGGTACTTTTGAATCCAATACATTTAGATATTTTGTAACTAATTACTTTGCAGATATAGGTGACTTTAGGAGTATTATCATATATTATTACAGGTGCGGCTCAACAGTGAAAGTGATGACCACGTTAATGCACCAACCATTTAATACACTGATATACAATGATCTGGTGCCTTTCTGCATTGAGGTACTTTTACTTCAGGTATAAAGTACAATTTGATGCTAATAATTGTTTACCTTTACTTGAGTACAATTGAGTATTCATACACTGCAGTGTTGCTTCCAGAGTACATTCAGCTGTATGTGAGCGTTTTGACTACAATGACATGCCCACGTGTACGCCTTGGTGTCATCGACATAGGATCCATGTTCACACCCAGAGCTCACGCACACAGTGTGTGATCACAACTGTTCGTCGTGTGTGTGTGTGTGTGTGTGTGTGTGTGTGTGTGTGTGTGTGTGTGTGTGTTCCTGCAAGGGAAGTTGATGAGCTGCCACAAAAAAAGAAAGTACCTATCCACAGCTCTCCTTTGGCCATCATGCGCCAAAGGCATTAACCCTTGAAGCTCCTGCGAACGCGCCACCATCAGCGCCTGTCTGCCATATGGGCGAGGCACTGTGCTTCAATTCAATGCATGTCTGATAAGCAACATGTGATAGCAAGGCAGCAGCCATTGTTCATTGTTCCTCAAGCGGACTATCAGGCAGGCTGACAAGACACGGAACAGAATGGCCCCTCTAAATGTCTTGATTCACATGACAATACAATGTTTGAGTTGACTCTGCTCTTCAAATGAAGACCAGAACAAGTTAGATTGAATGTGTCTGTTCGGTTGTATTAAATGAGGCTTTTCTCCGACCATATCTTTTATTTTTCCAAAGCAGACGAGACTTTTTCTTTCTTCGATATTGTATTTATTAGAAATCTGATATAAATCTATAACAGATAGGTGAAATCGATGTATATGCTGGTGTTTGTTTTGTCTCAGATCATTCTAATAGTCTTCCTGACTGGAACACCAGAGAGACGGCCATCAGCCTCATGGGTCACCAGCTGGAACTGTGCGGAGGCTAAAGACAGCTGTTTATGCCAACCAGAAGAAATATGTGAATATAGAAGATTGAATCCTAACATGTCATTTCTTTCTTTCCCACGCCGAAAGGGTGACGGAGTGGGGGACAAAGAAAGAGCAGCATCAGAGAGACTCTTATTGATGGTCTCTAATGCCCCTTTCACACCAGCGCCTTTTCAGCTCCGGCTCGGAGCTAGAGCCTGAAAAGCGCCGGGTTTTCCTGTTCACACCGCAGCGCCGCCGGCTCTTAGCTCCGGAATCCGCTTCATTTCCAGCTCCAAAAAATTGTCGGCCTAGAGGCAAGAGCTTCGGAGCTAAGAGGCGGCGTCGCTTACGTCTCTCTTACGTCGAGGCGTGCAGGAAACTAAACCCACCTCCCCTGAACACGGGTCAACTGTCATGCCTGCCTACAAGCAGTAGTGCCTATAAACACACTTTATAAAGTCAGGCAACACTAACCAGGCTGCGTGTGATTCTGTTTATGTGTACCTTACTTTGACCATCCGTTCACTGTTATCGATCATTGTGGAGAGAGGCAGACGGTTTGTTTTGTATTATTGGAAATCGTGCTGTGCAACATGAAAAAAAGGGGCAAATCGTGATGGTGAACACGAATCAATAGATTAAAAATCGTGTTGGTGAACACGAAATGCCGTGAGACTGGGTTGGGTGTGAACAGAGCGGGAGCTGAAAAGGGAAACCGGAGCTGAACCAGAAAAGCTCCCGCTCGGAGCTAGAAACTGAAAAGCGCTGGTGTGAAAGCCGCAAGAGAGAGCTTGATGTCTGAGATCAGGTCCTGGACTATCAGCGAACAGGAAGGTGAGTTCTGAACATGTGATCAGCATCAAGCAATCATATTTAAATGTAATAGTGTTGGTGTGTTAAAGCTTATATGTTTGCTCATTTTGTTTAGCCGGCAGATGCTTTTATATCTCCTGGTTGCATCAGAGGAAACAACTCGTGTTAAGTGTCCGTGGAAAGTCTTCCTAACTTACTCGCATGTCACATGTTTATGTTACATGTGTTCTGGTGGTGCACTACACATTAGTGTTTTGTATATACTGGTTAATGTTGAGCTGCAATTCTTCTTGAGTTTAGTCGATTTGATTCTAAAGAATAGTGATTTGACTCTCGTTCAATCCAAAGTCATAGAAGTGAATGTGTGCTTTTTAAACTATCACAGAACCATCCACACCGGTCAATACATATCTTATCTTTAAATTAGACATTGTGCTAATAGATTGAGATTGATAAGTGCAACATTAAGTGTGTAACTTATTTGACCTGCACAAAGACACTGTCCTCTCTGCGGCTCGATGCACTTCGTATCTATTGTCACCACCCCCCCCCCTCACACTGGCTCTGAAACATGTTTCGTGACAGAACCCCAGGTTAACCTGAGGCTTTAAAGAAGGTGAAATGGCTCCACTCGTCTCCAAAGCCTAGGAACACATTCTTGATCTGTAGTACCGTTTGGTTTGCACAAAACACGAGTAAAATGATCTCACAGCATTGGCCATCTTTGTATCTGATCTGTGAAAAATACTGAAACGTGAACTGACCTTTTGAGATTCAGATCGGTTGGGTGACCCTGTCTGTGGCGTGTATACAGTCAGTGCATGTGTTGCCTTGTCAGATAGACCTATCATTTCATTGAAGAAGTCGCAGCCAGCGCTGTGGTGAGGATGGAGAGCAGATGGAGCTTTGTCATTCAGAGGCAGCGCTTGCCCCTCACTCTTATTAAAGCAGGAGCATCAGCCAAAGATTCAGGGGGGCATATGGAGACATCTGTTACTGTGGGGTTTGGATTAACGTGTGTTTGCACAACTCTATTGTGTTTTCTAAAGAATATTGGCCTACCATATAATACATTTTAACAGATGATAGAGTCTATTAAATGTAGGACTTAACTATCTCCTATCTATATATCTAACTGGTATCACCCCTTAACTGTCCTTAGACCATTTGAGTGGGATTCAAAGACACAAGCACATGTGCTGCGTGTTCTTTCGCACCAGCTGGACGAGCCAGTCTATTTCCTGATCCGACTTACATGCAGCATTATAACAGCATGTTCACTCCTCTGCTTAATAATGTTTTGTTTTTTTGTCAAACTAAACTTTTTAAATGACATTAAAGATGTAGACATGTATGGAGATAGATGACATGACTCTGAGCCCTGTCATTTCACTATTTCATTGGTATTATTAAGTATCGTACAACACTTCTGAAGCGCTGAATGTTGTTTTAGCTGTAAAGCTCACATCTAAGTGTGAGTGTTCCCGTTCTACATATGTTCATGTTTCGCATGTGTATACAGTATTACCCTGCCTGGTGTTTGTTTGCACTGTCTGTGCACTACCAGGAAATCCATCTTTGAAACAGAACTTGAAATATTATGTTTCACATCAACCAGAAGTCAACAGCTTTCAGAGTATTATCTTTCAGTTATTTTGACTTTATGATGTGGGACCAACTCAAGGAGAGTTTGTCTTGTCCGTAGTTACCTCGTCCATGTATTTATGCCGACAGGCTAGGAACGTAGACAACAATAGTCAGGACACGGGAGGCATTTGGATAGATGCACCAATATTACAGTATTGTTGAAATGTGTGTGTGGTTCTAAAAGAAAGAAGAACAGATCAGAAGCATGAAGCCAGATGAAACTCCAAGCACAATGTCTCCAACACCTTTCTAATCTTCCCCGTACTCAGCATGCACTGTTGTTGCTCACATATCTCGCCCCAGACTCTGAAGAACCAGTGTTGGGAGTCTGCTGCGTCTGCAGTGGAAGTTGAGCTATGAAACCTATTTCAAATGTTCTTTGGAAACTGTTACATTTTGAAAGTTATGTATCTGAGTGTACTGAGCAAGTATTTTGCTTTAAATGGGAAGTTAGATATGGGCCTATAATTGCTCATAATTCCACAGTCTTCTAAATTAAGTTTATTCATCAAAGCAGTTTTGAAGGCCTCGAGGCAAACTCCACTTCCAAGGGATGTATTTATAGTTTTCCGAACAGAGTTTGAGATACTATCAAAAGCATTCTTAAGGAGTGGAGAACAGTACAGGTTCACAAATCAGACAACGGTTGGCTCAGAGGAATAATCTATCAAAGCTGTACGCTTGAAATCCTGGTGAATTGCTATTGTTACCTTACAAAGATGTCTTCCTGTGTCACTGAGGTCCCAGTATTATTGCCAGGTGTTCCATATGTAGTCCTTTCTGATCGTTTTAACCTCTGCTTTACCTAGTGGTATTTGTACATCAGTAAACTGTTGTTTCAGTGAATGCTTAGCCTCTACTCTATGTTATTTGAAAGTCAGTTAAGGTCCTCAGCAACACTCACAGCAAACATGGAGAGATCGGTCCAAAGCGTTCGAAATTCAGATACAAATCTGTCATTGTAGTATAATAATACTTCTAGTCGTTTTTCATCATTTAAAAATACCCTGTAAATAAGTATTACAAAACTAATTATCTTTCGGTACATGTCTTTTTTTTGTCGCAGCACTACATGGTTTGCACTTCAAATGAACATTCTATATACTGTATATCAGGTGTCATGTATCTCTGATTCTTACTTTGATGATCTTGAACTCCTGTATACTTGACGGGTAGCAGGACAAAGAGGGATTTCAGTTTTACTCAGTCATTTAGAATTTATATCATTCTGGATTAATGTACTGTACTAATCCAAAAGGGTTTTTGCCCCAACATTTTCCCATCTTAAAACATCACTTTATTTAATTTTAAGTTTATATTGTATGTTGATTCATAACATGAGCAGAACTTTGCCTATACTGTATATATGATACAATTAGTTAGTGATAGACAGAAAACATAATAGTTGATGATGAAGAAGGCTGGACCTCTATTCACCGACAGCAGATAGTATTAACAGAAGCATCTATAAATCCAAGTTAAACCAGGCTCCATGTCCATGTGCAGGCTTGCACTTGCAGAAGAAATGGATTTCAGGAGTGCAGTCACAAATCTTGCTGTACTTTAGTGCGCACACCATTTGATTGTAAATCCATGGGATGAGTTTTCTCCCTGACCTCAGCAACAACGCTACCCTACAATCACCCTCCTGTGAATGGAGCCACTGCCATCCCATCCCACCCCTGACCCCCCTCCACCTTCCATCTCTCTGTTCAATCTGACTCTGCACCAGCTCCAGCATCAGGTGCTCTCTGAAGAGCTGTGTCGGCACTACCTGTGGCCGGGGACTTCCAAAGTCATTATCAAGACAAGGCTGCGGGGTTCAAGAGGGACATAAAAGAGACAAGAGAAGAAGATATGCATGTGGAGCAGGGATATGAGCTGAAATAGTGGCATGCACTAAGATAATTTAGGTGTCTGCTTTCACTGAAACTGCCATGAAAATGATAATTGAAGTGATTATTAATAATGATTTCCCACCAGATTAAGCGTCTTCCAGTTACAGTAATAGTCACATTAAAACAGTTACTAAATCAGCCTACTATCACCTAAAGAATATATCTAGGATTAAAAGACTAATGTCACAGCAGGATTTGGAAAAACTTGTCCATGCCTTTATCTTCAGTAGACTGGACTACTGCAATGGTGTCTTCACAGGTCTCACTAAAACATCTATTAGGAAGCTGCAGCTGATTCAGAATGCCGCTGCTCGAGTCCTCACTGACACTAAGAAAGTGGATCACATCACTGCTGTTCTGAAGTCTTTACACTGGCTTCCTGTGTGTCAAAGAATAGATTTCAAAATACTGCTGCTGGTTTATAAAGCACTGAATGGTTTAGGCCCACAATACATTTCTGACCTCCTGCTAAATGATGAACCATCCAGATCTCTCAGGTCTTCAGGGACTGGTCAGCTTACTGTCCCCAGAGTCAGAACTAAACATGGAGAAGCAGCATTCAGTTATTATGCTCCAAACATCTGGAACAAACTCCCAGAAACCTGCAGGTCCGCTGCAACTCTGACTACTTTTAAATCCAGCAAGAAGACTTTCTTTTTGTCGCTGCTTTTAATTGAACTTTTCATATCTTAAACTGCACTGTAACTTTTATCCATGTACTTTTTCTTGTAATGTTTAAACGTAATTAAACTCCATGACATTTATGAGAGGGACTGCTCGAAAGAGATATTTGGAATATCTGGCATCGACGGATGAAAAATAGTGTTTTGGTAACACGGAGTGTTTTGGTAACACTTTAAAGACTTTGTTATGGAAGCAAAGCAGGGGAGGGGGTGTGTACAGCCTCCTGAGGGTCCGATTGTGGATGTCATGCGAGCAAAATATGGTGAAGAAAGTCTGTCTAAATTAAATATATGGAAAATATTCATATTTTAGACTGCACTGTAACTTTTATCCATGTATTTTTCCTTAATGATTATTTTATTAGCACTGTAACTTTTATCCATGTACTTTTTCTTGTAATGTTTAATTGAACTATTCATATTTTAGACTGCACTGTAACTTTTATCCATGTATTTTTCCTTAATGTTTATTTTATTAGCTTTTCTTTTAATGCTTAATGTCTTTCATTTCTTTTTTGTAAAGCACTTTGAATTACCCTGTGTCGAAAAGTGCTATATAAATAAACGTGCCTTGCCTTGCCTTGCCTTGCCTTACAATCCATTTAGCCAACAAATCAAAGCATTACACATTACCAGTTCAAATAATGCAACATATTTGACTATTATGGCTTTAAAATAAGTGGTTTTACAGAATGTGGATTGGTATTTTGACACATCTCCTGATGATGAGTTGGTGCACCCACACTGTAAAATATTACCATGATTTCACAATATTTAGCTTTAATATTTTACAATAAATTACTGTTTTACCACTTTACAGTCTTTACCTGTTATGTTCACAATATAATACTGTAATTTTGAATTTCACAGTGAAATCAATACAGGCACAGTTAATTACTGTGAATGTACAGGATCAATGATTACCAGGATGTCACAACATGTTACTGTATTATTTCATAGTAAAATACGGTATTCAGACCATCCTCTGTGATAACACAACAAATTAAGTGATTTTCTTGCTTTTATCGCTTTTGCTTGGCTTTAAATACTAATTTCTTTTTTTGGTGCAGGTTTGACTTAAATTGAAAGTGGCACCGCTGCATGTGCCTTAAAATAAACGATGCAACATATAAATCTATGTCAAATTGAAATTGTTGTCTAGGCTTATTGTTTGCAGGTGCTTCCTGGGCATTAATCCCAAGACGGGCTCGAGAGTCAAAAAGAGGCATGGCAATTTAAACCCCCATGTCTGCACATTCTTCAGAAAAATATTTGACTTCGAGTGGATGTCTGTGTAGACAAGTGCTCCCCTCCTTGTTTTATTTTCTGTCTCCCTCCTGCGTGCACCTGGTCTGCCCCAGGCTCCGCCTCTGCCCAGGTGCACCTGGTCTGCCCCTGGCTCCGCCTCTGCCCAGGTGCACCTGGTCTGCCCCTGGTTCCGCCTCTGCCCAGGTGCATCTGGTCTGCCTCTGCCCAGGTGCACCTGGTCTGCCCCTGGCTCCACCTCTGCCCAGGTGTTCCAAATTCCACTCAGCCGTGGCGTGTATATATAAAGAGAAGCTGGAGGAGAAGGATGTCTCGCCTATCATAATGCCGGGAGACACTCTCCTTAGAATACCTCTTTGCCATTTTGAGCTGTAGGCCATATTTTTGCAGATGTGTTTATGTTTAGCCTGGAGGACCTGGTAGTCCAGTTTTCGCGGCGTTATTTTGTTTCCCATAGGGTTTATATTTGATTTCTGGTTAGGGGGGAGCTCTGGGTCCTACGGCCCGTGGTGTGGCGGGCTCGGGTTCCCTCCTTCTGTTTGTTCCTTTTGGCCAGTCCTCCAGACCTCTTTTTGCTTCCCATTTCGCTTGTGTGAGCAAATGGCTGATTATCAATAAATGCTCGTTACCAAGTACCGTTTATTGCGTGCATTCTGTCATGTTGCGGGTCTCAGCACAAGCCACTACCGCGGAGTAGAGGTTGGGGCCGTAACAACATGTCCAAGACACTGTGAAATGTACTTTGCACTTCAATGGAGTAATACAAAGTTAAAATGGGCATTTTCTTTGTTTTTCTTTGTTGATTGAGCTGATTGGATTCTGTAGTTATGGTCAAATCCCAGTTAACTATAGTCAGATTTACAATATATTATCATATTATTTAGATTTGTATATTTACAGTAAATTACTGGCTACTGTGTTGCATTACTTCTACAGTAATAGTGTGAAAATACAGGTAATTCCTGTAATATATGTACAGCAAGGTACCATAATACCACAGCTCTGTACTGCTATATCACAGTAAATCCATGGGCATGTCAACTGTAAAGTCACACTATTTAGTTGTACTTTTATTCTAATTTACTGTAAAACATCTACAGTAAATTACTGTGAAATATTTACAGTCAATTACTGTGAAATCCATGCAACTAGTAGCCAGTAATTTACTGTCATTTTACAGCCAAACATGTTACAGTGCATACTGTAATATCTGAAGTAATTAAGATCAAAAGCACAAGAAACCTGACTTCATTTGTTGGAACCCACAACACTCGCTGTGGAATACTGATGCAATGATGTTTGTTTGTAGCACTGTCACAGAGATTTAGGTCTCAGATTCTATTCTAATTGGCTTTGAAAAATCTTTAAAACCTGTTTTATCTAGCTTCATGCAATTTGAAAACACGCCGAGACACAAAATAAAAGATGAAAGACGGTGGAGGCATAAAACGGAGAGTCAGCAGCAGACGGAAAACAAAGTTCATGACTTACTGATAAAATGTTTAAAATGGAATATAAAGGACCTATAAACAAAAGAGAGTGCAAGGAAGTGTGTCTTCCACCGGCGCCTGAAGGGAACAGAGAAAAATAACTCTGGTAAAAGTGAGCGTTGCCTCGTACAGTCGCTGATCGATACCAATGGCTTCTCAATTTCGCCGTGCAATGAGTTCTCAATAAAACCGGTGAATGGACATTACGCCCCCCCCCTCCTGTTACTGAATCCAATTCCACACACAACTCCAGCCTTGCCCATAAAGGATTCTCTATTTCATAGGCTTTGGCTTGTGTTCCTATGGAGCTTGGTTAATATTTCAGCCCGCTGTCTCTTCCCTCCACATCCCACTTTGTTGTATTGATTTATTTGTGGATCCCCCTGCATACCACCTCTACGGTGGGAAGACGATCTATTATGGAATTGAATACCTTTAAAAGAGCTCATTTATTCTTTTTACTCCCTTTTGTCAAGGAAATGATGGTGAGATAAAGTATTAGTCTAGTGGCCAGCATAGTGAACCCGGAAATGTTGAGTACCCCAAAGTGTTATGATAGAAATGGTACGGTCTCCAGCACAGAAAACTGCCGAATGCTAACTTGCATAATATTATGTTGGGCAATTTGCACAATTAGCATAAGTTGCATTACTTTACATTAAAGCCTATGTGGACTATAGTTAAAAAATGGCTTTGCCGATTTGGAACATTTCTGAGTGGTTTTGGGGGTTATTGAGTAAATGTCACCAGTTTCAGAATAAGACTAGACAATAGGCGCTTTCACACCGGTGTACTTTTACCCGTACTTTTCCCGTTTAGTTCCGTTAGTGCCTGGACATTTTTTAGTGCCTGCTAGAGAGGTGCTACCATCCTGGGGAGAAAAAGTTCCAATTTCTGATTGGCTGGGCGAATTGCAAACCCGGCCCCGTAAAACTCTGAAAAGTGTTTTGAAGCCGCCATTGTATTTGCTGGCATTAGCGTTATTAGCATTAGCCCCCGCGCACCAACGGAGAGAGACTAACTTATGGCAACACAACAAAAAAAACATGGGAGCGGTGGAGTGATGAAGAGGTGTCGGCGTTCTGGCGATTTACTCGGAAGTCTCTGGGAGTCCCAGCAGCTTCTACTGAAGCCAGTCCCCAACTCCGGGGACTTGTGGCCGGGGACTTCGGGTGGCAGTATACGCCGTGAAGTTGTTTGCGGCCTGCCAGTAAACCCAAAGCAGCAGCAGAAGAAGAAGTGACGTCAGCGGCTTCATTTGTGTAATCTTCCCTCAGGGAACTTATTCCGGTGTGAACGCGATCTGCTCTTTAGTTCCATGGGGGAACTAAGTGCTGGGAACTAAGTACGGCAAAGTACTTGGTGTGAAAGCGGCTTATAACCTGTTAAGCCCCAAGCCTGTTTTTCAGGCCTCATGCTCAAAAATGACATTCCCAGAACAAATTACCATAACTTCACTTCTAAAAGGTGTAAATTAATAATCTTTTTTCTCAAAGTAATGATAAACCTGGTAGTTAGATGAATAAAAGTCAGAATCAATATAGAATATTTAATTTTAAAGTAAATTCAGATTGAACATAGTAAAGAAATGCAAATGATAGTGTCCGTCCAAAAATAAACCGTTACTTATAGTGAAAACCACCCTTGAATGATGGGATAGCTTTAGGAATCCAAACTATAACATATAATAAGTACCCTGTATCAAGATTGATGCAAAAAAGTGACATTTTACCTTTTTAAGAGAGATTTAGCAAAAAAAAACACCTTTGGGGTCATTTGGGTGTATCGACGTGTATCAAACCCATTGGTCAATTTCGGTGATTCACATCTCTTTTGAACCGTTAGAGCCAATAGAATCGAAGGGGAAGTTCCACATACACACACGTTACCATTGAGGATTGAGTGTGACGTGCACGCAGTCCGAGGCTATGTTACGCTCTGAAAACTGAAACCTAGGCTCAAACTAGTAAATATGAAGATGGATTATCAGTAATCATTTCAAAGTGACACAGACAAGAATTAACCATTGGATTAACCTTCAGCAGCGTTTTTATCGTTTTGATGCCATTGAACACAACTTTTGATCAGAACAACAGCTGAGGTAAGAATATCTCTGTTTCCTCCGTGAAGCTACGTGTTGTGATGTCTGTTTTCGCTTTCCCATGTCGCAAGTTCTGATCGCTCATTGATGATACTAATATTTCTGGAATCTGTGGAGTCTCAGTTTTCTAATCGATATCTTGTTTGTGCAGATACGACAAGTAATAAGGGTATTTATACGCAGTAGCATCTTATAGCGTATATAAGTGCAGTGTGGTATTGTTTTCGCTCAAGGCTCATTTAGACGCTTCTTGTGAGACTTGTGTTTTGTTTCGATAAAAATGGTTCATATCGTCAGTTAGCTGAGTTTCTTCCCGTTAAGTGAGTATGGAACATTAATAGTTTCATACATGTTAGGAAGCACTGAGACACAGTTTCGGTCATTTATCTGGTTTGGCTTCCATATATAAGAAATGCATTAGAAGGGGATGAATTAGCAGTAGCATGGATACAGACAATGGCTGAAAAGCTCAGCTTCCATTTCCTGTTTGGCGTTGGAGGGCAGGAAGTGGCGTAAATACGTGAGGATGTGGGAGAAGGATGCATGGTGCACAGATGTGGAGGAGGAAGCTCAACACCAGGACACACTGTGCAGGCTGCTGTCCTTCCTGTATCCTGCATCCTACGCCAAACACCTGCTCTCTGCGTTAGGATGACTGTTTCCCTCACACTGGATCCTCAGAGCTGTGTAAACACCGAGGAGACTCTGGGGTCCAGTGTGGGAAGACCATTGGTGAACAAACAGTGGGATTATAACCCCAACATCCACACCAATCCTGTTGAGGCCTTGCTTGTGTCTGCACTTTATATTTTAGTGTATGGAGGTAGATTTGTCTCAATATTATTTGTGTAAAAAGATAAATAATCTGTTTTTTAATGTGTAATCTGTAAATAGATTTGTAAAATTATAAAAAGGATCTGCAAATACGCAAATAAACTGTAATGAATTTACCAATAAACAAACAACATTTTTGGATATCTTTTATTAACAACTTTTGATCAGGCATTTGTGAATCTAGTTTGCATTTGTATCTCTATTCTCTGTTTGTGGTTGCGCTTTTACACACACAGACAAACCTTACCGCCGGTATGAACAAAAATCAAATCGCGTCACCTGGCTATGATCTGGTGACAGCGTAGTTGCTGCCTTTCAAAGTAAGAGCATGCCGTTCTAAACAAACGGCCACTTGACGTTCATTTAATTCAGTTAACTATGGAAAAGTGACACCGTGAGTGCACTGTGGAAGGTGTTTTACATTTACAGATTACACATTTATACACTGATTATTCATCAATATTAAGACAAATCTAACTCCATATTAGTGCAACAAGCTAATCGTTTATTGAAGAGATAATGTTCAAAAATGGCCCCAAATGATAAACAATATTCTGTTTAATTAGACATATCTTCTATGGATAGTTTTTTTTAAAGATGACTGGAGTAATGATTGACAGCACCACAGCTCTCAATCACAGAGTGAACTCTTTGTGCACAGCTCTGCATCTGTCAAAGGATTCCAGCTCTGAGTTTATTCAGAAGAGACAGATTTAAAGACTGACACAGAGGAATGATATAATGACCCAAAAGGAAACTTGTCTCAATTATTGCAATAGCACTCACCGAATTACAGAGAAAAGGCTGTCATCAAAGCCTGACGGAAGAGACCATGAAAAATAGATTTGCAATTAGGACAATTCAATCGTAAAATTACAGAGCATGTGATGATTCCCCTCTTCCTGACTTAATGCTTGATGATGGTTCTATGTGATAATTGAGTTTTGCAAATTACAGTCTTTGTAAATTAGCTTACAATAGATCGTTTGAGTGTGTGTTATAGATTTTGGAAGTAATCAGATTGTGAGCACAAACCGGAGGATATCAGTTAAATGCATTTCTGATTGCAAATTCTAAAACAAATCATTTATATGTTGCAGATAGAATGTAAATATGGTAGAATTAAAAACAAAGACCATGACACACAGTCTATCATTAAGTTCATTTAAAGAGCAACTTTCCAGAGTACAGGTCATTTCAAACCTTTCATACTTTGCAATGCGGAGTGAATCGGTCTGCTTGCAGGGGGGCTCCCGCAACATCTTGCAAGAAACAGCGTCTGAGGGCTTCTTACATTTAACAAACTATGAATGTGTCATTATACCCACTTAACGGGAAGAAACTCAGCCAACTGACGATATGAACCATTTTACTGAAAAAAACACAAGTCAAACGCCGAGCCCCTGAATTAGCACTAAACGAAAGAATGCTAACGCACTTAGCACATAACTCACGGTAGAAATATTTTATACTTCATCGGTTCTGCACAAACTAGATATCATATGAAAGCTGAGATTCCACAGATTCCAATGGTATGAGTATCAGCACTGTGCGGCCAAAACACGTGGCATCGAAAGCCAGCAAAGACAACACACAACTTCACTTTATGGGGCCAAAACGGCAAATGATTACTGATAATCCACCATATTTATGTCAATAAACAGAGTTCTCATATAGAGTGTATGAGAGCTTCCGGTTTTGGGCTTGCTGGCTGTGCATCACTCTCATTCACCAATGGTAATGTTTAGATGGATTTAGGAACTTCTCTTCGATTCTATTGGTTCTAATGCTGCGTTCACACCTTACGCAATGCGAATATTTGCTTCGCTCTACTCTAAGGTGACCAGATTTTCAAAATGAAAACCAGGGACATTTTGAGTTTTGCGGTCAATATATCATTAACATATCCAATTTTCTTTACTGCTAAAGAAAAATGGGGGAGAATTCTGGTTCAATGTAATTCGAACATTTTAACTGCTGTAATAAACTGATGTGTAGGCCTACTAACTTACTATAAATAGTAACTAACTAATGAATGAAACCTTTCAGAAAATCTGATTTCAATACCATGGTAAGTGAAGTTAGAGTAAAGTATTAACTCACTTATTGAGTGTTCCATAGTTAATAACAAAACATTTTCAAACTATATAGTTTATAGCCTCAAGTGTATTTGATAATTAACATATGTACAAGATATAGAGACAACAGACAAGTAACACTAGCAGAATGACATACTATCAAAGACACTTCAACAGAGAGACACAACTGTCAGACATACTGGGACAAAGAGATCAAACTGTTTTTTGAATTTTTGGATAACCACCAGGAACTCAGCTGCAATTTCCTCTGCTGTTTCTCCTTTGAGTTCAACAAAATCGCCAAAGATTTTGCCACCGCTCACGAAGTTGCTGCCGGAGCCTGAGAAACTCCACCAGCGATCATACGATGGCTTAAGATTACATTACATTACATTGCATTTAGCTGACGCTTTTATCCAAAGCGACTTACAATAAGTCAATAAGATGCCCTCACGAATGGCCCGATGTTGCTACGATCACAGCCGAATTTGAACATTTCCTTTATCGTGTGACCATTGGGTTGTTTTATTGCACAACAAAATCATGTAAACATATTATGTAAATAACCCAATTTGTGTTACTGTGAAACTGAAAAGGATATAATATATTATTTTGAAGGACAGTTGACAGGAAGTTGTTGTTGTTATGGAAACAACATTACGGAGAAAACGTAATATCTTCTTCATATAAAGACGGATAAAGTAAAGAACAAAGTCTGAAGATATCAGTACAGTATCATAGTACTGTAACATAATTGTTTTTGGTACTTTCATTGCAGTTGTATTTCTTAAATGTAATGTAAATGTTGCCTTCAATTTCGGGACAGTGTGACAGGGGCTTTATCTTACAATATCTTGCTAATATTCGCACCAGCTTTACATGTCTATGATTGGATGCATCAATGGACAGAGACACACATTCCACCTGGTCGGTCCTGTGTTACCAAGGTAGTAACACGTTACTCACTATGGCATCACATTTAGTCCTAGCACATCAACATTTAGATTCATAAAGCTTCCTTGTCAGTTGTGCTGTGCAATCCATAGATCTGAAACTCTGATTTGTCGCAAAGTGTGGTATGCAAAGACACCTTCCTGCACAGCTAGATCGTATTCTTCCTGGGAAGGATCTACCTTCTTGAAGAATGTGGTGACAGAGGGCAATGAGAGAGGCTTTATGCTTTTTTGTCTGTTGATGTTCTGTTACTGCTGTTCTTCGTCCACTGGCAACTGAACATTTTGAATCACAAATGGTACAGTAACCATCGTATCATCTTGACCACCTGGGCGTATGAATGAACATTCTTTCATCATATTGTCATTTAAGTGACATTTTCGTTGGTTGGAAAGAGCCATTGCACATTTTCTTCTGCTCTTTGTCACTATCCTTGTATACTCTTCGTACTCTGTTAACTTTTTCTTCCCCTCCAAACTTTCTCCCTTTTCTTAACTTGTCTTCTCTTTCTTCCTTTCCTTCTCTTTCTCACTATTGTACGATCTCTTTGCTTCATTATCTTTATTCCGGTTTTTCCCTTCTCATTCTGTTCTTCCTCTCTGATATTTAAAAATAGATAGTACATTATTAGATACACTTGGGTTGACAGTCACATTGTTTTCGTCAATGTATAAATTGACAGGCTCTCTAATTATATAATTACCATTACACTTCGATCATTTCACATATCTTCACACTACCGGCAAAACTAAATCTTCTGACTGAATTCTATTTATTTTATTTTATGATCAAACCAAGGCCTGAAAACTGGCATTTTATATGGAAGTGATTCATATATAAAACACATTTTAAATATTGGATACAGTACTATCAAGCTACTACACGAAATGGACAGGCACAGATCAATTTGATCAAAGATGCTCCAAAGTAGGGTACAAGTTTCCAAAACCCAGTGAAGTAGCACAATGCAGAATTCCTACAATTAAGCGGGACAGGCGATCAAGAAAAGAGAGCGAGCAGCGCAGTTAAGAATGAGAGACTTTACGGAGCAGATCAAGAGAAACAGGAAGACAAAAGTAGAAGAAGAAGAATAATGAGCAGTATACTGCGTTTACTAGGGCTGTGCATCTTCACAGTAAATACATTAATTGTATAGGTCTAGCCTCTGTGTGTGAAGTTGTTCCATCCTCAAAAACAAAAAGCTAATGCTCCTGCAGTCTAGCTGCAGCTTCTAGCAACGACCTTCTGTTAAAGGACACTGAATGTCCTGAATGAGGCTTCACACACAGGACTTGAGTCTGAACACAGCAGACAACAGCAGTATTTACAACAAAAATTGTGCATGTGGGTGCACACTTACATTCTCTGTCTTACTGTTACATAAATCCCATGAATGTATGAGATTAAATTAGCTTCATTATATCTCAGTGATTAAGTGAATAATGAAGTTTCTATCGGGTCACTATCAGCATGGCACTCATTATTTTCAGGGAGGGGGCGGGGCTTGGAGGAACGGAGAGGAGACGGTGATCGCAGAAGCTTTTTTCCTCCTGCCTTCACAAACTTTACACACGTATATATCGTCTGACAATTGCTTGAGGACATTCATACTTTGCAATCCAAGACTTAATTAAATCCACCAAAAACCTGACATGATTGTAACTTTTACAACTTTTGAAAAACATAAATCCCTGTCACACTCCATGTCGCTGCAGCTCAGAGACACATGGACCCTGTGTCTCTGAGCCGCAGCGACACGGAGTGATTCAGAGCGGGTCATTCTGCTGCTGGTTCTGGACTGGTGTTCTTGTGTTGGTGGATAAAGCAGACTGCTCCGTGTTGCTGTGCCGCTGTCACGTCTGTTCCCTGATCTCTGCGTCACCGACCGATTTGATATTAAAGTGACAGAAAAAACGTTATAGTAAAGCCGCGGCCGGAAAATCAGGAAGCAACGTTACTACTCTATAACCGATTATCTTCCGTCACTGCATCGAGACCGAATCGTCCACGTCCGCATCGCAATGCATCGTAGAAACGATTATTTTCAACACCCCTAGCGTTTACCCAGTGTTTCATGACATGAAACGTTTTATTTCACCTTGTGATTTTAACGTATATTAAAAAACAGGGACATTTCCGGGGACAGTTTCAACCGGGGACAGGCCAATAAAAACGGGGACTGTCCCCGGAAAACGGGGACGTCTGGTCACCCTACTCTTATCGCTCTTATCGCATCGCTCTAAACGCTCGAGTTTCACCACGGCTGTTAGCCGTGTTTATTCGCATCATTCAAACAAGACGCTCGGGGGCTACAACTACAACAAAATGAACATATTTTACGGTGATTAAATAGTAATACACGTTTCAAAATTCAAAATGCTGCGGCTCGTGTACTAACCAGAGTTAGGAAAAGGGACCACATTACTCCTGTTCTGGCTGCCTTACACTGGCTCCCTATAGAACACAGGATAGAATTTAAAATTCTTCTTCTCGCCTACAAAGCCCTTAATGGGCAGGCGCCATCTTACCTTAAAGAACTCATTATACCCTACTGGCCTACTAGGGCATTGCGTTCCAAGAATGCAGGGTTGTTGGTTGTTCCTAGAGTCTCTAAAAGTACAATGGGAGCCAGAGCCTTTTCTTATCAAGCTCCACATTTGTGGAATCAGCTTCCAGTTTGTGTTCGGGCGGCAGACACCCTATCCGTTTTGAAGAGTGCGCTTAAGACCTTCCTTTTTGATAAAGCTTATAGTTAGGGCTGATTAGATTCAGCCCCTAGTTTTGCTGATATAGGCTTAGTTTGTCGGGGGACATCTTCCTTCTTCCTTCTCTCTGTCTATACCCGTGTACTCTCATGTTCCGATGAACCGAGCTTCCCCACATGTCTTTCTTTTTGGTGTCTATATACGCTGGGATCCGGAGTCATGGATGATCCTGCGGTCTTGTGTCCTGGATCGCGAGCCCTGGATCTTGAATTCGTGGCTGTGGTCCTGGATCATCGGTCCTGGATGGATATCCTCGTGGATTCATCTTCCTATTATACACACATGCATTTCCAAACATTTGGACTACCTATGTTGCAAATGTATTATCTTTTCAATTTACACACGGCATCTATTGCACGTCTGTCCGTCCTGGGAGAGGGATCCCTCCTCTGTTGCTCTCCCTGAGGTTTCTCCCATTTTTCCCTTTAAACTGGGTTTTCTTTGGAAGTTTTTCCTTGTCTTTCCTTCCTTATTGTCATACTGATATTCTGTACCAACCTGATCTCACCAGAATGCGTGACTCCACCACGACTCCTTAACACCGCATTGCGTGGTGGAGTCACGAACTTTGTTACATTTACGTGTCTGCACCACGCAAACAACCCCAATGTAAAGTGAATGAGGCTCCTTTGTCGTGGTGCACACACGCATTTCTACCACGTCCTGCAGTGAGCTTTTATTCTATACAACGTTTTTTAAATCTACTTTATAACTTGTAGTAACTCACGGGAGGCTTCTTTTATTTTATTTGTATTCATAATAATTTTTATTTTTCGTCAGAATGTAAAAATTACATTAGTTACGAATTAGTGTTCTCAAAAAACAGTGCATTATGTGTAATGCAACTGTGATTTTTATTAAATTTGTTTGTTTTTAAGGAAGGCCAGAGCTTCAGCCGTGTCAAATAGATTGTTCCCTTCAGTTAACGTTATTTAAAAGATAATGATCATGTCCCCTGTATTGTATTACGAGCATCCATTCCCATTGGATAACGGAGAATTTTACACCCGGAAGTAAGTAGCCTATTCTCCTTAGTGTCGATTGATGTTACAGTGATATCTGCACTACTCATCGACTAAAAAACACCAAATTGTATCCTCAGCTATCGTTTGGGACTACACCATGTGCTTAGCTTGACAAACCCCGTGATAGTCCTCAACCTCTGTGATTGGATGCGCGACGTTTACACAGAGCGTCCAAAAGGACTTTGAAATGGAATGAAACCCATCGACGGCACACTATTCAAAACAGGAATCGAACGTGTCCTACCCCCTCCCCCCCTTAGGTCACAGGCTGCTCCAACAGTGCTACGCAATAAAACAGATACACAGAAAAAATAGTGAAATAGTGCAATAAGAGTCTATATACGAGTGATTGGAATATGATATATTAGATACATAATTTCTAACTAGCAGCCAGATGAATGTTATTTCTAAGTTCAGGTGTTTAATAATCGTATAGCCTGTGGGATGAAGCTGTCTCTGTGTCTGGTGGTTTTAGTCCGGATGCTGCGGTACCGCCTGCCAGACTGCAGCAGACAGAACAGTTTGTGGCTGGGGTGTTGGTGGTCTTTTATAATCCTGAGGGCTTTCTTTAATGTTAACCTGGTATTTTTACTCCACTACATTTATTTTAGTTACTTTACAGATTTGGATTAATGATGTGAAATATAAACAACCCTTAAATCAGACTTTAGTTACACCTGAATGAAATTCAGTGAAGGTGATTGTCAAGTGCCAACAATCAGGCGAGATATGTGATAGTTGGTGCTTGAGAAGACTAAATATTTATCTGCAGATCCATTTAAAGCATATTCATTACTCGTTATTCTCTAATAGTTAATTAAAGACTGTATATAATTGCTATTTTGCACATCCCTTTCAAGATTTCAAGATTTTCTAAGGTTTATTGACATATTATATACACAATAGCGTAGTTATGCAATGAATGAAAAACTTGGGTCACAGGTTCCTCAACAGTGCATTACAAGACATCTATCAATGTGTGTACCTCCACCATTACACTGTTGTATTCTGCACATTTCTTTAAATAAAGCCTTATTAGTTAGCACATCCTCCTATCAGGCACTAAACTGTTTTACTCTAGATATCATTTGAGTATCTTCTTGATATTTTCTATTCTATATTTATATAATTGACCTTCTACTTTCCCACTATTTTGTATGTACTCTTAATATTTGAATGTTTTCATAAAATATAACACATTCAAAAGTGCGTTACAAAAATGAAAGACATTTAGAAAAAGGCATTTTAAACAGTCATTAAAAAGCAACACAATCTTCCTGCATTGCAATTACTCTAAACGTGCAATAACGTGCTTTAACCAGTAGGTGGTTTGGGTTAAAAGGCTGTCAAGTTTACAGTGTTAACAAAATAAAATATACTGCTGTTTCCGGTTTAGTTTACGACGAATATTATTTTGTTATTGTTTTGATATTTGTAACACAAAAGCGATGGAAAAAAACCCATAGCAACACAGAAAAGATGGTCTTAACATGACCCAGTCGTCTAGTAGTTAATAAAAAACAATAATATCAAAACAAAATATTACTACTAACTTTATTGTGAAATTAAAACAGAACGGTAAAATAATAGTTTCCGGTCTATTCTGATGCCCGATCTCTGTAGATAAATAAAGAACTAAGACAGATGTGTAATATTTAATGCAGCCAAACCATTTATTACAATGCATTCATGTGATGACTTTCAAAGAGTAAAGCAAGCACTGCTGAATAAAGTATGATTTTATCTTTTACGAAACGTTTTTTTTCATATGGAATGCAGTTGGAGGTCAACCAATCAAAGAGCTCGAGGGCTGATCACGGGGTTCATGGTGTAGTCCCAAACGATAGCTGAGGATTCTGGGTCGTGTAGTATCTTCTGCCGTCCAAAAACTCCGAAAAAATATTTGTTTCTCCGATTCGAAGGGGGAAAATACAAAAGCATTGCACACAATTCAAACCAACCAAAAAAAACACTGTTTTTTGAGAACACAAATTCGTAACTAATGTAATTTTTACATTCTGACGAAAAATAAAAATGATTATGAATACAAATAAAATAAAAGAAGCCTCCCGTGAGTTACTACAAGCTTATAGTAGATTTTAAAAACGTTGTATAGAATAAAAGCTCACTGCGGGCCGTTGTAGAAATGTGTGTGTGCACCACGACAAAGGAGCCTAGTTCACTTTACATTGGGGTATTTTGCGTGGTGCCGACACGCAAATGTAACAAAGTTCGTGACTCCACCACGCATTGTGGTGTTAAGGAGTCGTGGAGGAGTCACGCATTCTGGTGAGATCAGGTTGTTCTGTACACACTGTGAAGACCACTGAGACAAATGTAACATTTGTGATATTGGCCTATATAATTAAACATTGATTAATTTATTGATTGAAAATGATGCTGAAGTAACAACATACTGATACTGGTTTGTAAAAACCATAAATTAATGCTTTGAGTGTGCAGACAAGACGGCAGGCGAAAAACCTTTTAAAGTGCGTGTTTTCTGAATGGAGATCAGATCGACCAGGCTAAACTAACGTTGTATGCTCCGTCCACACTCATAACAACGGCCTACAGACATAAATAAACCAGCGACTGTATTCGCCATGACACAGAGAGTCTGTGGTTTGTACTTGTTTAACTTTTGTCCAGTTTCTGAACAGATATGAGGAGCTGTGAGCTCTGAGGGCTAACGGCTGATGTTTTGGTTTTGTGGTTCTATGTCAGTGACGACAGGCTGAGATCCTCACCGCTGATTGGCTACCGCGAGATCACGTCACGAGAATTTGACGCTCGAGTTGAATAAAAATGGAACTCGAGCGGTTGACGCAGCCCCATTAATGCACACAATGTTCATACTCCTTTCTGCACATTCTTATTTCACATTTCATAGTTTATATTCTAAAATTCATTCATAGCATTCTATTTCCATGTAAATTAGTGCTTTATTTCATTTGTATTGTATTTAACTGTATTTTATTACGGTGTAAAATATTTTACATTTCTTGTTTTTTATATTTTATGTATGTGCCGTGACATCAAGTCAAATTCCTAGTAGGTGCGAACCTACCTGGCAATAAACCTGTTTCTGATTCTGATTCTTCTGAATACCTCCCGTTTTGAGCCACGTTTTTAACATCATTCAGCTTTCTTCTTTCTTTAGCTTACTTGCAACGTTCGCTAATCGTTCGCGGGTTAGTATGGTTGTCATTAGCAACGCTAATACGCTTTAAATTTGTTTCTAAATCAAAAAACAACAATAGCCTATTAGAACTTATGTAAACCACAGTTTAAATGATCTCAAGCTTATTTTCATTCGCTGTAGTATTTTGATAGTATGATTTCTTTTTTAATTAATGTTATTCAATCAAGCCTCAAACTGATGGCCTGATTTAAATGGAAGTTGTCTGAGATCCTTACCAGTACACTAGCTGCTCTTGCAGTAATAAGTAGTACCTTTCTTACTGTCCTAAATGTGCACAATGTAGTGACTGCTTTTTGTCTTTACTTTACATAGTTGTGTTTTCTGTATTTGTTTACGTCGGTGTTATGTGTAAGAACCGTTGCTGCCTTCTTGGCCAGGTCAGCGTTGTAAATGAGATGTTGTCTCAATGTTTTCATCTGGTTAAATAAAATGTTAAAAAAACAAATAATTCTCAAAAAATCAAACATATTTTTTATATTTTAGATTCCTCCGCGTATCACTAGTGCAGTGGTTCTCAAACTTTTTCTGTCAGGCCCCTCCAACACAAGTCAGGCTCAGTGGCGGCGCCAGAGATTTATTTTGAGGGTGCTGTGGGGTTTAGGGTTTCCCATTAATGTAACGGTCGCTACAGTGGAATGTTCCACTGCAACACTCCCCACGCACACACACAGTGTACCCGCGACTGTTACAATGAAGGCTCGATAATCAGCTCACGGCATATAGGTGTAAGCAGGGGTAAAGTGCTATTATTATTGGTGGTGTGTGGACCTCATATAGGGGGGGCCGGAGGCAAGCTCCCCCAGGAAAATGTATTTTTAAATATTGAGCTGGCGTACCACCTGGTATGCGTACCACAGGTTGAGAACCACTGGGTTAAGTTAAATGGTAACCAGTCAGAATCCAGCACTGGTACCTTCCAGAGAGATCATCTGCATTCCTGACTGGTTTCTCTAATCGCTCTTTTCTTCTTGTGAGGAAACTGGCAGCAGTGAGAGTGCTGGCAGCGTGTGTCCGCTGTACAGAGGACATACATCAGGACCCATTGACAGCAGCATATATCAGAACTATATTGCCTGGGCATCGATCGCCTCACACACAACATTGTGATGAGGATTGTGGAAAAGGGGAAGAATGAATTTCATCTGGATATCCACAACTAGCCAAGCAATGGGGGGAAATGATTCCCTCACTCTCATACTGTGATATTGTCGCTTTAATGCTGGTGGTAAATTGATGGTGAATGATGGTGGAACCTCTGTGAATTAAACCTGTTCCAAAGATATGCATCTATATTCATTCTTTATTCTCTATTTGAATATCACAGAAAAAAGATATCCTGTAAAACCAACGACAACAGAAATCCTCCCTGTGCTTCGAAAAACAAATATTAGGATGTGGGATTTGACTTTCAAATAAAAAGCGTTTGGGCTCCAGCAGCTCTTTTCATGTGTGAAGTAGAGGCCTTTGTGTTTTGAGAGGATAACATTTCAAACATATTGATTCACATCAGTGTTCTGCTAACATAACAAATAAGTGTATATTCAGGAATCTGCGCCTTAGAGACCAACCGAAGGGAGACGATGCCCAAAAGCAAAACTAAATATATTTTCCTAATCCTGAAACACACACACTCATTGTGTTTCATAAACACCTCCACGTATGCGGAGAGGTGCACACATGCTCTCTGTGTGCAAGCCCACTCAGTCACACAGACAGTGGGTTCAGATCAATGCCAGAGGAGAAGCAAAGCAGGGGGGGCTGGGAGGGCAACAGCGCGCATGGCAAAGATATATTTAGAGAGGGGAGGAGGAGGAGGAGGAGGAGGAGGAGGAGGAGGGATTCTGAGGTAATTGATTAAGTGAGGTTGAGGAAGGGGCGCTGCTGGATGCACCCCCCCCCCAGGTGCTCATTGATGCCAGATGCTGCTCACCTATAGCAATTACCTGCCCATCTGATCAGCGCTCCACATCACACACCGTGTAGGACTGCATGCCGACGAGCTGCTGCCGGAGCTCTCTCCTGAGTTCCTGTCTTTCGGAAGCTCTTTCCAAACGTGCGCTTCTTAAGAGCTTCTGCCGGCCGAGCGTGTTCACGCTGACATGTGGGGGGGGATCGCAGCCAATTAAAACACACTGCTGTTCTTTTCCACAGCTACTGCAGCATTGTCTGAGGATGTGTTCTCCTGGAGGGGATTCATCACAGTTTCAATAAAGTACAGACTATTTTGTACTTAAGTACAGTTTGTATGTGCTCGCACTTAAACTGAGAATTGTCGTTGTATGCTTTTCATCCACTACGTTCATCTGATGATATGTTAGCCACTGATCCAGATGATTAGCTAATACAACATGTAAATCAACCAATGGATAAACACTGAGTGACACTGGCAACACACATGTTCAGTCCGCGTGTCATCCCGGGTACACGTGCGAGACGGAGCATGCTTAATGCTGACACCTGCAGGAGACGGCACAGTCAATTAAAACACACAGCTGTTCATTTACTCAACATAAAGACTGCAGCATGGTGGGGGGGGGTGTGCTGTGTGTTTCTGTCTTCCATCGTTGAGATGTACTTTAGCTTCAGGATGCAGCAGTAACTCAGAACCACAGAGTCCAAACACCAGCAGCGCCTCTTAGCGAAACAACAGGGCCTGTTGTTCGGATAATGGTGATCAATAAGAAATGGGAGTGGAGGCAAGACTTTCCAGGATATCGTTTTTATCTGTAGTTGTCACAACATACTCAGAATAAATAAACATCTCATAATTCAATGAGAATGATTTAAAGGTCCCATGTCACGGCCTTTTCTACTGATCACAATTCCATCGTTGAGGTCGACTAGAATAGATGTGCATCGTTCAATGTTCCAAACTCACATTGGTTTTTCTCAGCCTCTCTGTGTAGTCTGTGTATTCACTCTCTGTCCTACACGGCTTGGTGGAGCTCCTGCCCCCCCCTCCCCATGTGAGCCCACTGTGCTCTGATGTGTGATCATGTGTTACAATGGTGTTTGTTAGCAACCAGGAAAGGACACCAGCAATGACAAACAGATGAGAATGCTGCGTGGGGTCTGGGTGCCGTGTTGGCGGGCACTGCACGTCACTGTACCCAGGAGGAAAAGGAGACATGTCCAACGAGGCGTTCTGGGGCAGCACAGACAGGTCTTCTCTGTTGCCCCTTTCACACCAGCGCCTTTTCAGGCTGAAAAGCGCCGGTTTTTCCTGTTCACACCTCAGCGGTGCCGGCTCTTAGCTCCGGAATCCGCTTCATTTCCAGCTCCAAAAAATTGTCGGTCCAGAGGCAAGAGCTTCGGAGCTAAGAGGTGGCGTCGCTTACGTCTCTCTTACGTCGAGGCGTGCAGGAAACTAAACCCACCTCCCCTGAACATGGGTCGACTGTCAGCCTGCCTACAATCAGTAGTGCCTATAAACACACTTTATAAAGTCAGGCAACACTAACCAGGCTTCGTGTGGTTCTGTTTATGTGTACCTTACTTTGACCATCCGTTCACCGTTATCGATCATTGTGGAGAGAGGAGACGTGTTGTTTTGTATTATTGCAGCTATCGGATGCAAGTAGTCAGTTTAGCTTCGGTTGCTATGCCAACATCACCCGTTTTATACCAGAGAAACTTTCATAACAGCGTTGTGATACCAAACAGTGTCAATTCAGACTGACACACATTCACTTAGGCTAAAGGGAACTGGGGATATGCATCAGCTGCTTGTGTGAGTCGGACAGTGAATACTTTAGAGCGGCCGCTGCAGTGTGAGCTAACCGGGAGCTAACGGGAGAATAAACTCCCGTGGAAGAGCAGCCAGCGCTGCAGCGGTCGCTACATGCTGCAGAAACACACGAATAAACAATGAACCACGGCACTCTGGAGCAAAGCATCAGGTTGGAGAAGTCGTTCTTCAATTTATTCTGGCTTCGTGTGATTAAAAGCAACACGATCATCGACCCGACGCTGTTGTTGTTGTTGTGAGCGCCGTAATGGGTGCCGTTGGGGAGCAAATCAGCGATGTAAACGGTGACGTCATGACGCAGCAGGGGCAGCTCTGGGGCGCCAGTGGGCGGTGTGCACAGAGCGGGAGCTGAAAAGGGAAACCGGAGCTGAACCAGAAAAGCTCCCGCTCAGAGCTAGAAACTGAAAAGCGCTGGTGTGAAAGCCGCATGTGTTAGAGTTCTACTTGCTACAGGGTGCACTTTGAGGGTGTGAGACTCTGCAGACCGTTCACATGCAGAACAAGCTACTTAACAACAAGGGGACGGGTCATAACCGGAAAAGCATGACATGGGACCTTTAAAGAGACTCAGTAAAGACTCTCACATCAAGGCTACATGCACACTCTTTGTCCCTCACCGGATTAAGACTTTGCATAAAACATGAACACAGTGTTGACGGTGAATTGCATCCATACTTTCAGATCTCCCCAGAGAGAGGAGCGGGACCACCCACAAACACACATATCCATAAGAGATGGAGGGGGGCGTGTCTGTGTGGCAGGGAGAGTGATGGATGGAGATATGTCTGAAGGCAGGACGGGCCTACGGGGTCAGAGCAGAGACGCCCACTCACCTGCCACACACACAACAGAACCCTCAGACTCCTGGGGAAACTATAGGAGGCAGGAATATAAACATGATACATGCATGATATGCACACTGTTCAGCTGTAAAGCCTGTACAAGACATATTCATTAGCATCTCAAGTAGGAAAGTCTTCAGTCAGATCCCTGAGTGTAAGGCTGTCTGTCCAGTAGACTGGCATACAGAAGGAAAGATCTCTGTCCCCCTCTGGTGGGCAAACGGGAACACAACACTCATCATGTGCTTTCTGTTCAGACATTAAGATAATTCTCCACCATGATCTATACTCCCTCATGTTTTTCTTTTATGGATAACATGTTTTGCTACAGAAATGACTAGAGACATATCCACCCCGATGTGAGAGGAGACTGACAGTCTCTCTCGTGTCTAATAACACGTGTCTAATAACACGTATGTGCAATTTGTAAATTAGTATCAATCTACTTGGAATGTAACTTTAAAATCTGAATACATTTGACATTTATGTAATTATTAGCTTCATATTTTTTGTGCATGCCCTTTTATCTAAAAGTGTTTTATTTCGTTGTTGTCTCTATCGTCACTTTTGCTGTAACAATGTACATGTCCCCTCTGTGGGAGGAATAAAGGTATTCTGATTCTGGGTCTGATTGTGATCTAAAGTTAAAACAAATGTTTGGCAACTGATGCTAAATCTTTGTCCTATTTTAATAACATTAAATATAAAATGACATTTTCTTTTGCCAGTATACTAACCAGTTGCTTAGTCATGTAGCTTTTCAAAATAAATTAAATATTCGACTTTCTACTTGAATGACGTGTGTCCTCCAGAGAGAAGCATGTATCTTATTGTGTAGAAGATTGACTTTACTGATCCTTCTTTTCTGAATGTCTTGCTCCAGCAGCATCCAAACAAGACATTGCGAGTTAAAAAGCTTTGCATACACAATATAAATATACAGAATAAGATATAATAGACCTACCTACCAACAAATTAAAACATACTGTAGGGTATATATTATCAGAGTATGCAAAGTAGCTGCAGTTTTTTGAAATAAATACAAAAGCAATAAGGAATTAATATTAATAATGTGAACAATTAAAATAGGAATTAAAATGTAAATTCAATAAGGGGTAACGTTTTGTATTCAAATGATGTATTGGTACCCTTGAAATGAAGCAGCATCATACCTCTATCTGATCCTTCATTGGTCCTTGCGGTACAGGAGTTAACTGCAGTATAAAGGTGTCTCTTCCCAGCCATGGTACAGCAGGCGTCTGAGGGAGAAGCCCCCGCTGTGTGCTGCTGCCCTCTGCTGTTTCACGCTGGCATTACCGGAGGGGAGCTGGTGATATCCCCAGGGGAATTCTCAAGAATTCCGCTCACTTTGTGTTCAGGGCAGAGCCGCTGACAGCAGCCCCTCGCCAGCCGTCAGAGCAACAGGAGAATATTAAGACTGTGCAATAGTTACATTACTGATAAGCTTTGAGTCCTGAGGTCAGTGTGTCAAAGTGGCCAAAGCTCTGCTACACTCAATAACTGTTCCAGCTCTGGCATTAATATCAGCACCAAACTGTGGAGCTCCATGTTTTCATGGCTGAGCAGCTGCATCAAGCCTTACATCAAGAACATCATGCTCTGTGGAGGGACCAATCACGCTTCTCTATCTGTCCTCTGATGGGCGAGTCTGGGTTTGGCGAATACCAGGAGAACGTTACCCGCCGGACTGTACAGTTTCAACCCAGTCTCACGGCATTTCGTGTTCACCAACACGATTTTTAATCTATTGATTCGTGTTCACCATCACGATTTGCCCCTTTTTTTCGTGTTGCACAGGACGATTTTAAAAGCAATGTATTTCTACTGGTAACGTGTTTCGTGTCTGCAGGCTGCAGCACGTCTTTTTCTCCGGTCGGGTCGTGGAAGACCGGAAGCTGTGTGGTTCATAAAAACATGTTCTTACTCAATATCAAGCCACAATTATTGCTTTTATTTTAAATCGTATAATTTCTGACTTTTGTTGCCGTCTGTGAGGAAAATAAATGGGGCTCAGAGCCTCAGGATACTGAAATCTGTATTTTTAAATATTTTTTTCCTTCTAATTTGTTATTCTTTTCAAAATAACACACTGTTATTTACTCACCAATAACACACAATTATCCTTGCTTTTATTTATTGGTTTAATTCCATAATCTCGGGCTTTTTCGGCGTCCGTCAGGAACTGAATTTCAAAATAAATATAACAATAAACAGACTAGGCATTTCGAGCGATTACCCAAGATCCTCAGCTATGGTTTTAACCTCGCTGATTGGATGTGTTAGCCGCAATGCATGCTGGGATTTGGTGTTTATATTATATGAAATCCGGAAAACATTTTAAAAGTACGTCTCCTTGCAGTATCAACACTAATTCGGCTGACTTTTACATTTGATCTAATTCATAGATAGGTTATATTTACACCATAACGGTGCACAGCTGATATAAAAGGACTGTAGTTTTTAAATATATTACTGATTTTCTTTGAATGTAAATACTGAGTCTGAAATAGAATAGCAATATGCTGTAAAATGTTGTGAAAGCATGCATAAAACTATACATCTTCAGATGTTGTACACACACACTGATAATACAACGTTATTATGGCTGTGTGCACCTTGTGTGCACCTCCTAGTGGTTAAAGCACGTTATTGAATTATTGTTTGTATGTGTTATATTTGATTCAAAAAATATTAAGAGTACATACTTTCATCGGGGGAAAGTATAAATATAGAAATATAGAATATACAAAATCAAGAAGATACTATAAGTGATCTCTACAATAAAACCGTTTAGTGCAGGATGTACACAGATATTAATAGGAGGAGGTGCAAAACAGAAAAACGGATTAACCTTTATTTAAACATTAAATATTAAATATTAAGCCTGACAAGGTAATTAACGTCTAATATATTACTTTCCTGCAATGTTAACTATGTTGAAGCACTTATTTTAACTGATATTATACACATTAATTATACTCTTATGTATGTAGATAGAATAAGAAATGTGCAGAATATGACAGTTTAATGGTGGAGGTACACACATATTGATAGATGTCTTGTAATGCACTGTTGAGGAACCTGTGACCCAAGTGTTTCATTCATTGCATAACTACACCGTAGTTGTGTATGATATGTCAATAAACCTTTAAAATCTTGAAAGGGATGTTCAAAATAGCCATAATATACAGTCTTTAATGAACTATTAGTAGAGAATAACGAGTAATGAATAGACTTTATTACTTGTTTCCATTCATGTCAATTGCAGATACATGTTTAGTCTTCTCAAGCACCAACTATCAAATATCTCTCCTGATTGTTGGCACTTGACAATCACCTTACCTGAATTTTACTCAGGTGTAACTAAAGTCTGATTTAAGGGTTGTTTATATTTCACATAATTAATCAGAATCTGCAAAGTAACTCAAATAAATGCAGTGGAGTAAAAATACCAGGTTAACCTCTGAATTGTAGTGGAGTAGAATTACAAAGTAGCAATGAGCTGTCATGTGGGTATACGGCATTAATATAATGCTGCACATTATGGACACAAGTGATTTCCACCCATTTATTAATTATACGTTTTACATTTGATAACACCAATGTGTTTAATACTGGCAACTTCTAATTGTGGGAAAAACGAAAACGTTCAGTAGAGACGTCCCATAGAACATTTTGCGAAACACAATAGCCAGCATGTGTAGTTCTGGGGGCGTTCGATTCCAGTTTTGGATAATCTGGTGTCGTTTCGTTCCATTTCACACAGCTGTTTGACGCTCTGCGTAACGATAGCTGGGGATTATGGGTAGTGTAGTGTCTTCGGCCATCCTAAACGCCTTACAGGCCTACGTCTGTTTCCGGTTATTTTTATTTTGAAATTCAGTTCTTGACGGACGCCGAAAAAGCCCGAGATTATGGAATTAAACCAATAAATGAAAGCAAGGATAATTGTGTGTTATTGGTGAGTAAATAACAGTGTGTTATTTTGAAAAGAACAACAAATTAGAAGGAAAGAAATATTTAAAAATACAGATTTCAGTATCCTGAGGCTCTGAGCCCCATTTATTTTCCTCACAGACGGCAACAAAAGTCCGAAATTATACGATTTAAAATGAAAGCAATAACAAGAACATGTTTTTATGAACCACACAGCTTCCGGTCTTCCACTACCCGACCGGAGAAAAAGACGTGCTGCAGGCAGTAGAAATATATTGCTTTTAAAATCGTGCTGTGCAACACGAAAAAAAGGGGCAAATCGTGATGGTGAACACGAATCAATAGATTAAAAATCGTGTTGGTGAACACGAAATGCCGTGAGACTGGGTTGACAGTTTGGTGGAGGAGGGATAATGCTGGTTGTTTTTCTGGGGTTGGCCTCGGCCCCTTAGTTCCAGTGAAGCAGATTCTTAATGCTTCATCTCACCAAGTCATTTTGGGCAATTATGTGCAGCTTTCCAGGAAACAGTTTGTTTGTGGAGACAGTGTGGGGAAGGCCCTTTTCTGTTCCAGCATGGCCGAGCCCCACAGAGCAAGGTGCATAAAGGCCTGGCTGGATGGAAGAACCTGACTGGCCCGCACAGAGCCCTGACCCCCACCCCATGGAACACCTTTGGGATGAACTAGAACGGAGCCAGCCTCTCGTCCAACATCAGTGTCTGACCTCATAATGCTCTTCTGGATGTTAGGGAAACACTTCCCACAGACTCACTCTGAGATCTTGGAGAGAAGAGTGGAAGCTGCTGTAGTGAGGGATAAACTTAATGTTTATCAGGGAAATTGTATCGTTTTTTTCCAGTGTAGTGAGGATGAGCTGCGTCTATCTGCCCACTAGAGGGAGCCCTCCTCCATGTCCTCTCTGAGCTCGGTGTGGGACTGCCTGTGGGCCACAGCAGGATGAGGATACTGTTGGTACCATTTCAGATCAAGACCAAATCGTAAAGGCTTATTTTGTCTCTCAATTTCACAATCAGAATCAGCTTTTTGCCAAGTATGTTTGCACTTAGGAATTAGCATTGGTATGATGGTGCATACATCAACACAGTAATATGATGTAAAGGAGCAATTATATAACTACTTGTAAGTATTTTATTTCTAAACAGCGTATGTTAATGCAGGTGAAGCGACTGACAGCCTGTCAGAGGTCTCCCTTGTTTTGTACATCACACACATCATTGTAGTTCACGTGACCGGTGTGTCAGTGGTGAACATAAAGGACATGGGTTCTAATGAGTTTATATATTTTCTTTAAGTGGCATCACCTTTGCCACTGAGCCAACATCCGACTAGAGACATCGAGAATACTTTTGTATTGTGTTCATTATAAAAGATGTATCCTCCTATGTGTGTTGGCAGGATCTCTTTTGCTTTCATGTGTGTGTGAGAGAGAGAGAGAGAGAGAGAGAGAGAGAGAGAGAGAGAGAGAGAGAGAGAGAGAGAGAGAGAGAGAGAGAGAGAGAGAGAGAGAGAGAGAGAGAGAGAGAGAGAGAGAGAGAGAGAGAGACCCTGTACTCAGCCTCAACCCCCCCCCCACACACAGACACACACTAGTCAACCAGCATGCTCACAGGTAGATGGCTGCTAATTGTTGGGGTAAATGCCGAGGCACGCAGCTGCAAAAATAAAAAATAAAACATCAAAGCTAAAAACAATATCACTTTTGGTCAGAACACATAACATTTCTTACATTTTCTTTTGTACAAATGGGATATGAAGAGAAGTGATTAAGGGAAACAAGCAATTTACAATTGAATTTACAAATGAACAAATTAGATTGTGATAATTCAAAATATGATTGAAGTATATTTTCAGAGGGAAACAGAACGAAGACTGTTGACATCAAAACCATTGTCATCAATGTTGCTAGTCTGTGTCATGTTCTTTTGAGCTGAATGGCTTCCGCAGATCGTCTATCATGCATGGGATGCCTCTGTGCTCCCGGCCCGGCGCAGGGCCTTGCTTCCAGCACGGAGGGGAGGCTCTTCTGCACAGTGACAACTACATGTGTCGGTCCACAATACAGCAAGCATGACCAACAACTGATGAGTTGCTTTCAGGCGAGCAGCTGAGTCACAGCAGACATCCCGACATGTTCCGACTCAGTACTCAATATCTAAATGTGGAAGAAAGTGCAGAGGGGTTTCTCGTTGTTCTTTACAACACGATGGAAAGGCCAGGAGTCCATCCCACGTGTTGGTGAGGGGCTGCCGTCCCTCTGCTCTGAGTCTGAGTCACAGGCTCCACCTCCAGACCGTTGCTGTGTCAAGGTGAACACAGCTGCTCCAATGTCACATGATGTGACGCTATGACGTCACCGTGTCAGTACCTCAGGATAAACTGGGAGGTCAGCCTCTCCCAGCTGCCGTCTAATGATAAGACTTTAATGTGACTGAAAATAAATGTACTCTGAGCTGTCATGACTGTTCACATGCACATTTTAGGCAGGGGAACTGTCTTGAAATGAAGTCATGAGTCATCCATCTGGGTCTATGGTGGTCTTTGTTAAAACGTCCTCGCTACCACTCATTTCACGTCTGATGTCACGGCAACCTGTGAGTGACTAACTGCAGCTCTGTGTTCGTCACTGGTCCGGACTCTGTCAGTGTGCCAGGCCTCAGGTTCGACTATCCCCTTACCGTGTAACCCATGTATATTTGATCTTCATGTCGGAGGGCGATAAGAGCTCGTGGTGTAACACAAACACTTATATCTCAAACCTCAGCCAGGATGCTTCAGCAACTCGCTCACCACAGAGGCCCAGAGGCATCGATTGAATGAATAAGTTATGAAGCTAAAGGGCCGCTGGGGAACACGGAGGTAAACACAGCGAGCGATGTGTAAACTCTGTCAGGGAGGCGAGGGTCTCCAGCCCGACACACACAACGTGAGGTCTGAACGACTAGGGAGAGGTTCATTAGCGGAGAATCACAGACGTAGCTCAAGCCTGAATGAGATCTTCGAGAAATTAATCACTCTACCCGCTATTAAAAAATTAAAACCATGATTATAGTAATATAGTTGCTTAAATGTTTGTTCAAACTGTCTGCAATCAAAGCAGTGCACGTTGAACATTTGCTTGTGTCTCTGCCTCTTCAGTTTCGAAGTGAGGGTGCACGTGCTCAGTAGCTACACTCATGCTATACGTGCAAAAGATGCCATTCAAATGTTATGGCCTTAATAAAGTCAAAGCCTTACTGAATGTGTTTGTCACAGGTTTGATGAAAGCTGTGGAAGAAACCGGAACACTGGCTACACCTTTTGGAGGCTTAAAGTGTGCTTTCTTGGAACCGAAGAGTCGCCGGTTCACGTCCCGACCACACCAAATCAATAACGGTAAGGTAAATACAGATTCATCTTACCTTAAAGGTGGTGTGTACCAGCATGTTGGTGCATTACTGCCACCTACTGGGCTGTATAATACTAATGAAGACATGAACACAATAATGTAATCCTCTCAATCGTTTCAGTTGCTCTTAAGGAAGAGCATTAGAATATGGTGTCACCGTTCTGGTGTCCTCCCAAATGCACTGAGATATAATAGCCCTGAACTGTATTCCCTCAATGCATGCTTTATGGCGCTGTTTGCACGCTCCAGTTGGGCTTGTATGATTTTATCCTGTGTGTTTCTGAATATTGTACAAGTCCATTCCTGTTTCACTTCGCTCCCAGTTTTGCTGACTTCTGCATCGTCCTCTGTGATAAAGCCAGTGTGAATACCTTCCCATTCCCTTCTCACTTAGCCTGATCAGGAACTTTGAAGCACTGCACCCGGCCCGCATGACAGATATCTCGTGAAAGAAAACATACAGAGAAATCCTACAGTGAACGAGAGCGGACATTTTCAAACTTCTTAGTTGATTCTGAAGCGTGTCTGGCGCATGTGCCAAGTCCGTCTGGGGGACCAGCAGTTTGCTGCTTTTTCAGAAATGTCAAAAACGTAGGGTACTGTATGAGAGGAGTGTGAGCGTAAAACGGTTTGTAGTTTGCATATAAAGCAGATTGTGTGTGTTCATCAGCCACATGCCACACTGACCTTCCTATGAGCTGGTATAATACTAAGACAACACACTAACTACCTATCTGAGACACATAAGCTGCTTCATTCATTCATGATCTACATATCCACCGTGCTGAAGGGAATGTATGCAGCAGCAATGAGGGAAATAAAGAGCACACGGAGAAAACACAGAGAGTACACGGAGAAAACACAGAGAGTACACAGAGAAAACACAGTGTACCACGTGGTGAGGACATAGGACTGCAATCTATTTCTGTGTTCAGCCCTCACACTCTGGCTACTTACTATTCCTGTGTACAGCAAGTTGAATTACATTAGCTGTACTGCAAGGAAGACACACACACACACACACACACACACACACACACACACACACACACACACACCATGAGCCTCTTGTTGCCTTGGCATTATGTGAGCAGCATTAGAGCAGCATGGACACTACATGGGGCAGGAGACACTGATTAGTGCTGATGAAGACCTGCAGGAAGTGTTCTCAGTTAGGGGGGGGTATTGGAGCGGTTCAGAGGTGCGAGTGTGGGTGATGGGACTAATTGCTGGTGAACGTGTAAGCAACAGTCGCTGCACCTGGAGGAGACAGGCTCCATCGTGCAAAGTCCCTGCAGTGATTTGAACATGGGATTGATTTCATCTCTGACCTGTGACCCTGTGTTCTGTATCTCTCCTCCACCTATACATGCACGTCGTCCACCAATCACCACCCTTTGCTGTTTCCATGGCGACTTGCCCTTAACCTTCTGCCAGCCTGCCCCCCTGGCGTCCCCACTTCCCTGCTCGCTGTGCTCCCAGCCTGGGAAATCAGCCTAATAAATAGCTTTATGGAAATCAGCCCGCGGAGCAGCACATACAACTGCCACTCTTAATACACTGGTTCAAGTGGCTGGAAATGTCAGCCTCCCTGATGCCCCCCCCCCACGGTACTAAAAGTACCAAAACTAAAAGTACTCTTTCTGAGCAATACAGTTACAGGATAGAAATGATGATGCATTCACGTGTTCATCGTTTCATTGCTCAGCTTTAAAGGAGCTGTTATTAACTCTATATTTAGCTATCATGATCCATTTTATAATAACAACAAATATGAGTTGATTTACATTTGGTATTAATAATGTTAATACACGTCATTGAGAGAGCACCTGTCATGCTTTACAGAGTATGACATCATCATATAACATCATTAAAAACCAGGTATAACCAAACAAAGAGTAATATCACTGGACAATAACACATGAACAGTGATACTACTAAAACAATTACAATTGCCCCAAGTGAAAAGCCAAATGAAAAAGATAGGTCTTTCATTTACTTTAAAAAGATTCCAATGGAGGTTGCTGTTAAGATCCAATACTCCAATACTCCAATACTCCAATACTCCAATCCCAATACTATGATCTTTTAAAGTAACTTATGTTGTCAAATACATGTAGTCGGTAAAAAATACAACATTTGCTAATTGGGTAAAAGTATCTCAGATGTGTACTATGTAAATATATATATACATATATATATAGTAAATACCATAACAGTTATTTTGTAAATGTATTAGTGGTTACTTTCCACTTCCTTCTATCTCAGCCTCCAGGTTCTTCCCCTGCCGTTCACGTTCCCTGTGTCCCCTTGTTACTTCAACTTGTTTCGACAAGAGCAACACAAACATTTTTAATTGCATTTTTTATTCAGGATTTATTGTAATGTGGCATTTTGATGACATTTCACAAAAATCTGCGTTTCATCCTGATAATCATCATTATCCTGGAATGGATGTGTTTTTTATACTTTTGACATCTCAACGGTACAAAGATGCAATTATTGTGTCTACAAAAGAATCAGCAAGATATGTTATTGAGCCTGATCATTATGCATGATGTGTGCAATCACAGTACAAATGAATATATGTATAAAGTATAGATATATATATATATAATATAGAACATGGTGGCATGGTGGTCTTTTTTTTACACAAAAAAAAACTGAGAAATGAAAACATATTAAACATTTCTGATGACAGCTTCCTGTGTCTGTACTAAAACTGCTCAGCCTGTTCAAGTTTAGAAGAACTTTATAAAAGCTGTTCCAGGGGTCCTCTGCCCCCCCTCAGAGTAATCCTGCTGAGACTGGAGTCTCCATGGCTTCCGCTCCTTCAGGGAATTGGCTACATGTCATCCATGCACAACCTGCTCCTCCATCAGCTGATGTGATGTATTCACTGACCCCATGTAAAACACAGCCTGCTATCATTTTTGAAGGAAAAAATAACGTTCCTTTAATTCTGTACCAGTTTTCATACTCAATATTACGTAATAGTGTTCAAGGTTTTTTCCTTTACAGATAAGCATTTGAAGATGATAACAGTTTGTCATTCGGAGCTGCATGCTAATGTGCAACCCTGTCTCCTAAAAATTACGTTCCCACATAACTAAACTGCATTCTCAATTACGTTTAGCTAGAAACGTATTTTCTCCCACGTTACGTTCGTTATGAACGTATCTCAAATACGATTATTTTCTACATATCTTCCAGAAACATATTTTCGCTTCAGGTTTGATCGGCGTTCAAATGACAGCGTTGGTTTCCCCAAAAGTGGGCGGGGCTGTAAAGTGACGTAGATTTCACTCTCATCTCTTATTCAAAACCATTCTATTTATTTATTCCGAGTGCTCTTGCTTTTCTCTTTGAAAGTCATCACATAACGGCATTGTAATACACGGTTCGGCTGCATTAAATATTACAGATCTGCCGTAGTTCTTTATTTAGAGAGCCCTGATGAGAAGACCTTTGGACAAACTTGAAAAACTGCCGCCAAAACTGAATACGTGACGTGGATCATAAATCACCAATGAAACAACATTTGCATATCTTTTCACAAAATACGTCTCCTTGCAGTATCAATAGTAATTCGGCTGACTTTTATATTTGATCCAATTGGTAGATAGGTTATATTTACACCATAACGGTGCACAGCTGATAGAGAAGGACTTGTAGTTTTTAAAGATATTACTGATTTTCTTTGAATATCAGAATGTAAATACTGAGTTGAGAGAATAGTCAGGGGATTTGGGTGATGGGAGACACACCTATGGAATCACAATTTCAATAGCTTACCATTAAATGACGGATATGCCTTTTTGTCTGTGATGTTTTACAAATCAGATATTAATGTGTAGAAGTAAAGCATGAGAAATAGTATAGCAATATCCTGTAAAATTATGTAAAAACATGAATAAAACTACACATCTTCAGATGTTATACATAAGTGTACACACACTAATAATACTAATAATACAAAGTTAAGTAGTATGCTGTGTGTACCTTGTGTGCACCGCCTAGTGGTTAAAGCATGTTATTGAATTATTTTTGTTTTTGGATTACAAACCACGCCCCGTAAAACTCCCAAAAGGTTTTGTGAAGCTGCCATTTTATTATCCTCGCATTAGCATTATTAGCATTAGCATTAGCCCAGCGCAGAAACGCAGAGAGACTAACTTATGGCAACACAAAATAAAACATAGGAGCGGTGGAGCTGAGGAGGTGTCGGCGTTCTGGTGATTTACTCAGAAGGCTTCAGCCTTCCCCAACTCCGGGGACTTCCGGCCGGGGACTTCGAGCAGCAGTATACGCCGTGAAGTGGTTTGTGGCCTGCCAGTAAACCCAAAGCAGAAGAAGAAGAAGTGACGTCAGCGGCTTCATTTGCCTAATGCTCCCCCAGGGACTTATTCTGGTGTGAACGCGATCTGTACTTAGTTCATGAGAACTAAAGAGTTCTCACTAACTAAGTTCTGATGAACCTTTGTGGGAAAAGTACTGCGGTGTGAATGCGCCTAATAGCCAGCATGTGTATTTCTGGGGGGGCATTCGAGTCCAGTTTTGAATAGTCTGCCGTGGTTTCGTTCCATTTCAAAGAGCTTGACGCTCGGCGTAACGTTGGCGCACTGCCACTCCAACATCCAATCCCAGAGTTTGAAGATTAATCACGGGGTTTGTCAACGGGACTGTAGTCCCAAACGATAGCTGGGGATTATGGGTAGTGTAGTGTCTTCGGCCATCCTAAACTTTTTTTCGGATATCATATCGCATTAACAACACCACATCTGGCGTCACAGAGATCTTCTGTTACTGTCCTTTCTTCTTCTTCCTCTGGATTTGTTTTAATGTTTGAGGTGCAATAAACGACACAGCAGCTTTGTGGCATGTTAAAACTATTATTTTCTGCCTCGCTCATGAGAGTAACAGCTGGCGAAATGACAGCCTCGCCTACTGATTTCAAATGTGTGCTCTAAAATGATATTTGCCAATGACTATTATCATTATTATAAGCAAGACAATAAATCGCAAAGATATGTAGAAAATAAAAGTATTTGAGATACGTTCATAAGGAACGTAACGTGGGAGAAAAGACGTTTCTAGCTAAACGTAATTGAGAATGCAGTTTAGTTCTGTGGGAACGTCATTTTTAGGAGACAGGGTTGTAATGTGTTATTGCATTGTACAACGACTAAAATGATTGAACACTTGGAAATGACTTCATGAACTTGGGTGTTTATGTTATATGGTCAAATCAAATCATATAGAATTCGATGAGCATTTACTCACAGTATACTGTCCCTTTAAACAGCCCTGAGTTCACCTGTTATTGACTTATGTGACTTAAACCTACACAGGCAACGTTATCATAAATGTCAACATTTGAATATTCTGCAACATTATTCCAAGCACATAATGAAATGTATTCCACAGCAATTAAAAGCTAACTTCAGTCACGCTCCTGTGTTAGTCATTTGGAGACAGATGTACAGTAAGAGAGCAAAGGGAAACAAATCAGAACATTTGTTTTGTGTGTGTGTGTGTGTGTGTGTGTGTGTGTGTGTGTGTGTGTGTGTGTGTGGGTGTGTCTATACTTGTGGGGACCTAAATCTGTTTACACAGTCATGTGTGGGGACTGGCTTCCCTTATGGGGACAAAATGGAGGTCCCCATAAGGGGAATCATTCATTTTAGGGTGAAGACTTGGTTAGGATTAGGGTAAGGTTAAGGGTTAGGGTTAGGGTTAGGCATGTGTTGGTTATGGTTAAGGTTAGGATAAGTCTCCAGGAAATGCATGTAAGTCAATGTAATGTCCCCTGAAGTGATGTATGGTGGGGTAGTATCCTCTTGACAGACACACACACACACACACACACACACACACACACACACACACACACACACACACACACACACCTCTCATCTAATGAATCGATATCAGCATGACAGATACACCGAAAGCATGACTTGAGATCATGCTTCAAATAATGAGGCGCCGATACGGAGGGGTTATTATTACTGCAGCTTGTATAATATTATCCTTGATGTATTCCTGTGCATTGAGTCAATTTATGTTTTTTTACAGCACACCTATTTAAAGAATATATTTTTTTATTTTATTGAATTACTCTAATGTGGACCTCACTCAATCAGGGTGCTTCTGTTTAAATCATGGGTCTCATTTCTCATTTCCCAAGGGGATCTGAGAAACCTCTGAGTCCACAAAACAAGATGCAGCGGGAAAGAGCAAAGAAAGGGGAAAAGGAAACATACGGTTAAAAAACATCTATAATGGAGCCGCATCAGCACGATAGTCTTCAGTAGTGTGATCTGCACGGATAGACTTTTTAATTTGTTTACACTAGACTTGTGGAAATAAAATGCAAACGATAACAAAAATGTCTCTGACGGTTAATTGAACACAATAACAGAAACACTAATGTCTGTGCTTATCGCCCATTATTGATATTCTGAAAACACTGTCAGCAACAGAAGGAGAGCATTATGGCGTAAGCCACAAAGCCACCATGCTCTGCTCTCATCACGCTGTTTTGAAATGTTAGTATTCATGGGCAGGCATGACCAATGGTGTTGTCACTGCAGGGCCGTCTGCATGCCTCTCTCCCAGCAATGGCTTCACGAGATAATTGGCAGCACGATTTTGATGTGAAATGGATTTCGGAGACAGCTATATGTATTACTGTGTGTGTGTGCGTGTGTGTGCGTGTGTGTGTGTGTGTTTGCGTGTGAGAAAAAGAAAGACAGAGAGGGAGAGATTTGTCATGCTTACACGGATGGCTTTTGTGATTTCACCTGTGTGCATATTTGTATATTGACATTGACATGATGGAGTATGCATGTGCATTTCTATGTGTGTGTCTAGAGGACAATATAACCAAGTCCTTTCACTCAAGTATTATTTAACACGGGAAAAGATGACGTGTAAAATGACACTTCATACCTTCACTACTCATGTTTGGTAACTCAATGTGTCTAATTGCAATAATTAAGTTGAACGTAATCATTTTGAATTGAAATGTAATGTTATTGCGTTCCACTAACCTAATACAGCACATAATACATTTCATTTTAGTCAACATTTCAGTTTCTTCAGTGATGAATAAGAAAATGATTGCATGATTATGATGCAACACTTGACTTCAGGCATGTCTGAACAAGAGGCACGTGAAGATGGCTGCCGTGTCTCGAGCTCCTCTCCAACTTGTATATATCATATTCTATTTACGTGTATATTAAAACCTTTTCATCTGAATCTTTTCAATTTTAACAAAGACAGAAGAATGTTGTTGAATACAGCAATGCTTCATTGTAAGCTCAATCTCTCTCAAACTGTATCAAGTGTCTTCCTTTAATAGCTGATGCGCTGTGGAGTGGACACTACTGACACTACTCATAACTAATTGCCCTGATCGGAATAACAATGGTGGGGGCAGATGTGACGGACAAAAGGAGTGTGTCCTCACACTCAATATACTGCGTTAAGATGTAGTGAGGAGTTGGGGGGGGGCAGGGGTTGGAGATGGGTTAAGGGTTACGACCTCTCTGGTGACCCCTGAGTCATCAGCACACTTAACCCCTCATTTGAATTGACCTCCTCCTTGTAGTGAGCAAGGAGCCGCTTTAATGCACTGAAGCAGGAGTTGTTAGGTCCTCTCGTACGAGAGCAGACGGGAAGTATCCTTTAGAGAACAGATGAATGATGCCTCAAAGACAACATTCTCATTCACTCCAACACAAACTACACATTTCACATAACTGTATTACTTAGGTTAGTTGAAAGCAATAATATTAAGTTGAACCTAATATTTCAACTTAATTGTATTTTCAGTTTCTGTGCATACTTCATCTCCTTGCTTCCTCACAACCTCTCCTCCGACAAACCGTCTGGAAATTAAACGTGGAACCCCGACAGCACAGTTCCAGGGAGTGATCCCCTGATCCACGATTGTTTTTTGTACAGTATACATAATCCCTGCTCCCTATATGTGAGTACATCGAAACACCGTCTTATGTCTTCATCACCATCAAACCTCCCCGTGCTCACCACCAGGACAAATCCTACCCCTGATGGAGGAAGTTGTCCAAGCCGCTATTAGCATATTATGCAGAAGTCTCTCCTGCTTACAAAGTAGCATCTCGTGCTCTTCTCCCCCCCCCCTTCAGTCTTCATCCTCTCCACAGATGCTGCCTCATTTCCATTCCTGCTCCGTTATGTACATAATTCTGCATATTATCTGCGACACGGGGGGCTAAGCATGGAACGCCCTGCACACATCTCAACAGGTCTGGAAGGCAAAGCTGGAATTGTTTTAGTCTTTTTTTAGCAAAATAACGTTTTACATTTTTTACGATTGATTCATTCTGTTGGCTTGAACAAATACAAAATGTATCTGCATATCGTTTTTGGAGAAATTGACAAACAGAAGATCTAAACGTACTCATTCGACATGAACTGGCACAATCGAAAAGTAATTCAACAGAAGAACCAGTGCTGTAGCTCCAAAGGGGCTTTAAGCGAAATGATGGATGAAGAGATTATCAGGGATGCTAAAATATATTTTAGATAGGGAGGCTAAAATACATTTATATTTGCTCAAATATGTTGAGATAACCTGCCGATTATTGGGCTGCTAGCTGCTGCCTGATGTTTCCTAATGGGAACGATGTGTGGCACAGGTGAGAGGAGAAGGTGAAGGAGCACAGAACGGGTGGAGTAGTACTGAGGAATATGCAGTGACACACAAATACATACACACATATATAAACTGGAAGTCGCCAGCTTTTCTTCTTCTAGTCATATACTCACACAATATGAGTGTTTATGCAACAGCCGTCGCGATAAATCAAAAATGAATTGGACCAAAATACAAGTGAACAAGAGGGAAACCATATAGTGAGACAGAGGATGACAGAATACAGGAGATTAAAACAGATAGCCCAGGTGAAGAAGAGGAGGGAGAGCGGCACTCACAGAGGGGAGGATTTCTGGAAGTATGATGTCATCTCTGTTCGACTAAGCTTAAAAATGAAGCAGTGTTTTACTGCACCCAGCCTCATATTCGTACACATACTAACTTGTATGTAGTGTATTACTGTTGGCTGCTTGCCTTATAAAACATTGGAGGAGGTCCATGCTTAATATCTGATGTAGGTACAAATACAATTACAATTGTGCAACATAAAACAACTCGCTTGCTGTGCTGAACACCTTCTGAATGTGATGAGGCACGACATCACATTTCCATGATGCTCATGCATGTTGTGCAAACAGGATGTTGATAAAGAGAGACGAGCACCCTTCCATAGGCTGATATCGTGCTGACATGCACAGTATCATTCTGACCAGGAACACACAGATCAGACGATGTTCATTGATTCTCTCTTCCTCTGACACCAACAGGTTTGTGTTCAATTCAAATGTCACCACATTTTTTGATAAATGTCATTCATGTGAAAGTGAGAGCACCATTGATTCATATTGGATCTGGTAGTTACAACGGATAGGTTTGCAACACAAACAGGTCAATTGAGTGTCACTGTAGAAAGGCTTGTGTGTGTAAAGTCCTGACCCCCCCCCCACCACCACCACCGGAATAATGGGTTTGTTTTGGCCGGATGCCAGCAGTGAGGGGGGCTCAAACCCCCCCCCACCTCCTGCTCTACACCATAGGTTGTCTGGTCAGCCGCTTCTGAGCCCCCCCCGGTCATCAGATATTCTCTTTCTAGGCGAGTACAAAGTCCCAGCCGTGGCCACAGCGCCAGCATCAGCAGCCGCGCTCACAAAGGTCACATCTAATGATCCAGGCGCCACGCTGGAGCTGGCTCTGACAGGACGTGCGGGGTCCAGAGGTGAAACTGGGTGTGTGGATGCATTCCTGGTGACTTTGAATTAGTGTGCATCTCAGAGCATCCAAGCTGTAAGGGGGATAAAGAGAGAGGACACAGTCGGCTAACGGTTAGCTTACCATGATGGCGTTCAAGCTGACCGCTGGGGATTTCGTGCACAGCTGAAAACTTGATTTTATATTAAATGTATTTTTCATTCATTCAAACCTATATTCAACCAGGTGGTCCCATTGAGATCATCGATCTCTTTTTCAAGGGAGACCTACCCAACATGGCAGCAAGTAGGCTACAACAGATTTCATATAACTGTTTTACGTTAGTTCAAAGCAATAATACACACACACACACACACACACACACACACACACTCAATATTTTCTCAGCTGCAGCTCCGCCGATTTCTCCTCCCTGAGATGGCGGGACGCGGCGAGGCTGTGAGTCCAACCCAGTCTCATAAAAAAACGTGTAATAACTACGTTGGTCCACAACGTAGGACGTAGTATTTCGACAAAAACGCCTCTGAAATTGTAAGATCCCTACGTTTTATTCACCATTCATTCCAATGGCTGGCGTCTATGTCACGTGATCTTCACATTACTCCCTGCAGAAAAAAAAACATGGCCGAACTTCGTTTTATTCTCGGTAGAAAATGCCTATTTTAAGGTTAGTTTGGCCATTAAAATGCGTTTTGATGTCATTTGATGCGAGAAATATGAGTTGTTATTTCAGATTATGTGTGCATTGGATGTACATGATCATGATTTAGTTTGCTAGTTATTACGAAGATTACTTCAGGAAATTGTGTCCATTCAACGTTTTCATTGTTACCAAGGTGGTTGCTAGGGACGCTGCTATCGATATTATTTCTGTTATGTTATGTAACTGTTTAATGGTGTTATCTTTATTGCTACCCCCTTCTCCGTCAATGTATGGTGTTGGTCCACAGCCAAACGTATTAGTTTAACAAAATCCGCATCTAAAATGATGGCAAAGATACGTTATTTTCCCCTGTGCAATTCCAGTCTCACATCTCACATCACATCGTCATTAACAAATACCGGAAACAGACCGAAAACATTTTTTTAAAATAAAATAATACTTTATTCCGAGTGTGCTTGCTTTTCTCTTTGAAAGTCATCACATAACGGCATTGTAATACACGGTTCGGCTGCATTAAATATTACATATCTGCCGTAGTTCTCTATTTATAGAGCCCTGATGAGAAGACTTCTAGACAAACATGAGGAACTGAAAACGTGACGTGGATCATAAATATATCAGCAATTAAACAACATCTTACATTTCTTTTCACACAATACGTCTCCTTGCAGTATCAACACTAATTCGGCTGACTTTTATATTTGATCCAATTGGTAGATAGGCTGTATTTACACCATAAAGGTGCACAGCTGATAGAAAGGGACACCTAGTGGTTAAAGCACGTCATTGAATTTCATTATTTTTATTATTAGATATTAATAGGATCCATATAAAGTATATTCATTACTCGTTATTCTCTACTAATAGTTAATTAAAGACTGTATATAAATGACTATTTTGCACATCCCTTTCAAGATTTCAAGATTTTCTAAGGTTTATTGACATATCATATACACAACTATGGTGTAGTTCTGCATTGAATGAAAAACGTTGTGTATACCTCCAGCAATGTTAACTATTTTGAAGCACTTATTTTAACTGATATTATACATATGTATGTAGATAGTATAAGAAATGTGCAGAATAGGACAGTTTAATGGTGGAGGTACACACATTGATAGATGTCTTGTAAATCACTGTTGAGGAACCTGCGACCAAAGTTTTTCATCTCCGACCTTGTCAGGTATTGAACAATCAATAAATAAAGAACACAGAATTATTAAATATGAAACACAGAATTTGTGTGATTATACTAAATGATTTACAAATAAAAACCACTGCATATTTACAACTGTTACACATGCTGATGTAACGCAAATGTTTCCAACTTGGGATCAATAAAGTATATCTTATCTTAAGATGATCGATGGCTACTGCCATATTTGCTAAATGTGCATCTGAACCTTGACAAGTGCATGTTTCAGGCTTATCAATGAACAACAGGAGGGGTCACAGACATAAGACCAGCTGTTAAATAAAGCTCTTCTGACCTTAGCTGGCATGTGGGTATATATATTAATGCTGCCCTTTATGGGCACTAGCAATTTTCACCCATTTATTAATTATATGTTTTAAATGTGAGTGTTTCCTATCCCCTAAACCTCTAGGGATGTACACAGTTTAATACTGGCATCTTCTTATTATGGGAAATACGAAAACGTATTTTAAAACTACAACTCCCAGTAGAGACGTGCCATAGATCAGGGACGGGTGGCGCAGTGGTCTGTGCGTTTGATCATCAGATCAAGGGGGTGCTGGGGAACTCCAGTTCGAAACCTGCTCCGGCCCCACTGCGTCAGGCCTTGGGCAAGACACTTCACCCGAATTTCCTCCTGTGGGTATTGTCCACAGTAGATGACCGTAATGTGTATTTGTAAAGCGCTTTGAGAGTCATTATAATAAATATAAGGATTATTATTATAGATAGAGAACATGTCAAAACGCATTTTAATGGCCAAACTAACCTTAAAATAGGCATTTTCCACCGAGAATAAAACGAAGTTCGGCCATGTTGTTTTTTTTCTGCAGGGAGAAATTTGAGGATCACGTGACATAGACGCCAGCCATTGGAATGAATGGTGAAAAGAAACGTAGGGATCTTACAATTTCAGAGGCGTTTTTGAAGAAATACTACGTCCTACGTTGTGGACCAACGTAGTTATTACACGTTTTTTTGTGAGACTGGGTTGGCGAGTCGGTGTGTGAGCACACACACAAAATCCCAGCCAGGCTGCGGATGTGTGTGTGTGTGTGTGTTTCAGGCTGAGTTTCACTGTGTCTCGCTGTTTCGCAGACGGGGACGGGGACAGGGGGGGGTAGGAGTTCCAACAAGCCGTGTAGGACAGAGAGTGAATACACAGACTTTACAGAGATGCTGTGAGAAACCAATGTGAGTTTGGAACATTGAACAATATAAATCTATTCTAGTAGAGCTCAACAATGGAATTATGATCAGTAGAAATGGCCATGACATAGGACCTTTAAAATAATTGTTTCAACTAACCTAATACAGTTATGTGAAATTTGTTGACATAATACATTTAATTAAAGTGAACTTTGACTAGGCTTTGAATAAAGACGTTTGGCTTCTGAAATGCTCACTAGAAATGTATTAATAATGCATATTCACTATCCAGCAATTCCTGGTGATTCATGAGGATTACCACGGGAGGGATGCAGGGCAAAGCAAACTGACTTGTAGTTTTTACTGTCTGCTTTTCTCTAACAATCGACTTTTCCATTTTTAAATGTTGTGTTTTTAAAAATCAGAGCCCTCTGCTGGTATTGGCTGGGTTCACACCGCCCCATATTGATAGCATCATTAGCAACAAACAGCTAACAGGCTTAACAAGCACCACAGGGGGCTGAAGGAAGTTTAACCCTCCCCTCGGAGCTCCTGGGGAGCATCAGGGCAGCATGGTTCCTCCATCCGTAGTTCCAACTTCTGTTCGAATTCATCGTCTCTCTTAAGTGTGCACGTTGAACAAGAGCGATTGCACCAAATGCTCTCTGCAATGATTCTGCAGGCATCTATGCTTCTGCACTAATACAAGCAGTCATGGTTGTTGTGGATTTACATATTTAAATATTTCGTTTAGTAAGTAATTAGCTAGGAAATATGTACACACACACACACACACACACACACACACACACACACACACACACACACACACACACACACACACACACACACACAGACACTGTTAATGGCTCCCATGCAGATTGATGGTGCATAGAGCAAAGGGGAGCCTACTTGACCTCCATGAAGGGACAAATGGCTGTATTAGAGCCCATCAATTATATACACGCACACACACGCACGCACACACACACACACACACACACACACACACACACACACACACACACACACACACACACACACACACACACACACACACACACACACACACATACACACACACACACACCACATCAGAACATGGGCTAAAATAAACAGATCCCCCGTCTGAAACACCTCCATAGGACTTGTTTGTTGGCTTCAGGAACATAATGACATCACTATGTAACAGTCACGCTTCTATTGGCTAGTGCTTCAACACATTGCACGTGAGAGGAGAAGCGGTTGACCATTCACAACAGAGCCGGCCAGCTAACCAATCAGAGCAGACTGGGCTCTGGTTTCAGACAGAGGGTGAAAAGAGGTGCTGCAGCAGGCAGTATGAGAACAATAAAGGGCTTTCTGAACATTAAAGCATGGAGACATGCAGTATCTTAACTTATAAGTATATGTCAAAGTTTATATCTAATTTGTTTGGTACTTGTTTTAAGCTCATAAACTCAAGTTGTAAAGTAACTAAAGCTGTCAGATGAATGTAGTGGAGTAGAAAGTACAACATTGGCTTAATAATGCAGTGGAATAGGAGTATAACGTAGTACCTTAACATGTTTCTACTTGAGTAAAGGCAATTTCATTCCACCTAGGTCTATTCACAATGCAAATATCCCTGTCTCCAGGTAATACTCAGCCCGTGGCATTAGTGAATGCACACACTTCTGTCGATAGAGAAAATAGAGACGGTGTGATAAAGGAAGAGAGCGGGAGAACCGTAAAGTCTCCGGCCCCAGCAGTCCTCCACGCTGCTGTGTTTGAGTGAATTGTCTATTATTCAGTAATTGGTTATCGGGCCGCATTGATTTTCCAATTGAGCCTCCCTCTGAGCTCCAGGTCGACTCACACAAGCTGTCCGCCCACTGCCGGGCCATTGAGCTCCTCGCCTGGATCCCCACGGTGTGCCCAGTTTGATGAATCAGCTCATAATGGCCGGCAAAATACATCTCTATTATGGCAAAACAAATTACATATGTGCAGTATCAATCAACATATGGGCACACATTGCAAAGGTTAAGGGATATCACTTTTTGTCACGAAAGATTGATTTCTGTAGCTGGTGGACTTTTAGATATCATTGTTTTCTTTCCTTCTCTCCATGTGGTTAATCCATTTCGTTCACACAGGTTTACAATGGAGAAAGCGTATCTACGTGATCTCATTGATCACTGATTAGAACTATTACATCTATCCGCCCCCCCGCCTTCATTTCAACTCCCTGAACGTATCGATGCCTCCTACAGATTGCGTGGAGCAGATTCAGTGTGTGAGCGCTCTGGGGAAGCATCTCTGAGAATATGAAGCCAGCAGGGCAGGAGGCACGTCTGTGTGGCTCCGCAGATTGTTCCACTCGCCTCTTTTGTTTACTTTTTCGTACGGCTGTTATAGATCTACGGAGCAAACCCACGACTCAATCTACACTCCATTAGAGCTGGTGAACAAGAGGAGGGAGGACAAGAGAGAAAGAAATAGTGTGTGAGGAGCTATATAAAGTCGGCATTATTGATACACACACATCCCTGCAGCTGGAAGCTTATCAGTACACACACGTCCACTCGTCAAAATGCACTTCACCCCCTATGTCACAAAACACCTCAATTCCAATCAAACAGACATACAACAAAACAGACTGTGCGTGTGTGTGTGCGTGTGTGCGTGTGTGTGTGTGTACTAGCATTGCTATACTTGTGGGGACCTACGTCTGTTTACATAGTCACGTGTGGGGACTCGCTTCCCTTATGGGGACAGATTGGAGGTCCAATGAGGGGAATCATTAATTTGAGGGTGAAGACTTGGTTAGGGTTAGGGTTAGGGTTAGGGTTAGGGTTAGGGTTAGGGTTAGGCATGTGTTGGTTATGGTTAAGGTTAGGATAAGTCTCTAGGAAATGCATGTAAGTCAATGTAATGTCCCCTGAAGTGATGTATACATGGTGTGTGTGTGTGTGTGCATGTGTGCGTGTGTGTGTGTGTGTGTGTGTGTGTGTGTGTGTGTGTGTGTGTGTGTGTGTGTGGCTGGCTGGATGCAGCTTTCATTGGTATGCACTGACATGGAGACAAAGCTTAGGTGCTCATTATAGCAGACATCAAGGTGATCTGTTGACTTAACTCTCGCCTATACTACACATGCACAGACACACACCCACACACACACACTGAAATGTAAATATGTTTACAGCCTAGCCTTTAGAGCAGTGCACTGCAGGGACAGCTCATTACTGCATGTTAATAAGCCTTTGCGGACACACAGTAAAACAAACGAACATAAAGAAGGACAGAGACAGAGACAGCGCTGTGAGATGGAACTGCATCTCTGACGGAGCCCAGTGGCATGACTCACGGAGGTGGGACAGCTCTGACAGCAGAACCCTTCACTTACAGAGAGCCACTCGTGTTTCTGCAGAACAGACTGTGTCACAAGGTAGTACTGCCTCTGTCACATGGCACTCACAGCCCACCACACACTCAAGAGAAGCGTGTGACCCCAGCGTGCCGCCATTAGTGTTCTGACTCAGAAACACTTGGACTGAGGAAAGTATTGATTCCGTGTCTCGTCTTGGAACCAGTCCTGTCTGTAAATGGACTTGGAGATCAGATTAAGAAGTGTATCCAATGGCAACCTGCCTAGTTCAACATGTTTAGAGCCTTCTTCTTAGTTTCTCAAGCATGACATGTCCATTGATAATAGAGCTGCTTCAGGTTATAGAGTGCTTGGACACTCATCATGCCTGTTATATCTGAGCAGCAGATCGTACATCTGTCATAACCCCATGCGTCTCTACCCAGCTCACATGAGGTTACTCTGATGACAACTCCTTCCACTTTCTCTTTCCGGCTCAACTCCACATTTCCATCACAAGAGAAACACCTCCTAAGTGGTTTCAGTCTTTTCAAGAATCCCCTTGCGTCAGACTGTGAGGACAAGGCAAAGACAAATCAGAGAGAAGACGGAGGAGAGGATGCAGAAGCAGACTCCCGTTCTTACCGTTGAAGCCTGTGAAGTTCCCCCAGTCGAACAGGGAGCTGTTGAAGGCGGGCAGGGAGCCGTTGAAGAACAGATCGCTGCCGTTGGACGGGTGCCGGAGGGAGTCTGTGAACAGGTTCATCTGCAGCAGGGTCTTGATCAGATAGCGCAGCATCTTGCCTCGTGGGGGGACCCTCACTCCCACACAGGTGTCACTGTTTAATGTCCTTTGCCTCCCTGTGTGGTTTTTAAGAAGAGTCAAAGAGATGTCCTTTTGATCCTCAAATGTTCAGAACATTCTTTTTAAATGTGAAGAAAAGAGGATCTTGAAAAGTGGATGAAAAGAAATCAAAATAAGTTGATCGGTGATTTGGAGGTGTCAGAGTGGGTTTGGGGGCCCCTCGCTGTGATCCCATTCGGTTCCTCCCAGCATCGGATTGTTCCTTCCTCCTTGTTCCCTTTGTGCAGGGATCACATCTCTTCACACGCTGTCCGACACCACACGAAACAGCCTCTCGTCGGTGTAAAAGAATCCAGCAATGTGATTACGACCCCTTCGGATTCGCTGCTCTCCGCTCTCCAACCCCTCCCTCTGGCTCCTCCTGTGTCCCTCCCTCCCTCTCTCTTGCTCTTCTCCTCTCTCCCTCTCCGTGATGGGGTCCCGGGGGGTCCGGAGGAGAGAGAGAGAGCAGGTGCTGTTGGCAATAAATGTTTAATTATTAGATTAATAATCGTCCCAGGAGGCTCTGAATCTGTGCGCTGGAGAATAGACTTACTGTCTCTGTCTGTCCATACACCACACACACCGTCTTGTACACGGGCATGCGTTAGACAATCAACTTCTAACGTGTCCTTTGAGCTTGTGTTTGACTTCCTGCTGTAACACCTTTTGGAACACATGAACGTTGATATACTCTTTCGTCAGCCTGGAACGCGAGATGCTCAGAACGGCATGTGTCGTGCTGAGGTGTTCCGTTTTGTGCCACACTGACATAACTGAAAGGTTGACTTTAAAGCAAAGTGTTATGACTCACCCACACTTTGGCTGCACACTGCACCGCCACCACACATTTAGGAATGTGTGTGTTTGCATGTGAATGAAACACAGTTCTCCACATGCCTTCAATCATGCTGAAGTATGCTATAGCTCTAATGCAGTCTCCATCGTCATTCACATGTCAGTGTGATGGTAGCAGGACGGTCTCATGTGGCAGCCGGACCCCCCGCTGACAGCCTCCTATTAACGATGCCCGTCCCCCATCAGGACCCTGTCCTCCTGCTGCATCACCAGGACAATGGGAGCCAGCCTTCCGACAAAGTTGCCGTGACGACCCCCGTCCCGTGCCGTGTTCCTGGGGTGCTTTCCGGTCCCTCCTCATTTCAGAGGGTCTTCAATTCATGGGGTGTCTGTGCCAGTTCCTTCCAAAGACAGCTCTAATAGGGGGACAATGGAGGGGTGGAGAGTTGTGTAAGAAGTGTATATGCAGACAGACACACTGTGTGGGGGTCATGGTGTCCGAGGCAGACCCGGGGATGTACTGTAAGTGTTTCACTAATATAAGAAGACATGAAGGTTGTGCGTGTCCCATATAGATTGTTCTGTACTCACACACACACACACACACACACACACACACACACACACACACACACACACACACACACACACACACACACTCAATTTACTCAAGAGCAGACCTCCACAGCCAGTTGTTCAGCAACACATTACAGTCAGCGTACATTGTCTCTGTAAGGGCGGAGCAGAAGTAAAACAGAGAATTAACAACAAAGATACAACGGCCTCTTGGGCACCGGTAAGTGAATCTCGCGCAGGAAAAAGTGCCAATTTCCAAGCAAGAACGTTGTCTTTATGCTTTTATTTTCTATAATTCCAATAATCCAGCATAAATAAACCAATGGTTTTACCTCTGGCTTTTCCTGTGTTTTCCCTGGTAAAAAACATGAGCTCATTCTGGTGCGCCGACCCCCCCCACCACCTGACTCCCATATGTACATAATTCACAATAAGAATTACTTAAATTAACTAAAATGTTTACTCTAAATATTTTAACATTTAAATGTTTAATTACTAAAATCAATGTTTAGCTCCGACAGTCTTTGTATTACAGGTGAAACACATAGGTATACTTTTATAAAATCTCTTGTTTTACACTTCTTCTTTCAGTTTTGAAATGAATATTCGCAGCGCTGCTTTCACCTGATAACAATGTGTTGGCAGAATAAAGAAAGCAGCTAATCATAACTTTCACATAATGGTAATGTTGTTGCAATCATCGTCAAGAACAAATTGCATTTTTTATTTCAGTCATAAAGCAGCCATAATGAGGCAGCTCTGAAGTGCTGCCACGCATGTGTATGATTACACGCTGCCTTTCAGCCACTTACTATTCTCAGTAAAGACTCTCCTCTGCCGTGTAAGCTGCCATCAGAACCATGTTCTTGATGGATCTTCTGAGTTAACATGGTGCACGTTTTAGTTCAGGCTGCATGGCTTATTTTTTCCTATTTATAGTATCACTTGTCTCTGAAGCTGTTACACATCAAACATGCCCCTGTGATCCTGTCCTGTACATGTCAGAAGCAGAGCATCGGTTAAATCATTGGCAAGTGACCAGGATGTTGTCATTCTCCACAACATGGAATATGTGGAATCTAAATGTGAACAGTGAAAGTAATGAGAATGATATGTATATAATCACTGGCAGAATATCCTGCATTTTGAAAACTTGAGTTACTTTACAGATTAAGGTTAATAGCTTACTAAATAATACATTAACTATGATATATTATTATTATAAGTTAAAACATCCAGCAGCAAAAGTGTTAAAATAAGCCCCAACATTACCAGCTGTATTGAACACATTAATACATTAATAATAATATTCCAGTTATTTAAATTATGGTAAAATGGGCGATTACACTTAACGAGTACTTGTCACAACCGTTTTTGTCCTTTTAGTCATGGTTTTATTTTGAAATTCTGTTCTCCCAGTGTCTTGTCTTCCTTCCTGTGTTTGCCCTCATGTGTCTGATTGTCTGATTGTGTTTCTGCCTCCCCTGCCCAGCTGTGTCTTGTCCTTTGATTACCCTTCTGTGTATTGAGGTTGCGGTCGGATAATCCAAAAATCAGCTCCTATCGTCTATTCCTTGACCTCTGAGTGAAACGTCACGGGGTTAAGGGATAGTGGATAGGATAATTCAAAAGGACTTAGGAGAAGAGACTGCGGTACTTTAGAGAATCGACTGCACTTTCACTATCCGACGTGTTTATGATGCGCCAGCGGACGTCATGAATGTGCGTCTGCTGCTGTGGGGAAACCATGGAAACCACAGTTTTCTATACAGGGGACTACAACATGGATGTTCAATAAGAACGAGGGACTTCTGTAAACTCCCCTAGAGACTCTGCACCGTGCTCTGATGCTGCTGCTTTGCTTTGTGAACGTGGACAACAGAGAAACATATTCTTCAGGACCAAAGCTGGAATTGAAATAAAAAGGAAAGTGAAACTTATGCTCGTCACCCTCTCCCTCCGGTCCACATTAATACCAATGATCCCAATACGTATGATTGTATGAACTATGATAAGATCTTAAAATCAATACAAATGTATTTATTATAAACGTTAGTCCTTAACATCTATCACTGTGTATATCACCATTCAAACATCTTTTAAAAGTTGAACAAACTCCACACAGCTCAGTGAAGACTGAAATGTTGACTTTATTTGATCATTTCAGTGAAAACTAACGTTCATATTTCTCTTTTTGATTATAATACTGATGAACGATCAAAACAAAGCACTTTGGCAACTTACCACATATGTTTTAAAATGCTTAATAAGCACCGTAACTTCCATGATATAATTTCTCGGTCATAATCGGTTGTTTCCGTGAACGGCCGACTGTTGAGTGACGGCAAATGCTGCGGCTGCAATGCATTGTGGGGCAGCATTTTCTCCTCTCCTTTCGGTTAGGGAGGTCCAGTGGTTCCTAAGCTAAAGGAGGTTATAAAGGAAGTTTGAAACCTCCTTTCCTTTCATTTGGAGAATTGGAACGGCACTTATCATGGCTGCCACTGAGGGACTTCCGGGTCATTTCACTCCGTTAGGAAGGTTCCTAAGCTAAACAGACTATTCGACTGCAGCCTTAGTCTTGTCTTCCCCTGTACTCCATGTCGGTTCGTTGTCTTTCCTTACCTTGTCACCTGCGCCAACTGTGCTCCCAGTTAGTTCGTGTTTATTTTCTGTCATGTTTTTTCTGTCATCAGCTTTTTAAATAAAGCTTGCCTTTTGTTCCTTGACCTTTTTCCTTTTTTTATACTGCATTTGGGTCCTGATATTCCCAATCCTGACAGTACTTTAACTTTGTTACTTTAAGTATATTGACTGAAGTAACATTTGAATGCCGGACCTTTACTTGAAACGTTATGTGTACAATTTAGTATTGAAACATACGTATACAATCGAAGTACTTCTCTGATTGTACCTCTATAAAGAATACCATGCAGTATTATCAGTTAAATTACACTTGTTTTCAACGTAGAATATTATTTCATGTAATAAGTAATGATTTTCTAACAGGGTGTGACCACAGTTTAGAGTAGCCGGTATCGGCATGGTGACCTTTCTGTTTGCTCAGAGCTGCTTCTTTCAGAGCCTCTGTTTGAAGCATGAAACCACATTTCATGCTTACCCATCAACAGAGGGATGAATAGAGGCACGCTGAGTGTTTTGCCTTTCATACAAATGTTAATGCAGATGGTCCATTAATGTCACCTCCTGTTGGATGGATGACTTTGGCTCGCTGTGACAATTAGACATGTGGGAATCCTTTTAACATTCCCACATGTCTTACAAAAGAAAATAAATTCTGAAATTATTTTATTTTGAATCCCTTCTTGCATGTTTTGTTGAGTAAGCATATAAGCAATGATTTGAGCTATATGCTAAATGTAGTTATGCTAGTAGAGATTAGAGGACAGGTCTAATGTTGTGAACACAATTATCAAGTCAAAGTTATTCATTTATTTTACCCCATTTAATTTAACAACTCTAAAGAAGGCAACAATTTACATGGTTTACACATCCATCAAACCTAAGTGAATCATAGAAGTTAAAAGCAACTTTATTCGGCAGGTGAGAATCCCCTCAAACTGTCCCCCCTGGGAAAAGCTCTCTATCAACGCATTGTGAAAATGTTAGTGTTGACTTTATGTCAAAATCAAAGACGTCTATGTATTTTGCATAAAGAGGATTTAATAGAGGCCAGGCCCTGTTTACTTCTATGAGACTTGCTCGGTGAGGCATGAAGTCTAAATGGCCTGACTCTCAAGGACAACAATACCTGGATCTCGGCCTAGAACTTCCCTGTATCTTCCCCGGATCTTCCGGCGATCTTCCATATCAATAGGGCAGTAGGTATTTTTTCAAGCCCGCCTCCTTACCGCTCCATCATGGCAGCGTCACGGCCAGTCAAATTAATGGAGAGAAAAAACAATGGGATCTGGAAACGGCTTCTGGCACGTTTTACCACTTTTAGACCCTAATGATTGAAATAAGGGCTTGACATTTGCAGTTGATTTATCAGCTGCCTTGATATTATTCCAACAGGATTTTTCAAAGATGTTTTGCCTCGCATGGCCTCAGAACTACTTCATATAGTAAACAAATCTCTTCACTCAGGTATTTTTCCACAGGCCCTGAAAACTGCAGTCATTAAACCGCTCTTAAAAAAGAATAATCTAGATGCTTCAGTAATGAACAATTACAGGCCCATATCAAACCTGCCATTTCTAGGTAAGATCATTGAAAAACTTGTTTTTCAACAGTTGAGTAACTTCTTGCATTTAAATAACTGTTTCGATGTGTTCCAGTGAGGCTTTTGTCCAAACCACAGCACTGAGACTGCTCTTGTAAAGGTCTTTAACGACATCCACTTAAACACAGACAGTGGCAGAACTTCAGTGTGAGTATTATTAGATCTCAGTGCTGCGTTTGACACTGTTGACCACAGCATATTACTGGACCGACTGGAAAACTGGGTGGGACTTTCGGAAACAGTTCTAAATTGGTTTAAATCCTACTTAAAGGACAGAAACAACTTTGTTTCTATCGGTAAATACACATCTGAGTTGACAAATATGACATGTGGGGTTCCTCAAGGCTCCATCTTGGGGCCTCTTCTCTTTAACATCTACATGCTACCACTGGCCCAGATAATGAAGAACAACAAAATAAGTTACCATAGCTATGCAGATGACACACAAATTTACGTAACAATTTCACCAGGAGACTATGCTCCAATTCAAACACTGAGTAATTGCATTGAACAAATCAATGACTGGATGTGTCAGAACTTTCTCCAATTAAACAAAGATAAAACTGAGGTAATGGTTTTTGGAGCCAAGGCAGAACGTTTAAAAGTTAGCGCTGAGCTTCAGTCTGCAATGTTCAAAACGACTATAAAGCCAGAAATCTAGTCATGGACTCTGACCTGAGTTTCAACAGTCACATTAAAACAGTTACTAAATCAGCCTACTATTACCTAAAGAACATATCTAGGATTAAAAGACTAATGTCACAGCAGGATTTGGAAAAACGTGTCCATGCCTTTATCTTCAGTAGACTCGACTACTGCAATGGTGTCTTCACAGGTCTCACTAAAAACTCTATTAGAAAGCTGCAGCTGATTCAGAACGCCGCTGCTCGAGTCCTCACTAACACGAAGAAAGTGGATCACATCACTCCTGTTCTGAAGTCTTTACACTGGCTTCCTGTGTGTCAAATAATAGATTTCAAAATACTGCTGCTGGTTTTTAAAGCACTGAATGGTTTAGGCCCAAAATACATAACTGACCTCCTGCTAAACTATGAACCATCCAGATCTCTCAGGTCTTCAGGGACTGGTCAGCTTACTGTCCCCAGAGTCAGAACTAAACATGGTAAAGCAGCGTTCATTTATTATGCTCCAAATATCTGGAACAAACTCCCAGAAACCTGCAGGTCCGCTGCAACTCTGACTACTTTTAAATACAGGCTGAAGACTTTTATTTTTGTCGCTGCTTTTAATGGAACTATTCATATCTTAAACTGCACTGTAACTTTTATCCATGTACTTTTTCTTGTAATGTTTAATTGAACTATTTATATTTTAGAATGCACTGTAACTTTTATCCATGTATTTTTTTCTTAATGTTTATTTGATTAGCTTTTCTTTTTTAATGCTTAATGTCTTTCATTGTAAAGCACTTTGAATTGCCTTCCGTTGAAAAGTGCTCTATAAATAAACTTGCCTTGCCTTGCCTTGCCTATAGAGCAGGGATGGGCAACTTGGATGGTGGCGGGGGCCACATAATTTATGTACTGGCCACCAGGGGGCCGCAGATTCACTTGGAACACACACACACACACACACACACATTCCATGTATTGATATGTAATTATTAACAAATATACTAAGTCTGACATCTTCATTGACATTTTACAATCTTTCAGGGAACATCCTCTAATAAGCTCACTAAACAAATATCAGTTCACAGAAATGTTATTTAATTTGTACAAGTGGCATGTTTGTATTGAACAGGTTATTAAACGGTGGAATGCAACTATTTTAAACTATTGGAACGCATAGAAAATGTGTGTGCATTGAGATGAACCATTAGATGACATAAACATGAAGTCATGAACACTAACCCAGACATTAGTTGTCTAACTTGAACCTAAGACACTTGTAGCCTCTGCTGACACACAATAAGGGGAATGTCAACACAGACACCTGTCAACCCGCACTCTGCTGTTCTCCCGCTGAAATTATGAAAGAAAAGCGTAGTAATCATAGATAACACGGCAGGGTCCGTGACAGTTTGTTTTCATCTGATTTAAAATAAACAAAGTCTTGGTTTTTAGAATATTAAACTTGTTTCGCCAAATTCAGATGATAAATACAACTTTTAAGCTTTTAAAGGCATAATTACAAGCGGTAACTTAACCTCACAGCAGGCATAACAACAGCCGGTGTTTCTTGTGAGTGTTTCCCCGGGAAACAAACACAAACGCGTCACAGATTGTTTTGCGGTGTTTGGCTGCCGAACAAAATCATGTACGCAGATCGCGACGTAACTAGGAGTCTAGTGGACGTCCATTTGCCCATCCCTGCTATAGAGGCTAAAGCTATTCACTGTAGCACCAAACTGCTTTCAGTGCACAGGGAAGAAGTTGTTGATCCTTGCCTTGTTCTCTCCGTCAGTGTGAGGGTGCTTTGCCGGGAGGAGGGCTCGCGGTGGCTAAGAGATGGAAAGACCTTTGGAGCTTTCCCTCTTGTTCAGGCGGAAGCATTACCACGTGTCTAAAGGCCCTGACACACCAGGCAGTCACCAGAGAACACGCCGACTGTTGCATCGCCGTGTTCTCCTGCGTCTTGGCCATGTGTCGCACTGGAACACACCGCAAAGACTTCAGCCGAGCACGTACGAACTGCGCATACATGAGTGGCAATAACTCTCCTTACCAGCAGGCGGCGGTAGTGTGTATTCATCATTCAAAAGAGGCAACAACCAGAACACAGAGAAGAAGAACAGACTACGTGATATAAACAAACAACAAATAGCGTGTGCGTTCCATTTTCACTCTCGTCCATCGAAAACATGTTTCGTGCGGTACTGGAGCTATCAGCCATTGGAGTGTTGCTTGTGGAAGACATTCTCAAGCAACCGTTTCGCTTCTCATGCACTGATTCGCTAGCTAAACAGCCAATCAGAGTGAATTCTTTGACCGACTGCCTGTAGCCGACGCACGGCCGATTCAACATGTTGAATCGGCCGTGCGTCGGCCATGAAAGGCCAAATAAGGCGTGTCACGGCCGACGGTGCGGGACACACCAAATTGAGTTTGGGCGACAGGGCACACTTCGTCGTCCGACAAACGAAAACGGCCGATTTCGGCCTGGTGTGTCAGGGCCTTTACCTTGTCCTCATTATGAATGTAATGTCCAGAGAAATTCTAGCATGCAGCAGCTCATTGTCCTGTCAGCCACTGTGTCTGTCACATTAATGAAAGGCCCTGGATGATGTCAGCTGGGATGAAGTGTGGTTGGGGTCTGACTCGTCCTAAGCAGCGAGACGTGATAGCTGCCAGCACCTGCAGTCAGATGGGCATCAGAGAGGAAGCTGTGTACCACTAGCCTCCACACATCACCAGGGTGGAACATCTGTGCCCGGGTCTGGATCAGGGGTCTGCTGCTGCAGTTTGCCCCCATGGGAACCCCTGAGCTGGGATAAAGACAGCCGGATGCACCCCCATCCCCTCACTCCCAGCTGGGTAGAGGAGGGCTAACTGCAGGCAAGCAGCCAGAACCAGCATCCTACCCAGGCTGCAGGTGCATGACCCCATCGGCTTTTGCCTCCTGTACTGATACATCTGATACCCTGATAAACAACTGCCATCCGGAAAGGAGGTGGCATTAATTGGTTTCTTTTTTTGGCAATACATATGTGTCACTAACCTGGAGCAGTTGGCAGCGTCCATCAAAAGAGCTGCGGCTAGCTACTGCCCATATGCAAGAGTGCCATAATTGGTGCTTGTGTCCTATGCGTTTTGTGTGCAGGCCAGAAGGACAGAGCCCTGTCTCCCTCCGGGGCTATCTGTCCAATCACGCCTCCCACAAACTGGCTCTGCAGGAAACCCTGCGGCCAATTCCCTCATCTCCTCCAATTGCCACATAACTACAAAGCCAACTTCAAAGCGTTTGGGACTGCCCGCTAACATGGCTGAAACCTGGACAACGGTGCCTCCTAAAGAGCAAGATGAATCTTTGTGTTGTCAGCTATATCTATTTCTTCACAGGGACAGTGCATAGCAGGCAGCCTAACTGGGAGTGACAGAGCCAATATGCTTCAGTCAGGGGATTATCCCATCTCCAGAGGCCTAAATTACACACAGGGCCATGAGGGGCGGAAGTTAAACAAAGCACTAGCCGCACCCCACAGCCCGGCTCTATAAACCCTGAGCAAACTCTGGGTAATTGCACAACAAAAGCACAATTAGCCGTGAGCGCACGGATATTAAGTAGGAAAAGATGGACCTGTCATTTATCCCATCTCATATTTGCATCTCATGAATTCCCCTCCACGCACCTTCACATATAAATGTCATTCTATTCCTATCTTCATACTATTTTATTTCCAGATGAATGCAGATAAATGCAAAGCAGCCATTTAAATATGCATTAATATTATAAGTGGCCCCACCTCCCAAAATCAGAGGTAGTTATGTTGCGGCCCCAGAACATCCTGCTCCCTCGGGTCAGACTGCTCCAGTCCGACGGCAGAGCGCTGCCATTCTCAAGAGCTTCTTTGAGGCTGACCCTGTGCTCCGCGCTGCAGCAGGACTTTGAAGTCACTTGCCTAGAAAAGGACCTTACGCCTTTTAACAAGATTGGCTCACCCACAATCAGTGTGTGTGGACCTGTGAAACACTGGAGTTCATTCCAATCAGAGTTGGAGAGAGAAAATATTGCAGCCCAAGAGTGAAGAGGTCTGCGTCATATTGATTGGAGCTTAAAAGATGAGTTATTTGTCAGCCTCAGAATTTGAAGGAGAAAACTTTTAAGCTTGATTGCTTTCCCACAGTGCCGTGCACAGCCAACTTCAAACAGACACACATTCCAGGGGAAATCGATGGCGAGCGGCAGCTTGATGAGTGCTTTAACCAGGACTCACCTGCAGACACCTTTGGTTGTGTCAGTGTATGACTTGTATTGGATTACACGTGTTGGAGAATGAGAGTGTCAGGTCCTCCAACACGTGTAATCCAATACAAGTCATACAAATGGTACAATGGGTAATCTCTGTTTCTCAATTTCATTCAAGATAAAAAATGAGGATAAAACAGATATGACATGCAGTGAGGGCAATAATAATAAATGCATAGAGATCTCTATATATTTCCGCCTATTCTTCCTGAGAGGGATAACGGGCATTTTAGCAAGTTAAGCAATCATGTGTGCACATCAGAGATGGGAAATGTATGCACACCTACTGAGGTGTGTCTGGCCTCAAATGCCCTCCAGGCTGCTAAAACAACTGCATCATGCACCAGTGACCTCTTCTGCAGCCAGCTGGGCCCGCCTGCCTCTCTGTGAGGCTGATGGGCAGCACTGTAACAGGTAGCCTCCCCAGGTGTCGCAGCGTCCTCACAGCTCGCTAAGCTATTGCGCCCGGCTCGACAAAGCTGAGCTTAATTATCCAGGGGGGGTGGGCTTCTGCTGGCCAATAATGAGCCATGCTGAGGGTAATGTCATGAAAAGATGTGGAGGTGGGGGTCCAAGGGTCTGTTTTTTGGCTGTGAATTATGGATTTTAACCATCTGGCCATGCGGGAGGGTGGGGAGTGGAAAATGATATGCCTGACAGACGACTTTAACAAAGATGTGGGGAGTGAGAGGGGCGTGTCCGAGATCACAAGCTGAGTTATAGCAAGTGTGACTGGGCTATTGTTCGGGGTGATGGGTTGCTTATTCACAGCTGGGGCAGCCCAAATTGTTCTTTTATATTCTTTTATTCTCCTTTATTGAAGCCAGAGGGGCTTTGAAGATGATTAACAGGGAGCAAAACAAGACAAGCCCACTGACAACCTCTCCTCTCAATTTAGTCACCAGCCATTTTGACCAGAACATGGGTTGGAATAACGCAGCAGCTGCAGTGTGTGTGCCAACATAAAATCAGTGTGTTTTGTATTGTGTTTAATACTGAAGTGTATAACATCTTTGCCGAAAACGTTGTTGGGATGACGCCTGGAACATTACAAAACTCTCTCAGCACATTGTCCACTTCACACCTATAGTCATGTTGGATAAACCTTTGACATATGGCCGCACACACGGAACAACAATGCTCCGCAGCCAGCCAAGTCGCCCACCATGCTCCATGCTCAACCTCTTCCTCCTCCTGCTATCACTCCCTGTTATCATTCTTCCATCTGGTGTCCATGTTGCACCCCCTCTGGTCAGGCACCAGGGAACACCGGGCCTGCTTAACCAACTCCATAAACCCAACTGGATGGAGTTTTCATGGCAATTAGGGCGGAGATGATTGGCTCTTTTCCAGGCACCCACTGCTCTCCCTCTGCCGCTGGCCCAGCTCTCCCAGCTCTCCCAGCTCTCCCAGCTCTCCCACTGAAGCCATTAGACTGATTGCGGGTCTCTCAGGAAGCGACAGAAGCTCTAATGGTCACGGTTTTATCTGAGGCTCTAAGATCAGACACATTGGTTTATAATGACTGGAGGATGTTTTTTTACTGCTCAGGTTTCAGATGCCATCGTGGGTATTCGTGCCACTTAGATCATGTTTTATGGTGCATTTATTAAGTTCCACTTTCATTGTACGCTCACACTAAAAGTTGTGCTTCAACCGTCAGGGAACATCATTTGTTCAAGTTTTAGAGTATCAATCGTCCTGCAAGAAGGAGGACTTTGGGGGGTGTGTGTGTGTGTGTGTGTGTGTGTGTGTGTGTGTGTGTGTGTGTGTGTGTGTGTGGGTGCGTGCGTGCGTGCGTGTGTGTGTGTGTGTGTGTGACCTGACTTTGAATGGCATTTTCCTCTGATGGACAAACTGAGCTGACTTCGATCAAGACAGCATAAGGCTTTAAGGTTTAACAAAGTATTTACTTTTATAAATACAAATTACATATATATATATTATATAGTTTCTTCAATAATTATATTACTAGTGGACAATAATTGTACTTGTAAAACACATTTACGTAAGACAATAAAAGAACATTTCTTGACATTATAACATTAACCGATTGTTAAACAAACAAATCCTACTGTTGGACAAAGTAATAAAATAACGTTTGATTCCTTGTCTTTTATTTTACATCATGTTTAGGAAACACACCTAAGACATAAACATCATGTATTAGCCTACAAATAAATGATATTTTCAAGTGTTTTTGGCATAATACTTTAGATTGATCTTGCATCTGCATGGCATTGTAGCAAATGACAAGGCCCACCTGAGCATACATCATATTATTGTGAATAATTATGAATGACTCATTAATACATAGTATATGCTAATTACCTATCTTCATCAGGCTCTGACTGAAATGCTAATAAAGGCCATTAGTATTCCTGCCCATGTTGGTCCTTTTTCTTTCATTCTATTAAACAAATAGCGGCACAACGAGAGCAGCAACAAACATCACTATGTTAAAGACATTTTATTGATCAGATCACAGCAGGTCCCGACCAATCAGGCTAATGGCGCATTTCCACTGCAGGCCCGCCTCGTACGGCTAAGTAATAGATAGGCCTTGGTAGGCCAGGCTCACTTTATGCTGCGTTTCATTACAGTTTAGTAGCTGGGGCAGTAACTATAGTAACGCAGTGTAGGTGGAGCCGTGACGTCATCTTCAATGCGAAACACAAAACCAGCATCAGCCGTTAGCTGTTAGCACTCAGAGCTCACAGCTCCTCATATCTGTTCAGAAACTAGACCAAAGTTAAACAAGTACAAACCACAGACTGCCTGTGTCATGGAGAATACAGTCGCTGGTTTATTTATGTCTGTAGGCCGTTGTTGTGAGTTTGGACGATCAAAGCATATATAACGTTAGCTTAGCCAAGCTCCATTCAGAAAACACGCATTTTAAGAGGCTTTTTGCCGGCCGTCTGTCTGCAGACTTGTCAAAGCATTACTTCATGGTTTTTACTAACCGGTATCAGTATGTTGTTACTTCGGCATCATTTTGAAACGTGTGTTACAATTAAATCACGGTCAAATATGTTCATCGTGTTGTAGTTGTAGCCCCCTTGCCAGCGATTCTCTCGTTTAGCATACTCAGCCCGACTCAGCCTGGTTATTGGCCCGGAAAGAACCTAGATTTTGGAGAGCCAGAAAAACTGTGAAAAAGTACCCGCTAGCCAAAACTACGACTAGTGGAAACACAACCAAAAACAGGCCGGGCACGGCATGCTTAAACCGCGTTCCGCGCTGTCGTGGAAATGTGCCATAAGTGGTCCAGGATGACTTATCGATGACACACACACATTTGCTTTCTGAAGTAATTAATTTCAACAAGCCCTATTCTGCATTTTAGGGTTTTCCCTCTCCTGTAGTGTGTTCTATAGGTTTGAGTGCATGTAAATGGTCTTCAAAGGCTAAAATCCCTGTGTTCTCTCCAGAGGGATTTTTTCACAAACTCCCCCCCTACCCTGAAACACCTCCATAGGACTCCTATGTTTACTTGTGAATCGTCTCTAAGCTTTTGACCAATCACAACAGAGCCGTTCAGCTAACCAATCAGAGCAGACTGGGCTCTGGTTTCAGACGGAGGGTGAAAAGAGGTGCTGCAGCACAGGCAGTATGAGAAAAATAAAGAGCTTTTTGAACATTAAAGCACGGAGACATGTCCCAGTAGAGACACTACATACTGATATACTGTACATACTGTACTGTACTGTACATACTGTACACCTGAACATCAGAAGAATAGGGCTCCTTTAAATTCTACCCTGATGTTGAAATTATTTTAGCAAAGTCTGCATTTGACCAAGATGCCATGGCAGATCTCAGTCCAACATTCATTGCTAAACAAATAGCGTTCCTCCGGCACATCACGGACAATGTGTACAAGATGTATTAAAATGTGCTCCAGCTGATAAATATCTGATAAATATGTTAAAGGTGGGGTAGGTAAGTTTGAGAAACCGGCTCGAGATCGCTAGAATTTGAAAACACACAACCGGAGAAAATCTGCCACTTCCTAATAGAGCTCCTCCTCCAACACACACGAACGCGCACATGACCAATGAGGGCACGAGATAAGTGTGTGCCCCGATGGAAGGCTGACAGGCAGGTACAACCAATACAGTACAACCAATCTGTTTAGCCGGCCCGGCTAAACGGATTGGTTGTACTTTTTACAGTACTACGGCTTCTACAGATGACGTTTTTTTATGGATGTTTTGTCAAAGCACTTCAGATATTCATTGCTATCGGGATGTTAAGAGCATTCCATGGAATATAACAAAAAGTGTATCTCGAGCCGGTTTCTGAAACTTACCTACCCCACCTTTAAATGTATCCTGTGATGTTTGCAATGTAACAAGCTGTCTGAAAAAAAAACATAAAAGATAAAAGCAGAATATTGACATACATAAGGACTGCTGTCAAATTTGAGTATAAACACGTATATTATATAATCAATATGCACTGAATGAAATACCTTTAAGTGCTGTTATACACTGTGTCTAGACTTTGACTTTACACTATCCCGTTTTACAGTGGGTACAAAAGTCCATCTCCACCCCACGTCTCTTTGTCTACATCTGCTGCTTTGTTATCACATCTGATAGCTGAAATCAATAAAGGATGGTGGCTTTTTTGTGAATTCACATGATCAGAGTCCCCTTGATATTTTTCCACAGACAGATGTAAGAAAGTTTTTCTTAACAAAAGAAAGCCTAAGTGCATCTCTTGTCCCCCTCATACCAACGTTCTCTTTCCACTCATAGCTTGTTTGTTAATCGTCAGAAGTTCATGTGTCTGCCCGGAGCCGTGAGTGATTACTGTTCATTGGCAGGGGCGGCCCTTTAATTAGTCCGGGGTCTCTAGGGGGCCATTACCACGGGGGAATCTTGCTGCTCTTTATTATCCCATTTTAATATTGACTGAGCAAAGAGATACACAGGGTGGGGCAATTTGGTTTCCTCAGACGGGACCAGCTCTTGTGAATATGCATGCTGGGATGTGGGCTGTGGGGTAGTTAGGGGGTGGGGGGGACATGTGACGGGACTGATGGATGACCTGGGTTGGGCCTCACCTGGGGTCCCTCACACCGTAACAAAAGGGGTTACAATTTCCATTAGACTGTGGAAATATAGCACCAGAAAGGAGACATCAATGAAAGAGTTAGGAATGTATCATATGGTGGCAAAACATTTAGAGTTTGATGCTCAAAGTGAGAGAAAATATTTATTGGGTGGAGTTCGGCTCAAATTGTGTTTCCAAGATAAAAAGAATCCATAAAAAACAGCCAACTGTTATCGGTAGAATGACCCAATCAGAAACTGTGACGGTTATGATGGCATTAGAATAAGCTGTGAAAACAACGTTTGCTCCAAAAGGACGTCATTCTCAAAGTCACCCTTTCCTCTCGTTCCAAAGTTACAGAGGGCGAACCTATCAAAGCACAGACACTAATTCCTGACAAAGACAGACTTGATCTCTTCCAATTCCATCCCTACACCTCTTCCAAAGCGACTTTAATTCAAAGTCAGAGTGGGAAGTGAATACATTTCCCTCCACAGCTCTCCTCCATTTCTCTCCTTAAGTCATTTCCATGTGTCTGTTCCCAACTCGGCTGCTCGTTTCAAGTGATGTCAAATGAAGAGGTGCATCACAGGGGCCCCTAATAACCAGGCCTGATGCATGTTTTCACCATCTTGTTTGGGAATAGAGAGATTAAGGAATTGAGAGACATATGTTGTCGAGCACAGACCTTGGAGAGACCTGAGACGCGTCTTTCACCGCTAAGTGGCTTCAGTGGTGTATCAAGCCTCTCAGAAACCTCCCAGAATGCAATTACAGCAGGGGATTACCTCTTACTCCACACTGGGAGAAACCCAAATTGGCCACAGTGTGTTTTTTGTGCCTCGTGGCAGAGATTGTTTTTGGAAGCAGCCTTTCGAGTCGAGTAAACAGATCATTAGCATAGTCAAAAAGACCTCTGCCCGTAACGGTAAATACTGCTGTGTAAATCCACTGCTCATGTGAAATATCAACACATCCTCACTCCCAGGTCGGCCTATGTTGACGTTATGTCAAGTCACCTGCCGGCTTTTTCCAACGCAAGGGGGGGGGCCTTAGCGTCCATTTTCAACGCCAGGGGGGGGGGCCTTAGCGTCCATTTTCAACGCAAGGGGGGGGCCTTAGCGTCCATGTTCAGCTTTCCGGGATGTCCATGTGCTTCTATGGACGCTCATGTAAGCACGGCATTCGTTTGTGTCAACTGCCCTTAAAGGCAATGAAGACACTACACTACCCAGAATCCCCAGCTATCGTTTGGCCTACACCATGTGCTCTGTTTGACATCACGTGATTTCTCCCTGCAGAAAAAGAAAACATGGCCGAACTTCGTTTTATTCTGGGTGTAAAATGCCTATTTTAAAGTTAGTTTGGCCATTAAAATGCGTTTTGATGTCATTTGATGCGAGAAATATGAGTTGTTATTTCAGATTATGTGTGCAGTGGATGTACATGATCTTTAGTTTGCTAGTTATTACGAAGATTACTTCAGGAAATTGCGTCCAACGTTTTCATTGTTACCAAGGTGGTTGCTAGGGACGCTGCTATCGATATTATTTCTGTTATGTTGTGTAACTGTTTAATGGTGTTATCTTTATTGCTACCCCCTTCCCCGTCAATGTATAGTGTTGGTCCACAGCCTAAACATATTAGTTTAACAAAATCCGCATCTAAAGATACGTTATTTTCCCCTGTGCAATTCCAGTCTCACATCTCACAGCACATCGTCATTAACAAATACCGGAAACAGACCGAAAATATTTTTAAAAAATAAAATAATACCTTATTCCGAGTGCTCTTGCTTTTCTCTTTGAAAGTCATCACATAACGGCATTGTAATACACGGTTCGGCTGCATTAAATATTACATATCTGCCGCAGTTCTGTATTTATAGAGCCCTGATGAGAAGACAAAGATGAGGAACTGAAAACGTGACGTGGATCATAAATATATCAGCCATTAAACAACATCTTACATTTCTTTTCACACATTACGTCTCCTTGCAGTATCAACACTAATTCGGCTCACTTTTATATTTGATCCAATTGGTAGATAGGCTGCATTTACACCATAAAGGTGCACAGCTGATATAAAGAGACACCTGGTGGTTAAAGCATGTTATTGAATTTCATTATTTTTATGATTAGATATTAATAGAATCCCTATAAAGTATATTCATTACTCATTATTCTCTACTAATAGTTAATTAAAGACTGTATATAATGACTATTTTGCACATCCCGTTCAAGATTTCAAGATGTTCTAAGGTTTATTGACATATCATATAGGCCTACACAACTGTGGTGTAGTTCTGCAATGAATGTAAAACTTGGGTCGCAGGTTCCTCAATAGTGCATTACAAGACATCTATCAATATGTGTGCATACCTCCAGCAATGTTAACTATGTTGTATGTATACTATGATGTAACGCAAATGTTCCAACTTGGGATCAATAAAGTATATCTTATCTTAAGCTGATCGATGGCTACTGCCATATTTGCAAAATGTGCCTCTGAACCTTGACAAGTGCATGTTTCAGGCTTATCAATTAATGTAATGTAATGTTATCAATTAACAACAGGAGGGGTCACAAACATAAGTCCAGCTGTTAAATAAAGCTCTTCTGACCTTAGCTGGCATGTGTGTATATATATTAATACTGCCCATTATGGGCACAAGCAATTTTCACCCATTTATTAATTATATGTTTTAAATGTGAGTGTTTCCTGTCCCCTAAACCTCCAGGGATGTACACAGTTTAATACTGGCAATTTCTTATTATGGGAAATACGAACACGTCTTTTAAAACTACAACTCCCAGTAGAGACGTGCCATAGAGAACATGTTGCGAAACAGAATAGCCAGCATGTGTAGTTCTGGGGACAGGGTGGGGGAGGGGGGGGACGCGGTGGACCCGTTCAAATCCAGTTTTGAACAGTCTGCCGTGGTTCCATCCCATTTCAAGTGCTGTTCGAGGCTCGGTAACCCTCGGAGCACACTCTCCAATCACAGAGCTTGAGGACGATCACGGGGTTTGCCAAACAGAGCACATGGTGTAGTCCAAACGATAGCTGGGGATTCTGGGTAGTGTAGTGTCTTCATTGCCTTTAAGGGCAGTTGACACAAACGAGTGCTTACATGAGCGTCCATAGAAGCACATGGACATCCCGGAAAGCTGAATATGGACGCTAAGGGCCCCCCCCTTGCGTTGAAAATGGAGCTAAGGCCCCCCCCCTGGCGTTGAAAATGGACGCTAAGGCCCCCCCCCCTGGCGTTGAAAATGGACGCTAAGGCCCCCCCCCTTGCGTTGGAAAAAGCTGGCAGGGGACTTGACATAACGTCAACATAGGCCGACCTGGTAGTGAGGATGTGTTGGAAATATACCCTCCTGTACTTTATTATTCTTTATACTCACTGCTCCCTCTGTATATGTTCACATACCTTTATAATGATGTTTGGAATAGTAATATTTCTATCATATTTGGAAAATATTTCACACATACATTTCGCTTTCTCAAAATGTTTCCAGTATGTATTTGACTTTTCGATGTTCACTACGTGACCATTGATGTGCCTTTTTGATCTTTTTTAAGAGTTGCTAAAAAAAGTTTTAAAAAAACATTACATATGATGCTAGTATTCTGTTTTTGTTTTTTATTTTCTTTTAAATGGATGTGTACTTTTTACAAATGTGCTTGCTTATATTTTATGTTAATCGACTAATTGTATTTGACCTTTTATCTGAGCTGTTTGTTTGAGTGATGAAGGATGTTTGAGTGATTTCAAACAAAGCAAGACTGGAGATATGGTTGACCTCACTTCTCTTCAACTCCACACTTTCAGACCTTTTTTCAGGACACATCACCAGAATTTGTAAATCCTTTTGGAGACAAATGAACTAATACAACTTTATACATATCCGGCGGCACTCACTAACACAAAAAGTGTTTCATCAAATTTCGTTTCAGCTTGAGAAAACATGAAATAGGACTTTCCTGCCCTGAGCTGTGAGATAAAGCCGGGGGGAGAGGTGCTCTCAGGCAGTGAGGGGTCACATGTGCGGCAGAGATTGAGGGGCATTAGTGCTCCATGGTAATCAAAGGCAGAACGGAGAGCAGGGGTATAAAGGGAGTCGGTGGGCGGCAAAGCTGCCCCTCTGCACCCAGTGCCTTTTAATTAGGCTCAGATCAGAATACCTTTATTAGTCCCACGGAGGGGACATTTGCCACAGACAGCTTAATGTTATATATGTTAAATATGTGACATGCATTAAAAAAAAGTACTAAGTTATGATATTATAAAAAATATAATAAAAAAGAAAAAGTTACATAATTTAAAAAAAAATACACATCCTGTAACAGTTTTTAGGATTTAGCAGCCAGGTATATATTACACAGTTATTAACGGCATCTAATAGCTTGTTTGGTATTTAGCAGCAAGGGGTGATATAGTCTGTGTGTGTGTGTGTGTGTGTGTGTGTGTGTGTGTGTGTGTGTGTGTGTGTGTGTGTGTGTGTGTGTGTGTGTGGTCAACTAGGGCCTGTGCAGGTTGTATAGTCACAGCAGTGACGTTGACACACACACACAGCTCATCACACACACAGCTCATCACTCACACACAGATGCATGCACACACTCATAAAAACTGACATCCCGTACCTTTTTCTGCCTTATTATTCCAGAGTGTGTGTAGTCTTGGTTTTCTGTTCAATTGGGGGTTTGCTGTCCTGCAGCTGTCTGATGTTCTGATGTGCTGACCCTCCCTGACCATACATGTTTTGTGGTATCACTTAATAACCTCTAAAGTATTTAAATGACTCTCAAACAAATGTAATCTGTTTGAATGTGGCAGATTACCATATTTCTAACACTTCAGTGTGCTATGTTATCATGTTTTATTGGCCATACGTTCACACACCTTTCACTTGGATATTAGTCCTGAGTTAGTCCTGTGCTGTTTTAATGTATATCTACATGGGTTTCTGGAGGGATGTGTTTTATGCTCACAGTTTATTGTTAATTGCAGATCAAATCATAACTCAGTTCAGAAATCATACATGTTTCGCTGGATAACAAACAATAATCTAAATGACCTACAACTGGAGTGAAAATTCATTTGTAATAGGAAGTGGATTCTGTCATAATTTCTCCTCAGAGCTGCTCAGCGCCATGCTCAGTGTCGCGGCTCATCAGATGTATTGACAAGATCAATCTCTTGAAGCAGAGGCCCTGAAACACAGTTCACCATCTGCCTGTTTGCCGACATTGGTCAACGACCTTTAACCTGGCAGGGAAATGTCATGTCACCAAAAGTCACCATAAGAAACCCCATCAACACGTAATGGGTAGAGTGGCAGGATCGACTTGAATACACGTGTTCTAACACACGTGTCCTACTAGAATGTCATGTCATCTCTAAAAAGAAGCACACGAGCACTTTGGTGATGTTTACTTGGTTACTGTGACACGTTAGGGTAATGCTGAGCACACCAGGTACAGACTGCACCTCATATCTGTGAGGAGTGCTGACAGTGAATTACTATGCAGGAGGGGGGGGGAGGAGGGTCTTTGATATCATATACCAAGGTCACACATGATACACTCTTTTCCATTTCACTTCAGTCAAACTGAAGATGGATTAAGTTTGACGCCCAGATCTGAACATACACCTTGGGGGTTGGGGGAAGGGTCTTAATAGGGACTTTTAAAAGTATATAACAATATTCGCCCGTCTGTGCAATTATTCAGCCAATGCCAATTCAAGGCTGAGTCTCAGTGAACGTTTTGCTTTGTTCTTGCAAATGTCAAACAGTGGGTGGTGCAGAACGAGTCCAAGAGCTGCCAGCTACTCATTTCACTTTTTCCAGTTTATTTAATCAACTACACTTCCTCTGATATTCAGCTATAGCATACACGGGATATTAGTATGTAGTGTCTCTGCTGGGACATGTCTCCATGCTTTAATGTTCAAGAAGCTCTTTATTCTTCTCATACTGCCTGTGCTGCAGCACCTCTGTTCACCCTCCGTCTGAAACCAGAGCCCAGTCTGCTCTGATTGGTTAGCTGGGCGGCTCTGTTGTGATAGGTCAACCGCTTAGAGATGACCCGCCCTTATCAAGTACAATGTGTTAGTGCAAGCAAATAGAAGCCCAAGTGTTACATCGTGATACATGTCGACATGTTTGCATGTGTTCATTTGAAAGAGTAAGGATTAATGTATGAGGTATTTATTGTCAGGTGTATGTGGCAGGACATCTGTGATCAGTTACTCAGTGAGAGTTATTATATTTCACTGAAAGCTTTTTAAATGGTTTGACGATGTTTGGGTTATGCTAGCAATTAACTGGAGATAATACATCTGAAGTGAACCCATGGACCTCTCTTTTAAATGAATCGCAGTATAGTTATTTTTAGGAAATATCATGGGAATGATTGGTAAACATTTAGAAATGATAGACCCTAAAATAATAGCTTTCCCATTCATAGAATGTAACAATGTATCCACTGCTTTATTGTTCAGCATGTTCCTTTTAGGCAACGCAATGTTCATGGTATTAATAGAGGTGTTGAAGCATGGCCCACAGAAACAGCATTGTTCTCACACCCAGTCCCCAGCAGACACTGACTATCTGTGCATGTATTTGTGGGGGTAATGTTGTGCATGTGTTTGTGGTATGAACCTTGTGTATGTCTCTCGGTGGATATATTTGTGGATGTGTTGTGTGAATGTATTTGTGAACGCTCCCTGTGGACAGGCGTTGCAAATGAGTGTTTTGCTTGCACCAATAGTCCGTGTGCGTACATGTATGTCTCTTTTATAATGCTACAGTGTTCATACCAAAACAGCTACTCTAAAACTAAACTACTGCTTGTATTTCCGCTGGGAAGTAGACAGGGAGGTGTGCCCTATTCAGGTCAGCTGCAGAGGCTAATGGTGTATTGAGCTGTGGACAGGGGGAGGGGGGAAACCCTATGCTTCAGCTGCTGCACACCTGGGGTCCAGCCAGGAGGTGGGGGCGAAGGTGGGTGGGTGGCGCATCTCAGCACTTCTCTTCATGAAGTCCATCTCTCTAACCTCCAACACCTCATGACCCCTCCAAAAACAACACTGTTTGAGGGGTCTGCAGGTCCACCAGTGATGACCATTAGCAGCCCTTCATTCATTCCTGTCAACTGTTTTCCTTTGTCTTCTCACTGATGCCTGACATTTGGGGAATTGCAAACTAACACAGTCCGTCTCTAATGCTGCCTTCATAAGTAAGCATAAACAAAGCTCTTTCTCAAATCAGGAACATCTGTTTACCCAACCCAGTCTCACAAAAAAACGTGTAATAACTACGTTGGTCTACAACGTAGGACGTAGTATTTCTACAAAAACACCTCTGAAATTGTAAAATCCCTACGTTTTTTTTCACCATTCATTTCCAATGGCTGGCGTCTATGTCACGTGATCTTCACATTTCACCCTGCAGAAGAAAAAAAACATGGGGTCAGGGTCCTTGGACACAACATGAGCCTAACGTGTCATCACGTGGTTTATGTCTCCTCTGAGAGGGGTGCAGTCAGGCCCGGCACCACGAGGGGGTAAAAGGGGGCATTGCCCCCTCAGTTGTATTCTTTGCCCCCTCACTTTGAGCATCATTCATCAAAAAGTACAATGAATGTCACAATTATTAAATAATAACTTTAAATAATTATCTTCCCCAATACACGTTACTACATTTAGATCAGATATGTGGGCAGGCAGTCAAGCAACATGTAAAAAAGCCTCCACCCCAAGTGAGCTTGTTGTCTTTATGTTAGCGTGTGTGCTTAGCTGTGAACAGAGTCGGATGGGTGACAAAAACTGCCCCTTTTTCCGGGCAGAGTCCCCGTTTTCGGTGGCTGGTACCCGGTTGAAACTCCCGGAAATGTTCCCATTTTTGAACGTGCGTTAAAAAAAATAGAGCAAGGTGAAATAAAATGTTATATGTCAGTAAAAACAGAGTAACAGTGGTGTGCCTTTTTGTAGTGTTAGCATATTTCTTCTTCTACTACTACTTCTTCTTCTTCTTTTTTCTTTAATGGCGAATCGCTTCCACTTGGAGCATATATCGCCACCTACTGTTGATTTATTAAATGTTTATATTAAATCCTTGTCCTCAGACCAGTGTTTTTGAGGAACTTGAAGATCAGCTTGTTTACTTCATTTACTTTCGCATATTGACTTGAAATCCATGTCCTTAATGTTATGTTGTTCCAGTGCAGTTTTCAGAATGAGTCTTTGTCTGTTATAATCCGGGCAGCTAAAAAATACATTATGTAATTTTTCTCCCCAATTTTCGGCACCCCGATGGGTTTCGCCTATACTGCCTATGCCAAGGGCCGGCCCAGGTGAAAACAATATGACATCAACAAAAAATAAGACAGACAACTACAGATAGCACCACACATGATGGTTAGCCTACAGGCAGCCCTATTATTTAGGGCTACCTGTATGGATCAGGTTTTTTCCAAAGCGAGCCCTTTTACTAGAATAATAATATGTTATGTATTATATAAACCGTATTGGTACAATGAGCGACATCTAGTGACGGATTTTGTAACATTGATTTAATTTTTCTCATGGCAGTTAGACTCTAGAGACAAACCAGGGGACTTTATTTGTATTCTGTGTCTGTCCATTTGGTGTAGTATTTTATCCAATATTACATTTGGTTTATATATTAGTCACTTTCTTATGAAATGCCAGGTTTTAGGCCTTGATTTGAACATTCAATCCTGAAAATAAAAAATAATATTAATGTTTCTTTAATCCTGACTAGAGGAAAGTAAATCTGTATAGGAAGACGAGTTAAGGGATAGATGAGAAAAGGTTATGGTATAATTACAGAGCCTGTCAATTTATAAATTGAGGAAATCAATGTTAGTCTGTTAACCAGTGGTGTAGTGGGCGTTGGACGCGGGGGTACGCCATACCCCCACTTATTTGAAGCATGATTTCTTTTTTTAAAAGTCTAATACATCTAAAATCATTGCCAGTGTTATCAGTTGCAAGTGTGTGTTTGTTGTAATAATGACGAAAACATAATAGGCAGATTTTACAGTAATTATAATAAAAACGTAGCTCAAGCATTTATGTAACTTTATTTGAAGCGTGTGTGTGTGTGAGGGGCAGCACCGTGTGTGTTTGTAGGGTAACCATGTGTCCTGCATTGTGCGGGACTGCACACACAGCATTTATATTATATGTCCCGCATCCCACAAATTGAGACTATGTCTCGCATTTGAGTGATTGAGTGTCGCGCAGAAAGGCCAGATCGGTTCGCTGACAGCCGGCCTTTATTATTATATTGTCTAAACGGCATCATGTAAGTTGCGTTGACAGGCGACACAGAGGTCCCCCCTGTTGACAGTTCACGAGCGCGTCCATAGTGTCTCCCGTCCACCCACCACCCCCCCACCCCTGCCCCGTCCACTCAGTAAAAAAATCCCCACTACACCACTGCTGTTAACCAAAATGCAGCCATCTATCTACTATTATTAAAGATCAGAGAAAAATAACAGAACGAGAGGGGTAAATCCGGAATAAAAATAAAGAAGCAAAGAGATTGTAGAGCAGCGAGAATGAAAAAAGCTCTGTGTGTCAATTCATTACATTGCCAGTATTTTTCGTTGTTGTGAAAAAAATATCGCCCCCTCGGATTTTTTAACAGCCCCCTCAGTCATTTCATCCTGGAGCCGGGCCTGGGTGCAGTTGACGGAGAGCACCAGAACGTCGCTCCGGTACTTCCAAAAATTGCAGTACCCATAAGGGGCCGTACACATGCTGCAGTTTTTGCGTGGCTGTGTTTTAGTTGGAAGCCCAGTGGCGATCTGTCATACTGATTAGACAGTCAATAACTTTGTTGTTATTAGCATCTGGTTAGCTAGCTATGCTTACGAATATAAGAAGCTTTTTCTACAGGGTAGGTAGAGGCACATCTTTATATGATCATTATAGTTATAAAAAATAAGAGAATAAAGTAAACAGGTATACAATGCTATATGACAGTAAAAAAAAAGTTGTTATTAATAAACAAGAATCAATCAATCAATCAATCAATCAATGTTTATTTATATAGCCCAATATCACAAATGTTACATTTGTCTCAGTGGTCTTCACAGTGTGTACAGAATATCAGTATGACAATACGACACCCTCTGTCCTTAGACCCTCATATCGTACAAGGAAAAACTTCCAAAGAAAACCCAGTTTAAAAGGAAAAATGGGAGAAACCTCAGGGAGAGCAACAGAGGAGGGATCCCTCTCCCAGGATGGACAGACGTGCAATAGATGCCGTGTGTAAATTGAAAAGATAATACATTTGCAACATAGGTAGTCCAAATGTTTGGAAATGCATGTGTGTATAATAGGAAGATGAATCCACGAGGATATCCATCCAGGACCGATGATCCAGGACCACAGCCACGACTCAAGATCCAGCGCTCGCGATCCAGGACACAAGACCGCAGGATCATCCATGACTCCGGATCCCAGCGTATATAGACACCAAAAGGAAAGAAATTTGGGGAAGCTGGGTTAATCGGAACATGAGAGTACACAGGTATAGACAGCGAGAAGAAAGAAGTAAGATGTCCTCCGACAAACTAAGCCTATATCAGCAAAACTAGGGGCTGAATCTATTCAGCCCTAACTATAAGCTTTATCAAAAAGGAAGGTCTTAAGCGCACTCTTAAAAACGGATAGGGTGTCTGCCGCCCGAACACAAACTGGAAGCTGATTCCACAAATGTGGAGCTTGATAAGAAAAGGCTCTGGCTCCCATTGTACTTTTAGAGACTCTAGGAACAACCAACAACCCTGCATTCTTGGAACGCAATGCCCGAGTAAGACAGTAGGGTATAATGAGTTATTTAAGGTAAGATGGCGCCTGCCCATTAAGGGTTTTGTAGGCGAGAAGAAGAATTTTAAATTCTATCCTGTGTTCTATAGGGAGCCAGTGTAAGGCAGCCAGAACAGGAGTAATGTGGTCCCTTTTCCTAACTCTGGTTAGTACACGAGCCGCAGCATTTTGAATCAGCTGAAGCGACTTGATTGACTTCTTGGTACTCCCTGATAATAAAGAGTTACAATAATCCAGCCTAGAAGTAACAAATGCATGGACAAGTTTCTCTGCATCGCTTTGAGGCAAGATATGCCTGATTTTTGCAATGTTACGTAGATGGAAGTAGGCGGTCCTTGAAATTGATTTTATGTGGGCGTTAAAGGATAAATCCTGATCAAATATAACACCAAGATTCCTTATAGTCTCACTGGAGGCCAAATGAATGCCATCCATAGTTAGTATATCTTTAGATAATTTGTTTCGTAGATTCTTCGGGCCAAGTACAATAACTTCAGTTTTGGTCAGTCTTGAATTTTATTTCGATGATTAATTTAATCAGGCTTGATTGATAAATATAGTTGAGTATCATCCACATAACAATGAAAGTTTACAGAATGATTCCTTATAATATTGCCTAACGGAAGCATATATAATGTGAACAAAATAGGTCCGAGCACTGAGCCCTGTGGCACTCCATGGCTAACTTTGGTTTGCGTTGAAGATTCATCGTTAACACGTACAAACTGAGAGCGTTCAGATAGATAGGACCTAAACCAGCCTAAAGCAGTTCCCTGTATGCCAACTAAATGCTCTAGTCTTTGCAATAGGATATCATGGTCGATAGTATCAAATGCAGCACTGAGATCGAGCAAAACAAGAATAGAGACAAGTCCCTTGTCTGTGGCTATTAGAATGTCATTTGTGACTTTAACCAGAGCTGTCTCTGTGCTATGATGTGTTCTAAAGCCAGACTGAAAATCTTCAAATAAATCATTGTTTTTTAAGTAATCACACAACTGTTTTGCGACCGCTTTCTCAAGAATTTTTGAGAGGAACGGAAGATTAGAAATAGGTCTATAGTTGGCTAAAACCTCTGGATCGAGGTTGTACTTTTTAAGAAGCGGTTTTATCACTGCTACTTTGAATGATTGTGGAACATAGCCTGATAATAAAGACATATTCATAATATTTAATAAAGAAGTGCTAATTAATGGAAAAACTTCCTTCAACAGCTTAGTTGGAATTGGGTCTAACATGCACGTTGATGGTTTAGAAGAGAGAATCATTTTTTTTTCTATCTTTACAGAACATACAACAACACATGTAACAACAAACAACTAAACCAAACATAACGGGGGGGATGCAAGGATGACTTCCTAAGATAGCTGATTGTGACATACATAGGATATTTCATACACAATAGATTATACATTACACAGGAGATGGCATATTGACAGGGTCAGCTAGGAGGACTGTGGACAGTGAACCGCAATCCTCCTGTCTCCCCTCAAAGTCCCCCAGCAGAGAAGCCGCACGCTCCATGTTCAGTAGGTCCAGATACTCCCTCAGCCATGAGTCCCTAGTAAAGCAGGCTGGTTTGCGTTCCTTCCAATTTAGTAGGATGAGTCTTTTTGTGGCTAAACAGCCCAGTGTCCAGAGCCGATCGGCAGTCCTTGCAACATTGCCATCTGGCTTGAGACCCAGTAGACATGCAATGGGACATGTAGGGAAATTCATTTTTAAAGATTCAGACATTAAGGATATTGCTTCTGACCAAAGTTTTTTTACCGCTGGGCATTCCCAAAGTAGGTGCAACAGTGTACCTCGCTTGCCACATTCGTGCCAGCATAAGTCTCTGTGTTTATTGTCCATCTTGGATTTTGTAACAGGGGTGATGTAAGCTCTATTGAGAATTTTGAACTGTATGATCCTGAATCTTACACATTTAGAAGAGAACATAGCTGACCTCCAAATGGAGTTCCATTGCAAAGCAGACAGAGAGATATTCAAGGCATGCTCCCAGGACAGTTGGACAGGAGAATAGGTATTCGGGGCAGCCCTAGATAATAATTTATAAATGTTAGAGACCACACCGGATGATATGATTGCTTTCTTGAGGCGCTGGTCCTCTTCCATACATGAAGCAGGCATGGCTCCCTCCTTACATTTTGTACTAATAATAGATGCTAGTTGTGCATATGATAGAAAAGATGAGTCTGAGAGACCATACTGATTTTTGAGTTGTTGAAATGGAAGGGTTTGGTCTCTATATATCTGTCCAATTGTAGTAATACCAGCCCTCTGCCAGATAGTATTACTTAAGGTGCCTCCTCCTGCAGAAAGACAGGGGTTACTCCAAATGGGGCAAGATGGTAAAGAGAGCCCCTCTATGTTGAGTCTCCTGTGCAGTTGCTTTACCATAGAGCATGAAAAGCGGATGATGATATTATCCATTGAGGGTGGTGGTTTTGGGCAGTACCACATTGAGGCCAGAGATATGTTTTGGTTTACAGACATGATGGATTGCTCCAGCCATTGCCAACTGCCTACCGGAGAGGCACTTTTGTATGCCCACGATAATGGGTACTTTGCGTTGAAGGACAGATAATACTGGAACACATCCGGGACTCCCAAACCTCCCATTGATCTTGGAATGATCAACTTATTATGTGCGATTCTGGGTTTTTTATTATTCCAAAGGAACTGAGTGAATAGGGATTTGATATCTTTAAACCATTTTAGTGGGAATTCAAGAGGGATAGAGGAGATAATATGAGAAAGCCTTGGGAGAACATTCATTTTCAAGGTTTCCGCTCTGCCCCATAGAGAAAGTGGTATGGCCATCCATCTGTTGATGTCCTCTTTAATGGACTGGAAAATAGCAGGGCCGTTAAGGCTAAAGATTTTGGAGATAGGAGAGACGATGTTAATTCCCAAATACCTCATTCCATTTGTTTTCCAAATAAAGGGGGTGTTCATTAGGTTGTGCTTATATGTATATGAGTTAAGTGGGATTGCTTCACTCTTGTTCCAATTGATCTTATATCCAGAGAAGCTGCCAAATAGATGTATCATATCAAGAACTGCGGGTATAGAGGGTGCTGGCTTGCTCAAAGTAAGAAGTATATCGTCAGCGTACATATTTAATTTGAAGTCGTGTCCATGAATGTTCACACCATGTATGTCACCATTAGAGCGAATTGCACAGGCTAATGGTTCTAGTGCCATAATAAAAAGTAGGGGACTAACTGGACACCCTTGCCTCACGCCACGGTGTAAGGGGAAAGGTTTTGAGATTAATCCATTAGTTCTAACAGAAGAGAAGGGAGCGCTATACAAAGCCTTTACCCAGCTAATCAACTTGGGCCCAAAGCCAAATTTTTTGAGCGTGTAAAATAGATATGCCCATTCTATTTGGTCAAAAGCTTTCTCAGCATCTAGTGATGCTGCAATCATTGGTAAATTGCTGGAGCTTGCTTCTAGGATAATCTGAAAGACCCTCCTCATGTTATTTGAGGACTGGCGGCCTGGAATGAAACCTACTTGGTCTAGATGCACTATAGATGGAACCACCTTCTCCAAACGGAGTGCCAGTATCTTGGCTAGAATCTTGTAATCACCGTTTAAAAGGCTTAAAGGGCGGTGGTTACCCATCAGAGAGGGATCTTTGCCCGGTTTAGGCAACAATGAAATAATGGCCCTGCTCATGGAGGGAGGCATGGCTTCAGATTCTAATATTTCATTGAATAACAACAGTAAATATGGTGAAAGCTGTTCTTTAAAACATTTATAGAACTCTGTTCCAAAACCGTCGTCCCCTGGAGTTTTTCCTGATGCCATCTTCATGATTGCGTTTTCTATTTCATTTTGGGAAACAGGTGCCTCCATAGCAGATCTGTCAGCCAAGCTGACGCTAGGGAGGTTAAAACCTCCAAAAAAGCTTTCTAAGGCTTCTTCATTCAAGTTATTTTTTGTGCTATATAATTTAGAATAATAATTCTTGAACGATTCGTTGATTGTGGCTGCATCACACTGTAGCCTGTCATGCTCAGGAGAGAGCTTAGAAGAGAGAATCATTGAATGTAATTGTTCAAGGTTAATGGCTGAAAAGCATTCTAGTTTACTATCTTGTGTAATATTAGAACTTACGATTCCGGGAGCTGTTGATAACACTATACTGGTCAAAGGCAAGAGGTCATTAATTTTGTTTCTAAGAGTAACAATTTTATCGTTAAAAAAAGCACATAAAATCATTACTACTGAGTGCTGTGGGAATAGAAGGCTCAATGGAGCTGTGGCTCTCTGTCAGCCTGGCTACAGTGCTGAAAATAAATCTTGCATTATTCTTATTCTCATCTATTAATGAAGAGTAGTAGGCTGCTCTCGCTTTACGCAGTGCTTTCTTATATTCATTGAGAGTAATATGCCAAATTAAACGAGATTCTTCAAGTTTAGTGGAATGCCATATCCTTTCAAGTTGTCTAGACTTTTGCTTTATTTTGCGGGTTTCGGCATTATGCCATGGAGCTAATCTATGTTGTTTTATTTTCTTCTTTTTCAAAGGAGCAACAGAGTCTAATTTTATTCGCAGCGCATCTATAGCACTATCAACAAAATGATCAATTTGGGGTGGTGTACATTTTGTATAAGTTTCCTCCCCTACATGCAGACATGCTATCGAGTTAAGTATTGGTGGAATATCTTCCTTAAATGTGGCTATAGCACTAACAGATAGGTTTCTGCTGCAAGAGCTTTTGACTAATGCTTTGTAGTCTCGTAATAGTACTTCTAAGTTACTAAGAAATGGTCGGATAAAGCAGGATTATGCGGTTCGACGAATAGTTGCTCAATTTCAATACCATAAGTCAGAACAAGGTCGAGAGTGTGATTATAGCAGTGGGTTGGTTTATTTACACTCTGACAGAAACCAACAGAATCTAATACAGAGTTAAATGCAACAGTAAGGCTATTTTTATCATCGTCAACATGAATATTAAAGTCACCTACGATAATTAAAAGAATACAGGTTGAAATAAAAAGAATAAAAGAATACAGGTTGAAAGGGGAGTGATATGTAAAATATCCAGAAAAATAATATATGCTTACAGTTCTGTTTGGATGTTGAGAGATGTATCCATCTCTTCATTTTGCTTCAAGTGCACCAGATTGATGCTTTTAACTTCAACATTTAAAAAATAATGATCTTTTTTTCTTTGCACAGCATGAAAGAAAGGCGAAATGAATGGGCTGTGATTTTAGTATTTTTAAGCAGAGGTCAATAATTTGTACGGCCCTCGGAGGATGTTGAACAAATTGAAATGGCCCTTGAGAGGAAAAAGGTTCCCACCCCTGTTCTACTACTATAATCTGATGCTGATGTGCCAAAAAGATTAAGTCTTTTTGTTATTTGAGAAACCTAAACTAAAGTACTGCTTCACAAGATGCTCCACATTCCTCATCTTATTGCAGGACGCTGCTGTTGTCACTTATAAAACTACGACTTTAATCTAATTATGACTTTATTCTCGTAACATTACGACTTTATTCTCGTATTATTACGACTTTATTCTCGAAATCTCTCTGTTGTTTTTTTCTAAGTGTGGCCCTAATACTCCGTTTTACAAACTATATCATCAGCCAGCAATTATTTGCTTCTTGATTTGGCATTCATGAGATGTTAATGAGCTGAGAAATGTCTCTAATTCAAAAAGCTGCCTGTGGTATTTAGATTTAATTGGGTAATGGTAGCCAGCTGCTGACCATTTTGGGTGGCATACAAACTTTCAGATGGAACATCATTCTGTTTTCCTCCCATCATGGTGGATTGCTTCACAAACAATGCAGCATCTGCCGAGAAGGCTGATTGTAAGAGGAGGTGGTGCAGAATATTTGTGCTACTCATTGATGAACACACATTTAGAAAGTTCAATCATGTGTTAACTCACTTACACATAGTCACAAGCCATTCATTTGAACCCAATCAAGAACAGAGCCACCTCTAAAGTGTGAATGGATTAACTCTGAAGCATCCTGAAGACAAAGCTCTTCTCTTAAGTCCGCTGCCTCGTCACCCCCCATTCTTCCTAAGTGCTTGAACTTGGATTCCCTCACTCAGTCCCTCCTCTCCCTTTGCTTCAGAGGCGTGACAGGACTTTGACCCTGACCCCGGGCCCTACCTAGATGTTGTTTGGAGCGGATGGAGATCAGATGTTTTTGGTCATTACACCGCCTCCCATTAGATCTTCCATCTCTTCCAAATAAAGCTAATGAGACAGTGTTTAATGTCCAGAGTCCCTCTCGGCCCCCTGATGTGAGGTTAGGGCGCGTCGAGCCAAATTAGCCGACATCTCGTTCAGTGATGGCACCTGGGCCCTCCTTCGCTCGGGGAGGTGAGCTCAGGGTAGGGGAATCCACTGGGGCAGGAGGGACGGGGGGTGGGGGGGTGATGGGGGGCTCAAAGCTGGACCCAGCTGGAAGAAGTTAAAGAGCTAAATGCTGATTGGGGGAGCTCGGTTAAGAGAGGTGTTTTAGTTTCAGCATCGGGGCGATCAATGGGGGTCTCACAGGTCTTCCTTTGTTTGAAGTACATGTGGGAGAATCCAACATCGCTGTGCTCTGGAACATTTCACGTTGAAGAGTTGAGTCAATATTATAACTCTGAGATGAAAAGTATGAAAGTGACCTGAATCCAAATCTAACACATTTTAAAGTTTTGTTGGAATCACATTGAGTAATCCAAACTGCAGAGCAGGTAAACAGAGACAGCAGGGTAACATTATGCATGTTGTTTATGTACTGAATTCCCATATGCTAAAGATAACAATAATGATACTAAACTAGAGCATTTTAATAATCAATTTGTCCTTTGAGATAAATAACACACCACAAAGAACTAAAGTATTTCAGAAATGTTGAATCAAAATGAAAAACCAGCACTATCTTTTGAGCAATGAGGTTGAAGAAGAATAAGAATGCCCTATATTAATCCCCAAGGGGAAATTCAGTTGTTCATGCAGGGTTGGGAGGGTTACTTTGTAAATGTAATCAGTTACTGATTACTGAATACATGGCTCTGAAAGTAATCCAGTTACAGTTACGTGTCTTACGTATTCAGATTACTTTTAAATTATTTTCTTTTTCCATCACAGATGGGTATGTTTTGGTGAACAGGAGACACAAAAAGCAAAAGGAAACTGAACGTGTTTTTACTGTTTTAATGGCTTATCAAGAGCACAACTGAAACATAACATCTGAAACGATGTATATATATATCCTCTATTTAACCAGGTAAAAGACTCATTGAGATTAAAATCTCTTTTCCAAGAGCGACCTGGTCAAGAAGGGCAGCATGTACAAAGTTACAACAGATAAAACACAGACATGACAGGCAGACAAATACAGCTGTAAAACACAAATAAAATGGCACATTAGCCAGTCAATATGCGAAATAAAACAAACTATTAAAATCATTCAAAACTGGCAACATTTAAAACGATTTTAGGATATACGAGCACTCACATCGACCAATGGTGTCGTGTTCTCTGTCCTTTAAGATGGACCTGAATTCCCCCATAGTGATGACATCTGATCGTTTCAGCTCCTTCTGTACATTGTTCCAAGCTGTGGGGGCCGCATATCTAAAAGCTGTTTTACCCAGTTTTGTTCTCACTGTAGGAACCAGCATCTGAATAAAATCTTGGGAGCGCAGGCCATATAGACTTTCTCTTTGACATATATATGTGCAAATGTAGGAGGGAACTAACCCAATCAGAGATTTATAAATAAAACCCAACCAATGGGAAAGTCTGCGGGCAGACAAAGATGGCCAATTAGCAGCAGCATATAAAGTGCAATGGTGTACTCGATATCCACATCCAGTGATACATCGTAAGGCACAATGGTACACAGTATCCAAGCTCTTTAGGCATTGGTCGGAGGCATTCATGTATAGCAGGTCACCATAATCTAATTCAGGTAAAAACGTTGCAGATATCAAATGTTTCCTTGTCTGAAAAGAGAAACAGGATTTATTCCTGTAAAAGAAACCTAATTTTATTTTTAGCTTTGAAACAACATTTTCCGTGTGTAACTTGAAAGACAAGTTCAGTTCAATAAGAAATCCCAGATATGTGTAAGTAGTGACCCTCTCAATGTCAGTCCCTTGCGCAGTACAAATCTTGGGTAGAATAGACGGTTACTTTTTGCCATTCGAAAATCACTTTGGATTTTTCAGCATTTAATACCAACTTTAGTTGATATAAATGGGTTTGTATGACATCAAAGGCAGACTGGAGGAAATCTAGACTTTGCTCTATAGAAGCGGAAGAACAATAAATAACAGTGTTATCTGCATACAAATGGTAAGAAGCATTTGCTAAATTATTACATAGATTATTTACATATATGGTAAAAAGAATGGGTCCTAATATGGAACCTTGTGGCACACCCTTTGCTATCGGGAGGAAGGAAGACAAGGACCCAGAAAATTGGACGCATTGAGTTCTCGCTGATAATTTAAAAACCAACCTACAGTATGCCAAGATAAGCCGATACTGCGAAGTCTTTCCGTCAGGATGATATGATCAACTGTGTCAAATGCCTTTGACAAATCAATAAATAGAGCTGCACAATACTTTTTACAGTCCAATGCCTCAATGATGTTGTTCACCACTTTAATAGCAGCAGTTGTTGTTCTGTGTTGTTTTCTAAAACCGGATTGGTGTTCTGACAAAATATCGTTTGTGTCCAAGAATAATTTAAGTTGTTCACTGAGAAGCTTTAAAAGGACCTTCGCTACAACACATTATTTTGAAATTGGCCTATAATTATTAACAGATGAGGGATCCCCTCCTTTCAGTAAAGGAAGAACATATGCAGATTTACATATGTTAGAAATCTCATTGTTGGAAAGAATTAAATTAAAAAGATAAGTAAGCGGCTCAGCTATAAAGTCTGCTGCTAATTTAAGAAAATGAGGAGGAAGTTTGTCAGGACCTGCCGATTTGTGTGGATCCAGAATGCTTTATGGACCTCTATCACCTCGATAAAAGTGAAATTGAATGGCTGAGCCATGGAATGGGATGAAGGTGGTGAGGAATCAACGTTCTGTCCAGGGCCCGAATGTAGGGACTCAAACAAAGAACCAGATTAAATAAAATGTTCATTAAAGCAGTTGAGAATGGCCGATTTGTCAGTGAGGGTTTGCGAGTCTGTAACAATGCAGGCTGGTAATTCATTTTTAGTTTCTGTTCCAAATGAGTTTTTTATTACCTTCCAAAATGTCTTTGGATCATTTAAGTTACTAGTAGTATTAGAACAATGTAGTACTCAGATTTAGCCTTTTTAACTAGGAAGGTGAAACGATTTCGGAGCTGTCTAAAAACAATCCAATCCACTTGGGATTTCGATTTTCTGGCCCTTGACCAGGCAATATCCCTTTCTTTTAGAATGCTGGCCAGTTGAGGACTAAACCAGGGATTTTTTAGCCCTTTCACCTTCAATTTGCAGAAAGGAGCATGTTTGTTTATAAATCTAGTAAAAGCCTCATGCAAATAATCCCATGCCAGTTCAACATCACTAATGAGAGAGATCTTGTTCCAATCAAAATCCCACAGGTCATGAAAAAATGCTTGCTCGCAAAAATGTTTAAAGTCACATTTAAAAACTATTTGTGGTCTTGTTTTTGGAAGCTTAGCTTGCCTGATTGTAGCTATAACTCAATGGTCACTCATATCATTTTCAAAAATACCAATATCCAAAAACTTACGAGGCGCATTTGTTAAAAATAAGTCGATGAGAGACGATTTATCTTGGTGTCTAAGATTAGGACGAGTTGCGCTATTGATAAATTGCGTAAGATTAAAAGAGTCACAGGTTGATTTCAAACTATCGGAGACAGAGGACAACCAGTCCCAATTAAAGTCTGGATATTTTACAAATCACTTCCCTTTCAAACTGTATTCTTGTTCATTAATAACAACTTATTTTTACTGTCATTATTTTATACTTGTTCACTTTATTCTCTTGATTTTTTATAACTACAATGATCATATAAAGATGTGCCTTTACCTCACTGGTTGTAGAAAAAGCTTCTTGTATTCATTAGCATAGCTAGCTAACCAGATGCTAATAACAACAAAGTTATTGACTGTACAGTATGAGAGATCGCCACTGGGCTTTCAACTAAAGAAACAGCCACACAAAAAATGCGGCATGTGTACGGCTCCTTATGGGTACTCCAATATTTGGCCGGAGCGACGTTCTGGTGCTCTCCGTCAGAACTGTTTTTCTGCAAAGGGACCAGTACGACTGATCCGTGTAAAGGAAAGAATGAATGGGGCCATGTATCATGAGATTTTGAGTGACAACCTCCTTCCATCAGCAAGGGCATTGAAGATGAAACGTGGCTGGGTCTTTCAGCATGACTGAATGATCCCAAACACACCGCCCGGGTAACGAAGGAGTGGCTTCGTAAGAAGCATTTCAAGGTCCTGGAGTGGCCTAGCCAGTCTCCAGATCTCAACCCCATAGAAAATCTTTGGAGGGAGTTGAAAGTCTGTGTTGCCCAGCGACAGCCCCAAAACATCACTGCTCTAGAGGAGATCTGCATGGAGGAATGTGCCAAAATACCAGCAACAGTGTGTGAAAACCTTGTGAAGACTTACAGAAAACGTTTGACCTCTGTCATTGCCAACAAAGGGTATATAACAAAGTATTTTAGATTAACTTTTGTTATTGACCAAATACTTATTTTCCACCATAATTTGCAAATAAATTCTTTAAAAATCAGACAATGTGATTTTCTGGATTTTTTTCTTCTCATTTTGTCTCTCATAGTTGAAGTGTACCTAGGATGAAAATTGCAGGCATCTCTCATCTTTTTAAGTGGGAGAACTTGGTGGCTGACTAAATACTTTTTTGCCCCAAATCAACAAAAACTGCGAGCCGGCAGGCAAGACGCTCCGCTTCTGAAATGCTTCTGAAACGCGCCCGGTAGGGTATGACACCAGAGGAGGCCGGACTAAAACCGCGGCGCAGCCGTAACGCGCCGCAGACGGACCCGGTGGAATCTAAAGAGCGACCGCAGGCTGATGTGTTTTAACCACACACACTTCTACACACACACACACACACACGATTTAAACGCAGACTTCTGTTCCTCCATGTTTCGTTGTTATCGTTTCACTGAGTGGACCCGCCCCCCTTTTTTTTTCAAACGCTCCCTTCTTTGGTCCATCTGAGGAGGTAATAGGTTTTGTGCGCTGTGATGATTCGGCTGTACTTTTAATAATGAATATTAAATGTTGTGAGGAAATCTTTCCACAAATAATTCCAATAAGTAATCCAAAATGTATTCACTTCAGGTTTACGATGGTAACTGTAATCAGATTACTCGTTTTTCAAATGTAACGCGAGCTGAATACTTGATTTGTGTATTCTGATTAGGTAACGCCGTTACATGTATTCCGTTACAACCCAACCCTGGTTATATGTAAGATAGGATAAGACTTTTATTGATCCCAGTTTGGGAAATTATTTTAGAATACACACACACATGCATAGGAGCAGTGTTACGGCCCGTCCACACAGCGGCGTGCATTGACACTTCACCATGGGGTGACGTCACCTTTCGCCAAACTGCATTGTGGGAAGTGCAGCGGAGCTCTGCTGGCATGGCACGCTGCAAAAGTTGAGCAATTTGACGCCTCGGCAGAAGCGTCAGCCAATCGAATCATATGCCAGTACAAGCTTTAGCCAATCAAACCGCTGCTTGTGTGTCAGGGGCGGGAGATTCATGTGATTGGTTGTTGGTCGAGTTTCAGACACGCCCGCCGGCCATCTTCAATGCACGCCACTGTGTGGACGGGCCGTTAGAGCACCCAGTCCTCACTCGGTATTTATGGCCGATCTGGACTTGAACCGGAAACCCTTCGGTTCCCAAGGTAAGTCCCCACAGACTGAGCTACTGCGGCCCACTTTGTGATATATTAGAGTTCAGTTTTAAAAAGTGTGAAGTGTATAGGCATATGACTACTTCCTGAAGCCAGCATACCAGTGCAGATATTGATCTAGTCAAACCCTCAAAAGATTGACAGAAATGTTAGTAGTAAGGTTTACATTATAATAAAAAGGTCCCTGACTGACATCCAGCAGATAGGGTAATAATCCTCTATAGGTCACCAAGTTATGCAAGTTAAGTAAACAATGCAAACGTGCTAGTTGTATCAGTCGGTAATGAAATATGAAGTTACATGTTTCAGTAAAAAGTAAAGACACTGCTTTCTTTTTTCTCTGATTTCTTCTTTCAGGGTGATTTCCTTGCCTGCTCCTTAAAAAGGGCAGCGATCAGAGACTTGATTTCCACCATGACTGCTCCTTTTCCTCATCCCGGTGCTGAAGAGGACACGTCTACTGCAATCAGTTTCAAGGAAGCAGCCAACGTAATGATGATTTCACAGTTATCTGCCAACGATCCAAAAGGAGCACTGATGATAAAATGACATGGCAGAGATGCATGGGCGTCGCAGCCATTATACGAGGGTGGGACAAGTCCCCCCACCTTTTAAAATGATTAATTTAGACCCCCCCACTTTAATATGTGGGAAGTCCGTGCATCGGTCTATCCACTCGCCGCTCTCTGTAGAGCGCTGTGTCAGTGCTTCATTATCAAATCCATTCCACTTGCTTATTGTGAGAATGCCCAAATCAATGAAATTCCGTCCCATGTTTTCACTGCTACTTTGTACCCAGGCAGATTCTCAGAGCCATACACATGCTGCGTTTTTTGTGTAGCTGTAGTCTTTAGTTGTAAAATTATGCAGGCTCCAGTTTCTCCACGAGCACCCGGATATAAGGCGCTGTTATTAAAGAGGTGGAGGGAGAGTCCTCTCCTGTCAGACTGAGAGGCTGATAACTAGAGCTCAGTGAGGTAAAGGTCTAAGTAGTGGGTCTCAAACGGTTTGGTAATCATTTATGTAAATAAGTATTTCCAAGGCACACCTTTAAATGATCATTATAGTTTTAAAAAATAAGAGAACAGGTATGAAATAATTCCAACTCATAGGTCTACTATATGACAGTCACACAAAAATAGAGTGATTTGTAAAATATCCATAAAGAAAAATAAATCTGCTTACAGTTCTGTTTCATATGGGTGTTGAGCAGGGGCGGCGAGTCTGTAGGCTAGGGAAGGCTAAGCCTTCCCAAATATTTGTGTCACCGCATCCTGGTAAAATAAAAATATAGCCTAATGTATAATGTTTGTGTCTTTGACATTAGCGCTGCTGGCAGCCACCTGTGCCCTGTACTACGAAGCCAGTTCAACAGACCCTGGATATGTTTGAGTTATCTTAACCCTAACAAACGAGATCTCGCTAAGCGGTCCTACGACGCTGGTTATCAACTCGGTAAATCAAGCCAGGGTCTCTCTCTCCAGCTGAGAGCGCGTTCACGTGAAAGGGGCGGGGTTAGCTACATTTGACCAGTGTGCGCTCTGGAACAGCAGTACAACATTGTGGTTGCAGAGTGCTGTTCCAGCCACACAGGAACACTTTGCCACTGCAATCTTCACAGGTGAGCAGTTCTTAAAACAAAATGTCAGTCATTTTGCATTTAGGACACTGCTTCAACACAACACAGACACATGAGAAAGCTGGGAGCAGGCTGATCAGGCAAGTAGTAGGTGTGGGAAAAGGCTAAACCATGTCAGGTTGTCAGTCACATCACATACACAGAAGTTCCGCTGTTTGGAATACTGTCATTTAAGGACATTCAAACAGATACACTTGTATAGTCTGTCTCAGCTCTCTCATTGTATTATAACTACATAAAATAGTGTTAGTATAACATTGAACAGCTTAACATAGATTTCAGTCAGACAACTCACGTGTTCCTTTAACATGTTTATTAGAAGCAGCATATAGTTGAGTTTGGCGACTAGGCTCGGGCATCATCACTCCATAGATATAAATAGCACGATGAGTGATGATTAAATAACTAACCCCCAAAACTGCATGGAGATTAGATACTATCCCCCAAAACTGCATAGCCCGAGCCTGACGCTGGTGATGTGAGACTGATAAGTAGAGGGCCTGGCGAGCTGCCATGTGGCCATTCCCCCTAAGCACAGCGGCTTTAAGGGGAATATACTACTAAGTGAGACTGCTATGTGTAGGCCTGAGGAATAGCCCAGAGCCGATTCTTCCCTGAGCACAGCGGCTTTGAGAGGAATATACTACCTATATATGCTACCTAATGAAACTGCTATGTGAAGGCCCGGGAACAGCCCGAAAAGCCATCCCCCTTAAGCACCGCGGCTTTAAGGGGAATATACTACCTAGTGACTGCTATGTGAAGGCCCGGGAACAGCCCGAGAAGCCATCCCCCTTAAGCACCGCGGCTTTAAGGGGAATATACTACCTAGTGACTGCTATGTGAAGGCCCGGGAACAGCCCGAAAAGCCATCCCCCTTAAGCACCGCGGCTTTGAGGGGAATATACTACCTATATATGCTACCTAATGAAACTGCTATGTGAAGGCCCGGGAACAGCCCGAAAAGCCATCCCCCTTAAGCACCGCGGCTTTGAGGGGAATATACTACCTAGTGACTGCTATGTGAAGGCCCGGGAACAGCCCGAAAAGCCATCCCCCTTAAGCACCGCGGCTTTAAGGGGAATATACTACCTAGTGACTGCTATGTGAAGGCCCGGGAACAGCCCGAAAAGCCATCCCCCTTAAGCACCGCGGCTTTGAGGGGAATATACTACCTAGCGAGACTGCTATGTGTAGGCCTGGAAGTGACCAGTGCCGACCCCCCCCCCAGCACCGCGGCTTTGAGGGGAATATACTACCTATCAAGACTGCCATGTCTAGGTCTTTGAGGCAGAGACAATGAGCTTTCCCCCCCAAGCATGCAGCTATGAGGGGAATATACTATAATGAAATAAATATAATCTAACCCAGCAACCACCTGGTATGCAATAACAGGATTCTACAGATATACATCTTTGAACGTTACTCATCATCGAGTAGTGCAAGAGTTCATGGTTGTTTGTGCTGCAAGGATCTCATTCATGTGAGGCATGATATAGAGCTGGTGGGCCGAAGATGACCAACGGCCCAGGATACTCAGGGTTGAGGTAGGCGGATATAGCGCTGCGGTTGTGGCTGTGCAGATTCTTAAACAGTGGGAATAGCGATCTGGGGGCAGGTCGCAGCTTAGGCAGAGATCACGCAGCTTGGAGAAGAACCCTCGTCGTTGGGTTTGCAGCCATCGAATACACATGGGTGCCGACGCATGTGTCAGCGGGCAATGATGCGAGACGTTCAGCATGGAAGATAAAGGACAAAGAAAACAGTGTTAGTTTTAGCAATGATTATTCGGGGTTCCTTGACTCCCCAAACAGAACTGTCAGACATTGAATGTTTCAAAACAGTGTGTATATTTGATCTCCAAAGTTAATTCAGTAAGGGCGAGATTAAGCTGAGGATTAAAAGGTGAGAGGTCTGTGTATATTCGCCACCTGAGAAACCAATAGAAAGCTGTAACAACTGCATCTGACGTTTATCAATGTATAGTGAAACCCCTTTGCCTGAAGTTATACATTAACCTTTGCACGGGTGCGAAGTTAAGAGGCAGTCTTTATCATTGCGTGGAGGACGTGCCTTCTTAAGGCCCTTGAGGAGCAAATTAATGAACTCTGGCGTGGCTTAATACTTAGCACTTGAAGATTGCAGGATTCTAATGAAAATACCATTAATGCATGAACAACTATTATATCTATTGCATAAGTACACAGAGGAGGTTGGGACAGAAGAAGATACAGTACCAAGCTGAATTGTATGCTTTGAATCATGCTCTTGGTTGGAGGCAGAATATGGGAAATCCTTGAGGGCTTGACGTGTAGATCCAGAGTCATTTGGTTGAACGAGGGCATGGCAAGCTGGTGGGGCAAAGCACTCTTTGTGAAATCCCCCGAACCAGCAGAAGGCGCAGCATCTGTAAGTAACTAGAGAGGATCTGAGGACACTGCAGGGTCATTATAAAAGAATGAACATAACCTTCTACTCATCGCAGAGGGGGTAAGGACCAAAGATCTGAGCAATAGCCATCTCTAAGATTGCATTCATGCTGAATAGTCCGCGTCTTTACACCAGACGCAAGTGTATTACATCGTTTCATTTACAGAAGGTTGGGTTTGCATTCACCCAGGCAACCTCAAACAGACTATGAACTGTAAACTAAAGTCATTGTACGGAGATGCTTTTTCAACAATTAGCGGGACATTAAGCGGATAAAATGCAGATCCCAGCCATTCCTACAGTAGCCTGCATCATGGAGCATTGGCAGGTTATTTTCATACTGCTGTTAATCTGGAGAGCACATCAACAGACTATGCGGCCGGCGCATAGGATTATAAATCAGACAACGTGCATTAAAAACATTACAACACATAATGAGACGTTATGCAGTGAGGAGGTTTCACCGATGACAGGTGGCTCTGATGAAATTGTACCACTGCCTTTTCTCTGTACACAGGGGACCAGTGAGGTAAGCAGTCACCAGAATGAAGGCATGACCCTATAGGTTACTGGATGTTGCACACAGCATAGATAGCAAAACAAGCGATGACGCGCAAATAGTTGTTTCACATGTTTTGATGCGGACTACGTCACACCAGCAATGAACCTCTCCAGAGTTTACTAGCGAGCGACCCGAGACCACCTCTTTTAGGCGGAGCAGAGGTATCGGACTGCTTCCACACCAATCCAACGAACCGCATCAAGGGGTTAACGCTACAGGGACCGATTCAATAGTACTAACCAAGCAGGTGTGAACGTGACCTAAGACTATGGTGCCTTAAGGTCATCACGTCATTGGAGGCAGTCGCAATTTCTACAGGCTCGCACTACCTGTTAGCAACTGGCATCTGTTAGCATCTAGCTCTCCTGCTTACAAACTTTGAGCCATCCCTGTTTATACAAGTAGTAGTTTTATGCTATCTGCCGAGGCCGGCTGTACTGAGGTGTTTTACCTCCAGAGACGGAGCGAAGAGACGGAGCGGCTCCACCTGTTGCTGCCTGCGATCTGCGATCTACGGAGGCCTGCTCCCACCTGTAGAATACGGCTGTGCTGGAGAGGTTTTTACCTCGGAGTCGTCGCGGAGAGACGGAGTGGATCCACGCTTCGGGCTTGGCCTGCTTCCACCGGGCGTGTGCTGCTGTACGGAGGAGGATTTTACCACCGCTGGGGCCTGCTTTCCACCTGTCCTGGTTCTGCTTTTGCAGAGCCTGCTTTCACCCCGGGGATACCACGGAGGGACCGGAGCGCTTCCACGCTGCTGTTTTCGCCTGTCCTTTGCTGCTGTGCTGATTTTGCTCCAGGAACATCGCGGATACTGTGTGCTGGTCTGGGGAAATGGCCCATATCGGGATTCTGCTGTGCCTGTTAACTGTTTTGGACTATGACAAGATCATTCAGGTCTGTTCTGCCACCCGCAGTGGGCATCCCCTGCAAAGGTTCGGATGTGTTGCTCAAACAATTACCGGTTGCCTTGTCACAGACAATCTGCTCGACAAAATATGTTTGTCTTTTGTTTTTCCTGCGATGATGGTTCTTCAGGACTGCTTCTTAAGCTCAAATCACACTCTTGCAGACTTTTCCGGTGTTTCTAAATGAGATGACAATGTATATGTGCCGTAGAGAATCCAGCATAATGCTTCTGATGTCAAAGAAACGTGGGCTACTATGGCAACCAAATGCACATTTGATTGTAAAACCTTAGAATATATATGCCACAAAAGCATATGGGATGTCTGCTTTCCCTTTCATGTCATCTACAGAGCAAAGAAACAGGAACAATTGTAGTAGTTAATAAAGTCTTAACAGAATAATTGTGAGGAACTAACGGCTCAATAAAGAAACGTTGCTAGAATAATTCCTCCTAGCACTAGGCTAGAGGCCTGTTGTGTTTTTAAACGTTTAAATAGCAGCACGTGTAATACTCCTGGCTCCTTCAGTGCAAACTTCAGTCTTGAGTGCAGGTTTCAACAGACATGGGTCCCTGGGAGCCAGCATAACTTGCTAAGAAACCTTGATTTAAGCCTGTGATAAGGTCATTTGACGAACATCTGTGATTAAGAAGAGCTTGGAAACGACTTGCAGCATGAAGCCTCCTGAGGCACACCCAGCGAGGGGCAGATATTGCAGGTAGAGCTTAATTCCTGTGAGGAAAAACTCTTCTTTGATAGGTGATTAAATGTATATGGCCGCTTGGCAGAGAATGATTAATGGTATTCATAGAAAAGACACTGTAGGAGCACGTTTTTGAAGTCTAAAATGATGGTCAAAAATGTATCGAGCTTCCCTTCATATTCACGTGATGGAAATTATTAATTATTTCCGTTTTTAATTTCATTGATTTATAGTAGGCCTAGTAGAAGTACTTATATACAATCAACTTCTGTATAATTGCCTCAAATATGACTTACTGCATGCCAAATATTTCCATAATAAAACATTGCTTATGCAGAAAGTATTATATACCTGTCAGGAAGCAAGAACTCGTGGCTGGATCTGGGACTCCAATTCCCAGAATCCTCGGGAGTGTGACGTCAGTGGCACAACGTGGTTGAACGCGGAAGTAGAAACATTTGTTTACATTGCAGGTAGAGGAAATCGAGTTTGCTCACGGGAATATATCGTGCAATTAAAGGCTTCAAGCGCTGATTTTACTTCGAGATGGTAGGACAGGATGGCAGGTACTTTGGGAATGCCGGAGTCAGCTTGCTCCTGCCTTTTTTGATGTTTAAATACCCACCGACCGAGAGACAGTGCGACTCTTAGCTGACACACAAGAGAGGGGTTGTTACCGGAGCTGGCGTAGAACTCGGGACTTCCTCTGGCCCAAAGGATATTAAAAGCTACTCCAGATGAGGACGGAAGGGACACCTGAATGCGTGTCGTGCGGGACCTGTGGCTCGTTCCAGCGGCGTCTGAACCATGCTCTGAGCTAGCCTGTGTTTCGGGAATGAGGCATTTCTTACGGCTTCTTGCGTATGACGATTCGGTTCCAGAGTCGGAGATTGCAATAGACATTTGCAAGGACAGCAACGGCAGGCAAGCAGCAGCAACATGAAACACAGCAGCACGAACATGAACGCAGCAATAGCAAATGAATGCAGCAATAGCAAATGAACGCAGCAAGCAGCAGCGACGTAGCTGCATCAATAGCAGCAGCAAGCAATGCATGGTGAGCGATCTGGCAGGTTAAATAGAGCGGCATATTAAGGAGACTCTGTTTGGTTGGTTGTAGAGCGGCAAGGGGGCGTTATGTATGAATGCAGCATTAGTGCTCGAGTTGACTGCCTGAACTAGCTCGCAGGCTTCGCCTCATGTAGGGTACAAAACCAGCACTTACCTAACACTGGCCAATACAAATAATTGGACCCTACATGGATTATACTAACCATTCAGTAAAGAACAGCAGCCGTCACAACCAGTTTCTGCAGAGACGGTTTTCAAACTCTCATTAAGAATCTTTGATGAAAGCTAAGTTTGGGTTTAGCTAATGTATTTATCATTTTACACGAGAGGGTTACACAACGAAAACAAATCTGTAGCCCCTTCATGCTAAACACACATAGCTAGCTACCAGTTGATGTGAGCACATGTATTGTCACTATGTAATCTGTTGCAACACGTCAGCTAGCTGGGCTTATTTGAATCCTAAACCACAGGTTACCTACTCTTGCCACATCAAAACCCCAGAACATGAACCTGATTGAGGCTTTGAACCGATTAACACTTTTTATTTTCCTCCCTACTCTGAGATCGTGAGGCTTTTCATGCTTTCTCATGGACCTGTAACAGCTAGCCCTGACGCTCACTCTCCCTGAAGGTAGATCTTTGTTTGAAACTGTGGGGAATTGGAATAGTACATCATTAAAACGCTTTAAACTGTATCAAGACTGTCAATTTGTCAAAGTTAGCCACTTACCTTCATAATTGTCGACGTAGCTGGATATGCAACCCAGTCTCACGGCATTTCGTGTTCACTAACACGATTTTTAATCTATTGATTCGTGTTCACCATCACTATTTGCCCCTTTTTTTCGTGTTGCACAGGACGATTTTAAAAGCAATGTATTTCTACTGGTAACGTGTTTCGTGTCTGCAGGCTGCAGCACGTCTTTTTCTCCGGTCGGGTCGTGGAAGACCGGAAGCTGTGTGGTTCATAAAAACATGTTCTTACTCAATATCAAGCCACAGTTATTGCTTTTATTTTAAATCGTATAATTTCGGACTTTTGTTGTCGTCTGTGAGGAAAATAAATGGGGATCAGAGCCTCAGGATACTGAAATCTGTATTTTTCAAATCTTTTTTTCCTTCTAATTTGTTATTCTTTTCAAAATAACACACTGTTATTTACTCACCAATAACACTCAATTATCCTTGCTTTTATTTATTGGTTTAATTCCATAATCTCGGGTTAGCCGCAATGCATACTGGGATTTGGTGTTTATATTATTTGAAATCCGGAAAACATTTTAAAAGTATAAAATAATACTGCATTCCGAGTGCTCTTGCTTTTCTCTTTGAAAGTCATCACATAACGGCATTGTAATACACGGTTCGGCTGCATTACATATTACAGATCTGCCGTAGAACTTCCTTTATTTATAGCGCCCTGATGAGAAGACCTTTGGAAAAACTGGAAGAAATGGCGCCGAAACTGAATACTTGACGTGGATCATAAATATATCAACAATTAAACAACATCTTCAATTTCTCTTCACACAATATGTCTCCTTGCAGAATCTACACTAATTCGGCTGACTTTTACATTTGATCTAATTCATAGATAGGTTATATTTACACCATAACGGTGCACAGCTGAGAGAAAAGGACTGTAGTTTTTAAAGATATTACTGATTTTCTTTGAATGTAAGAATGTAAATACTGAGTCTGAAATAGTATAGCAATATGCTGTAAAATTATGTGAAAGCATGAATAAAACTATACATCTTCAGATGTTGTACACTATAATACAAAGTTATTATGGCTGTGTACACCTTGTGTGCGCCTCCCAGTGGTTAAAGCACGTTATTGAATTATTGTAGAGAGTACATACTTTCATCGGGGGAAAGTATAAATATAGAAATATAGCATCAAGAAGATATTATAAGTGATCTCTACAATAAAACAGTTTAGTGCAGGATGTACACAGATATTAATAGGAGGAGGTGCAAAACAGAACAACGGATTAACCTTTATTTAAACATTAAATATTAAATATTAAGCCTGACAAAGTACTTAACGTCTAATATATTGCTTTCCTACAATGTTAACTATGTTGAAGCACTTATTTTAACTGATATTATACACATTAATTAAATGTGTATAATATCTCTTATGTATGTAGATAGAATAAGAAATGTGCAGAATATGAGAGTTTAATGGTGGAGGTACACACATATTGATAGATGTCTTGTAATGCACTGTTGAGGAACCTGTGACCCAAGTTTTTCATTCATTGCATAACTACACCGTAGTTGTGTATGATATGTCAATAAACCTTTGAAAATCTTGAAAGGGATGTGCAAAAGAGCCATAATATACAGTCTTTAATGAACTATTCGAAGAGAATAACGAGTAATGAATATACTTTATTACTTGTTTCCATTCATGTCAATTGCAGATACATGTTTAGTCTTCTCAAGCACCAACTATCAAATATCTCTCCTGATTGTTGGCACTTGACAATCACCTTACCTGTATTTTACTCAGGTGTAACTAAAGTCTGATTTAAGGGTTGTTTATATTTCACATCATTAATCAGAATCTGCAAAGTAACTCAAATAAATGCAGTGGAGTACAAATACCAGGTTAACCTCTGAATTGTAGTGGAGTAGAATTACAAAGTAGCAATGAGCTGTCATGTGGGTATATATTAATGCTGCGCATCATGGACACAAGTGATTTTCACCCATGTATTAATTATATGTCTTACATTTGATAACACCAATGTGTTTAATAATGGCAACTTCTAATTGTGGGGAAAACGAAAACGTTCAGTAGAGACGTCCCATAGAACATTTTGCGAAACACAATAGCCAGCATGTGTAGTTCTGGGGGTGTTCGATTCTAGTTTTGGATAATCTGGCGTGGTTTCGTTCCATTTCACACAGCTGTTTGACGCTCTGCGTAACCTTACGGGAACTGTAGTCCTAAACGATAGCTGGGGATTATGGATAGTGTAGTGTTTTCGGCCATCCTAAACTCAGAAATGTTGACAATCGCAATGATGCTCGAAATGTCCCTTACAGGCCTACGTCTGTTTCCGGTTATTTTTATTTTGAAATTCAGTTCCTGACGGACACCAAAAAAGCCCGAGATTATGGAATTAAACCAATAAATAAAATAAAAGATAATTGTGTGTTATTGGTGAGTAAATAACAGTGTGTTATTTTGAAAAGAATAACAAATTAGAAGGAAAGAAATATTTAAAAATACAGATTTCAGTATCCTGAGGCTCTGAGCCCCATTTATTTTCCTCACAGACAGCAACAAAAGTCCGAAATTATACGATTTAAATTAAAAGCAATAATTGTGGCTTGATATTGAGTAAGAACATGTTTTTATGAACCACACAGCTTCCGGTCTTCCACGACCCGACCGGAGAAAAAGACGTGCTGCAGCCTGCAGGCACGAAACACGTTACCGGTAGAAATACATTGCTTTTAAAATCTTCCTGTGCAACACGAAAAAAAGGAGCAAATCGTGATGGTGAACACGAATCAATAGATTAAAAATCGTGTTGGTGAACACGAAATGCCGTGAGACTGGGTTGGGATATGGAGTACATCTTGAACCCCTTTTCTCTTTTGCTCCTCGGGGCTGAGCCTGCCGCTTGTACCAGCCGATGTACATCACTGATGTTAACCTTCAGTAGGTCTTGGAGACATCGAGTGTAAAATAGTGCCTATATAATATCTATACGCTATCTCTCTCGCTATCTATTGCTATCTATACGCTATCTATCGCTCTTCCCTCTACCACTCTACTGTAGACCGGAAGTTTACAACCGCACACCCAGCCGCCGGAAGTTGATAGACGCCATCTTGTGCAACTAGCCAATAGGCCTATGTGACAATGTAAGTGTTGCACGGCCAGATACGGCTCGAGAAGCTGACTCAGATAAGGAAATATTGTGATATTATATGATCGATGATCTGATTGATGATGTGATATCAGTGTGATATGAATGATAAGTGCGACACGTTGTCGTCTTCTCTACATACGGTCGTTTAAACTGTATTTCCTTTATCCTGTAATATGACTTTATAGATTTAAACTCCGCACACTGAGCTCTGATTGGTCAGCAGGCGTTGCTTTCACTGAGTTGATCTCTTTTCTATAGACGCCGGACGCGGGTAGCGTCAGGTAAAACAATTAATTAGCCTTCCCAAACCTGAGCCTCACGCGCCGCCTATGGTGTTGAGAGATGTATCCATAGATCCCTAATTTTGCTCTCAAAGTGCACCAGATTGATGCTTTTAAAAGGTGGGGGAGGTAAGTTTCAGAAACCGGCTGAACACACATGAACGAGCACATGACATCAGCAGACTGGTGAAAGTGGCCGCCTGTTGCTGGCGAGTCATTGAAGTACTGCTGCAATGCACGCCCAATGAGGGCACGAGATACATTTGTGCGTGCACGAGATGGAAGGCTGACAGACAGGGCGGCAATGGCTAAACGGATTGGTTGTACTTTTTACGGCTTCCACAGATGACATTTTTTTATGGATTTTTTGTCAAAGCACTTCAGATATTCATTGCTATCGGAATGTTAAGAGCATTCCATGGAATATAACAAAAAGTGTATCTCGAGCCGGTTTCTCAAACTTACCTACCCCACCTTTAAAGGGGAAAGGAAACACCAATTACAGTTATAATATTCCGGTAGTTTATTCATTTTACAATGGATATTGATCGTAATATTTATTGTATATGATATTACTCGCCAAAAGAAAATTAATTATCCGCCGGCCGGGACCAGGCCGCCGCCATTAGGGGATTCCCAAATGGTGACGTCACTGGATGGGTCTTCGCTCTGGGTATCCATACACAACGTAGCAGATATGGCATCGATGGAAGAATTTTGCAATGAGATCGACGTTTTGTTGATGAATTTGACTATTCGTCGGGAGATGACATTGATGTGGAAGCATCTACAGTTACCAGGCATCCCATGGCCTATGCTTATGAACCGATTCGGTCGAATAGAGTGGCATACGATCCGGAATACAAAAATAAAAAAACCACAATGCTAACAGTGAGCCTCTGAATTAGCCCCGAGCGAAAAATGCTAACCTATGACTGCACCGAAAATCACTCCTAGCTCCCTTATTACTAATCCTAGCCGCACATCTAACACATCGTTTCGCAAGGAGACACCGAATCTAACGGTGCTCACCTCAACACTTAAAGATACAAACTCGTGAGGTTATCAACAAAAACGTACATCAAAACAAGTGGCGCTAGGTAGGCTACTAACATACGCCAGGCTAACGGCTTACCTTCCTCATTGTCTGGTCTAAACTGGTCTTCAATGACATTACAACGATGAAAACGATGATGTAGTTAATCCATAGGTTAATATCCAATGGGGCTGTGTCCCCTTTGAAATGTTCTGATAATTTATAAGCAATACAACTGCAATTCCGTTATCTGCTGTCCGCTCTGTGCGCTCTGGGTCCTGCAATACCATCCATTGAACACCAAGTCCAGCAATACTAGCCTTTTTAGGGCTGTTTTCGACAGATGAGCGTGTGTATGCCAGTTTAATTAGTTGAGCTATAGAACACCCCCAATTCTCTATTGTACGTCATAATAATAGCTACCATTTAGTTTGGACGCGATTGCGTTAATTAATAAGGTCACACTCTGTCAGTAAATACATGTGTGAGCTAGTAATCTGGTAGTGCTGCAATATGTACCTCTCTCTCGGCAGCTGAAGCAACTCGTTTGGTGGCTCGAACCAGTGTTGTAGTCAAGTCACCAATTCACGAGTCCAAGTCACCCTCGAGTCACCACTCTTCGAGTCCGAGTCCAAGTCCGAGTCACCAAGGGAGAGTCGTAGTCGAGTCCGAGTCCAAGTCCGAGTCACCCAAGGAGTGTCCAAGTCGAGTCCGAGTCCGAGTCATCATTACCTGTGTTCGAGTCCGAGTCCAATTCCGAGTCACTTAAGAAGAGTCCAAGTCAAGTCCGAGTCACAACTCTTCATGTATTAATCTTCGTGGATATATGTTTTGAAATGTAGCTGCTCCTCTACATTGCTGTTATCCTGTCTATTGAACTGCTGTGAAGCGAGTTTGGCTACAATTCTTGTAATAGGTGCTATACAAATATAAAGCTTATTTCTAATATTAATATTATTATTATATATAAATAAACTATATTTAAAATGAGTTACCTTTTAGAGAAGTGATTATATTTATATGCCAATATTTTCCTATGGTAAAGTTTTCGTTTTGCACTTTTATTTTGATAGTAATAAGATGGGGACTCTTATTTTGAAGGAACTTTTACGGGTTAAATCAGTTTACCGATAAAGATTTATCCCCAGAAAGCACATGGCTACTTAGCATGCGAAATGACGTCATTCTGCATGTTAAGTATGTGCTTTCGTGAAGTTCTGGCTCGAACTTCACGTTTGTTGACACTGTCATTGTCTTGCGCGGCCGACGTGCTGGGACGGTCGGTGTTCCCGACTGCATACGTTGAGAAATCGAATATTGTGGGAACAGATCCTGGCTTCAAATCCGATGTTTTGTATTGAACCAGGCATCCAGACTGGACTTTGAGCAGCTTCTCATCCTTTAGTGGCAGCCTATGGAAATGTACTTCTTCCTTCTTCGTATAAAATCCATTTGTGCAGCCTGGGGCAATACAATAAACTCCTGACGACGACCGTTTTCTTGTAATGTAAACTACTGGTGCATTGCACGCCATGTTGTTTGTTATTGAGCTTTGGCCCAGGAAGCCGTACCCACTCAGTGACGTCATTGGAAAAGTCCCGGAGCAATGGAAGCGCCCATGGTCATTAGGCACGTATTTCAAAAAGTAAATTCGCGTATCTCGATCGTTTACATTGGAAATAGACAAGATAAATACATTTCCTAATGGGAATATTGTCGCATGGAAAGCAGTTTGAAAAGTGTTTCCATTTCCCTTTAACTTCAACATTTAAAAAAAAAGCAGCCCGATATGCTCTAGGATCATCACCTTAAAGGTCCCATGTCATGCTTCTCCGGTTATTACCATAAGACTGTATAGGTTATTAACCGTCCCCTTGTGTGTTATGTAGCTTTGTATGCATGTAAACGAGGGGTGGGGAACCTTTTTCCTCTCAAGGGCCATTTCAATTTTTTCAACATCCTCCGAGGGCCGTACAGATTATTGACCTCTGCTTAAAAATACTAAAATCACAGCCCATTCATTTGGCCTTTCATCATGCTGTGCAAAGAAAAAAAAGATTATTTTTTAAAAGCACCAATCTGGTGCACTTTGAGAGCAAAATGAAGAGATCTATGGATACATCTCTCAACAACCATATGAAACAGAACTGTAAGCAGATTTCTTTTTCTCTATGGATATATTACAAATCACTCTCCTTTCAAACTGTATTCCTGTTTATTAATAACCACTTTGTTGTACCGTCATATAGTATTTTATACCTATTTACTTTATTCTCTTATTTTTTTACAACTATAATGACCATATAAAGATGTGCCTTTACCTGACTGGTTGTAGAAAAAGCTTCTTATATTCGTTAGCATAACTAGCCTAGCTAATCAGATGCTAATAAGAACAAAGTTATTGACTGTATGATCAGTATGACAGATGAACACATCGCCACTGGGCTTTCAACAAAAGACACAGCCACGCAAAAACTGCAGTATGTGTACGGCTCCTTATCCTTATGGGTACTGCAATTTTTGGAAGTGTCGGAGCGACTTTCTGGTGCTCCCCGTCAGAACTACACCTCTGTCAGACAAGACATATACCACGTGATGACACGTGTGGCTCACGTTGTGTTCAAGGACCCTAACCTTGGCCAGGAAAAACAGGTACTCGCTTGTTGAATTGTTTTGCGGTCTAGATTTAAAAAAAAATAATCTTTTTAGTGTGTGTTTATAAATTACCTCGAGGGCCGTACCAAATGGTCTCGGGGGCCGTATACGGCCCGGGGGCAGGAGGTTCCCCACCCCTGCTTTAATGTGAAGTAATGAGTTCGGAGCTATGGTTCGGAGCCATGAGTAGGACTTCACTCAGATACGCGTAAGAAACACTTGAGGGCATTCCTCGCGCTGTCATTAATACTGAGGATCATGGAGAGCAGATGTGGTCCAATCAAAGATGAGCATAAGGACAAAAATAAATCCATCACCCGATGGAAGGGGAAATAAATCTTGCAGCCTTCATCAGTACAAAGGTTAATTTTTAGACTTGCTTTTATATGTCTAGAATTCAACTTATGAATAAGAACAAGGTGTGTTTTTTCTGCAAGCTAAAATATATTATGTAATCATAATTATAGCCAGTTCTCAGAGGTTAATGGCATTGAATAGATGTGGGAATCTGCAATGACAAATATCCAGTTGCAGACAGAAGCAAAACATCCTTCACTGAAATAAACGAACACAACACATAAAGGTAGGGTAGGTAATTTTGGAGAAACCAGCTCGAGTGCGCTAGAATTTGAAAATACAAAACCGTAACGAATCTGCCACTTCCTTATAGAGCCCCTCCTCCAACACACACGAACGTGCACATGACCATACCCCACCTTTAAGGTAAGTTTGAGAAACCGGCTCGAGATAACTACAATTAAAATAACTGGATGGCCTACTTGCCTGTCAGCCTTCCTTCTGTGCACAAACTTATCTCGTGCCCTCATTGGTCATGTGCGCGTTCGTGTGTGTTGGAGGAGGGGCTCTATAAGGAAGTGGCAGATTTTTTCCGGTTGTGTATTTTCAAATTATAGCGCACTCGAGCTGGTTTCTCCAAAATTACATACCCCACCTTTAAGTATACACTTCAAGCAATCAGAACTTCGGTATTATTTTTGTTCAAACTAATCTCCTTCCACTCTGTCTCTCAGCAGTCCATACAGTTTAAAAACATCTCTCTTATGATTTCCCAGGATTGTATGACAACCAATATTCTCAAACTTCAAATTCATGAGGCATCAGCAAAGCTGGTGGTACTAAAGCTGAAGCCAGTGTCCTGAAAATGTGCATCTCATTAACTTTAAATTATGTCTGGGCATGTCCCCAGATTATAATGGCCGTCTCTAGATGCTACATAGATTAACACAGATCCTCACTATTTTGTTCAGATGTGCTTTCAGGAATATTAAAACGCAAATGAGACCACAAAGCCTTGACCTTACTGATGTTAAATGTGTCAGTGGCAAATTTAGGCAAGGCACATTTTTCCATCATGTTCACTCTTCTCTTTGGAGATCTGAGATAATTAAGCTAACATCTTAAAAAGGCAATGACACAAGTTGACAGAAGAGTGCACAATAGGGCTGAACGATATACCGTGTCATGGCGATAACCGCGATATGCGCATGCGCGATATTCACACCGCAGGGACGTGCGGTTTTATTCTTCTTTTTTTTTAAATGCTAACGCACTTTAGCACAGAATTCAAAATAAAGATACCCTTATTACTTATCGAAACTGCACATACAATATATCCGATTAAAGCTGAGACTCCACAGATTATTTAAGTATAGTATCTAAGCGATCCCGCGACAGGGGAAGCAAACACAGACATCACAACACGTACCTTCTACAGAGCTTTTACGTGAGATTGTCTCACCGTAACTTTCAATCTGATCAAAAGACATGTTCAATGGCATTAAAACGAGAAAAAACGCAGCTGAATCGTTTGATCCATAGGTTGATAATGTATCTGTGGCTTTGAGGCAATTGTTTATCATCCATAATTCCATTTTATGTAAACATCGGAGCACAAAAGTTAGCTGCTAATGGTAGCCACCAGAGTGGCTGCTGCTTCCGGTTTTGGCTACGCGTCACTCTCACTCCTTATTTGGTAATGTGTGTATTAGACTGCCGCATTTTTAATGTTACGTGTATTGTTGTTGTTAGCATCTGGTGCTAGCTAGCGCCGCTAACGGATATAATGAGCTGTCAACAAGGTGGAGGAGAGTCCTCTCCTGTCAGACTGAGAGACTGATAACTACAGCTCATGGGCCTCATTTATAACGCCGTGCGTAGGATTCACGTGGGAAGGTTGCTTACGTAGTAGAAATCCAAAAAATAGGTACAGAAATGTTCCGACATTTTCCGATTCACCAAACATTGCGTACCGGCGAGGAAAGTGCGTACAGCACTTCCTACGCTGGTTTCCCTTTTATAAATCACAATCGACTCGAAATGCGGCGCAGCTTTTGCGGGCTTCACGTAACGCCCATATTTGCCTATAAATAGTCAAAGAAACGCCCATTTATTCATTCATTTTGACTGACTTTATGAAGAAGATCGCAGGAAATGACGACGGAACAGCTAAAAAATACATCTCACACCGTGTCAGATTCTGGTTATTTTGGGGAGGTCGAGAAAAATCATATTGTTTGGTGGATGCCGTTTGAACCAGAGGAGCAGCATGGAGGTCGGATCGTCACCAACATAAATAAATAAACAATGTTTTTTCATATTGGATGGTATGTTGTTGGTTATGGCCATGTTCTTATGATTTTTTAAATGTATACAGTTCTGTTTCATATGGATCTAGTCTGTTTATTTCCCCTCAACGTGCACCAGATTGAGGCATTTAAGTCCAACATTTTAAAAAATAATTTTACCGGAGGAGCATGACCCCGGACCCCCCTAGAGGATTTCGGGTCCACCTCCACTTAAAATATGTTCACATGGATAGGTTCCTAAATAGATTTGCAAAAAATTTTTAAATAGTAACCCATCTCCATATGTTTATTCTGGGGTAGTAGATTTAAAGTTTAGGGCTATCACTATGGGCAGGAACGCTGTAAATATTGACAAATAAATCCAGGAAAATGGCACAAAAGAAAACTGGTTGTGGCCTGGCTAGGTGTATAATTCCCGGCCTGACTTATTGTCCCAGTCCGGCCCTGGTTTGATATGTTTTCTCCCCCAGACAGCATGGACATAAGAAAAAAAAATTCAAAGAAGAGGAAAGTAAGTCTTCAGTGATGGCGGCGGCGGCGGCAGCAAAAGCGCCTCACTTCTTGAGAGGAGTTTCGTCTTTATGTCATGATAGAGAGATACAAATACTGAATAGTTTAGATGAGAAAAGGCATCGAAATGCCAGGTTACTAGTATTTATCATGTAAACAGGGAACATGAATAACCCGATCTCTCTGTGCTCATGTAAACACCATGATGTCCATGTAGAGACGCAGTCAGTGTGTTTTACTGGAGCCTCAGTTCGATAAGAGATTACTTTCTGAGTTCTTTAACTTAGGTACTCTCTCTCAAAATGGTAATGTGCATTATGTTTTAATTATACTTCTTATCATTCAGAAACTTTTTGTGTGTGTTTATGTTTTACTGAGTGCTTATAGGCCATTTCCATCCCAGTATTCAGTTAACTATTTATTTTCTGTGCACATTACATAGACTAGCTAATATTCTACCTACTGCTTGGGGCTTTGAGTCTTCAAAATGTCCAATGTCACAGACTGGGACTTACTTTAGAGTCAGTTGTATTTACATTTAGTATGACTTGTTATGATTCAATGTGAAAGAGTATACTGCTCAATACATAATGATCACTTCACCACCTCTCTTGACATCTAGGCGCTTGAGAGTGAGTCAGAGGCAGAACACAGGGACAGTGGAGAGAGGTCCATTGCTGAGGTGAGTGATCAAAGGGAAATGACAGTTTAGAGTAAATTGTGATGTAGACTCTCATCCCAGAGTGTTAAGGAAATCAGTGGGGATATTGAACAGGAAAAATGTCAGTCAAGGGGCATCATATGACCAATATAGACAGAAGAGCAACATTTATTTGAACATTTAAGTCAATAGCCGCGTTCACACTGCGGTACTTTTCCCACAAAGGTTCATGCGAACTTAGTTCATGATCGCGTTCACACCAAAAAGACCCGGTACTAAAAGTAGTTCATGCGAACCTTTTTACCCCCTCGAAAGTCCCTGTTAGAGAGCAGGGACTTTCGAGTGGCTCTTTTTTGAGAAAAGAGCTATATTTCTGATTGGCTGGGCGGATTGCAAACCACGCCCCGTAAAACTCCCAAAAAGTAGAAGGCTTCAGTAGAAGCTGCTGGGAGTCGGCGGCAGTATACGCCGTGAAGTGGTTTGCAGCCTGCCAGTAAACCCAAAGCAGAAGAAGAAGAAGTGACATCAGCGGCTTAATTTGCCTAATCCACCCCCAGGGACTTTTTCTGGTGTGAACGCGATCTGTACTTAGTTCATGCGAACTAAAGAGTTCGCATGAACCTTTGTGGGAAAAGTACCGCAGTGTGAACGCGGCTTATGATACCATTCCAAGGTGAACTTAACATCAGTATGGAGTCAGATCAGTCTCAATATTAATAAATGCTCACAGAAGGATTCACACATTTATTTTGCGATTTATATATAAACGACTCTCCACAACAATATCTCTCAATTCACTCACAACATTTATTGTTGTATATAAATGTACAATAAATGGGAATTTAAACTGCTTTTTATTAATTCAAAGACAGCTCTGAATTAATAATCAAACATGTTTCCTTTATTTACTACTGGATGAAATTACAAAATGTACCCATCATTTTCCTCATGCTAGTATGTATAGCCACATAAAAGTATCAAACCACCTGTTAAAATGCACCAGAATACAGGAAATCTATCGTGGGGGGGGATCCCCAAACCCCCCGTTAAAAATGTCCCCCCCACATTCAGGATGCTTCCTACGCCCATGCAATGGAGTCTCTGAAAAGGATGAAATTGGTTGCTTTAATTAAGTAGCGTGGTAATGAAACAAACAGAGAGTATGGGTGTAAGGGAAACTCCTGCAGCAATGGAGTGTCAGGACTCAGAGAGACACGAGGACAGTTGGAGCTTTGATGTCAAACACTGATGTTCATTAAATCGGCCGGAGAAATTCACGTCACAAGTCACACAGCCAGAGGTTCTGACTGCACGAGTGGGTTGCCATTAGGGCTGTAGCGATACACTAATCTCACAATACGATATATATCACGATATTCAGCCAACGATACGATTCGATACGATTCGATATCATTCGATAAACTTATATCATTTTCTGAAAGATTTGAAAGGGACAGTGTGATTTTGGTGACATCTTGTGAGTGTTCCATTGACTTGGATTGAATTAATTCAACTGAAAACTGAAAGCATCAATTATACAATATATGGCTCTGACAGAGTCTACAGCTTGCAATTGCTGGACAAAATGAATCAAAGGATGAGGTGAGAAAATTAGTTTCATTTATTGAAACAGTGCAAACTGTAGCTTACAAGCCTTTGAAACGTAAGTACATAAAGTGCAGTATCACAATGGACAATGGAGAATTAAAAGGTACAGCAGGTGGCGGAACACAGGGGATTTGAATGGGACTTGTTCGAAATTAAAATCAATGTTTTGATGGCATAAAGTACCTTAAACATACCGTCAGTTTAAATGCTGTTTTATTCTGAAAAACCTGAAGTTCTCGTGCACAACCAGTTGTTAAGCTTTTATTCTAAAAATCCTTCATCTCTGGTTAGCATTTAGCATGTGGCTAATATACCATTTACTATAGAGGTGAATTTAGTTGCGATATGACACGGAGTGTTGCACACCGAAACCTACTGATTTCAACACTAAAACTAAAGACGTCAAGATATTATTATTGCTGAATATTAAATGAAGGTACAGTTTATTTGAATACGTTTGTTTACAGACGTGGGTATCATGAGACAACATCCGGAACTACCGGAAATTATACCAGCCGTGAGGTATTTTTGGAATATTGATTACAGCGTTTAAAATGTATTAAATGAAAAATCATGAAAGAGATAAGGAGGAGAAAAGGCATGTTTAGTTATATATTTAATGTGCAATGTCTAAATCCTCTGTAATGCGCAACAACGAACATTGGAGACGTGGAGGGCCGGCCCCCAGCAGCGCCAACCGGCCCACAGGGAGGAGCCAGCAGAGGATATTTAACAGCTGGAAAGGTGGTGCTCGCTCTCTTCCCTTCGCTCATGAGAGCCAGAATACAGCTGTTTTTCTGACTGAACCATCTTCTGCTTGTAACCTTACAAGCACCTTACAATCTTTTTATTAATTAAAGTATACATTTGAACCTTCTCAGAGACTCAATTAGTCTAATAACGCGTTTTTAACGCGTTAACTTGACAGCCCTAGTTAATATTAAAAAAACTATGAATGTGTCATACCCTCCTAACGGGGAGAAACTCAGTTAACTGATGATATGAATAATCTTTACGGAAACAAAACACAAGTCTCACAAGAAGGGTCTAAATGAGCCCTGAGCGAAAACATGCTAACGCACTTAGCACAAAACTCTAGGTATAAATCGATCGATATACTTATTGGATCTGCACAAGCTTAGCTAACATCCTGAGATTTCACAGATTATAGAAATATAAGTATCATCACTGAACATTTAGAACTCGCGACAGGGTAAGCAAATACAGATAACACACAACACACACGCTTTAGGTAGCAAAACATGGAGATATGCTCACCTTTAGCTGTTATTCTCATCAAAAGTTGTGTTCAATGACATTAAAACGAGAAAAAACGCAGCTGAAGGTTAATCCAATGTGTCTGTCACTTTGAAAAAATGATTGATAATCCATAATTCCATTTTTATGCAAAAGTCGGAGAATAAATATTAGCTGCTAATGGTAGCCACCAGACTGTAGCGCAGCTTCCGGTTTTTGCTACGCGTCACTCTCACTCCTTATTCGGTAACGTGTGTGTGTATGTGGAACTTTCCCTCGATTCCATTGGCTCGAGCGGTTAAAAAGAGATGTCAATCATCAAAATTGACCAAGGGGGGCCAGAGATACTGTAGGTCAAATCCACCCAAATGACCCCAGAAGTGGGTTTCTTTTGCTAAATCTCTCTAAAAAGGTCAAATTTCACTTGTTTTGCATCAATATTGATACAGGGTACTTATTATATTTTAGAGTTTGGATTCCTAAAGCTTTTAGTCCATCATCCCATCAGACACAGTGTCGTGAAGAAAAAAAAACCCAGGGGTTTGGGGTTTAACAGCACCATTTGAACCTTCTCAGAGACTCCATTTAGTCTCATTTTAAAGCTTCTCTCCTGGACGCGAGAATAAAGAACACAGCATAACAACAGCAGATCGGGCAGAGCTGCAGATCGGGTAGTCACAGGCAATGTGGCTGAGTTTTGTGCGCGTTCTGGAAAGTGAGAGAGTAAGCTACTACAGAGTCCCTTAAAGCAAAACAAATCTGCGCAGTCTAGAAATGTTTTTAAATCGCGATTTTTCGGTTCAGCCATTTCACAAACCGTAGGAAAGTAAAAATGCAAATTAATTGTTTAAAATCGAAAAAATCGCCCAGCCCTATTCAAGGGTGGTTTTCACTATAAGTAATGTGGTTTTTTTTGGACGGACACAATAATTACAATTGTTTTACTATGTTCAATCTGAATTTACTTTAAAATAAGAACAATCTATATGGATTCTGACTCTTCTACATCTAACTCACAGGTGTATCATTGCTTTGAGAAAAAAGATTATTAATTTTCCACTTTTATAATTGTAGTTATGGTCATTTGTTCTGGGAATGTCATTTTTGAGCCTGAGACCTGGAAAATAGGCTCGGGCTTAACATGTTAAATAGAAATAAAATAGCATTACAAAAAGTGCAAAATACACATAGATAGTGAACAGCTATCTCACCTACCTTGTTAACATATACATGTTAGGCTAACGTTGCCTTGGTTAAAGAGCTTGTTGCTGTTGTTTATTGCTTTGAATTCTTTAAAACAAATATTATCTTCTTAAACTTGTATGGTAGTCAGAAGCATCACATCCTAATGTGTATTGATATATTTAGAGGGAGGGGATTGGAAGGAAGGTTTCACAATTCTGATTAGATTAATTTCTACCATTTCTTTAATTCATGGTGGTTTCAGTAATCTCTTGGTAATTGAGGACATATGTAAACTAAATGACTAATTTAATCTTTATGACTTTCAGAAAGGTCAGGAGACTGACAGGCAGTGTTGGGAAAGTTCACTTTCTACATGAACTAGTTCAGTTCACAGTTCACACATTTTAAAATGAACTAGGTCAGTTCATAGTTCATGGTTTCAAAAATGAACTAATTTATAGTTATTTATTCAATACGTTGCTGCGAGCTATTATTTGTCAAAATGATTGCCACAACCCATATAGAACCACAGACAGCAATCAGAATACTGGCATTTCCATAACGCTTTGCTGCGGCCCATTCAGTCCACACTAGTAGCAGCTGCAGCTTTCATCTCTACAGTATATTTTCAAAAACATGAGGAAAAACGTGCTGCTTGAATGGTCTTTATTAAGTATAATAATCTAAATATACTTAAATTACCAAAAGTGAAAGTAGTCATTGTGCAAACATATAACATAGAAACATGTGCCGACATAACTATGTACTAACACAACACGAGGTAGGAACCAGGCTGAGGTATGAAACTAAGGTTGTACCTCAAAGTTCAATATTCAAAGTGCAAAACATTTTAACATTAATTCTCTTTTCATTAAGTCAGTCGTATTCTTTTGTTTGCCCAAGGAACAAAAAGTTCTATAACTTGGGTGCAATATTCAGCCCAAATGAATGAGGTAAAAAAGGCAAACAAATTAGGTAAAAAAAACAATAACTTAAAGAGTCAGTCAGAGTCCAAGGCCCATGGACAGTACTGCAATTACTTTCTGTCCAGTGTGAGTGAAAATACTGAGTGAAGATCTGTCACCACTGGTTACGGTTCAAATAAATAACTAAAATAACTAAATCACAAATAATAATTTGTGAAAATAAAAAAATAGTCCAAAAGTGTGCAGGGGCAAGGACATTGTTACTTTCATTGTCCACCATGGACCTGCCGGGCACACAGTAGGTCTGGTCCCGGTGGATGACCTGCTCCACAGCCCTCCCCAGCCTGGTGGCCAAAGCCTTGGACAGAAGTTTGTAATCCACACACAGCAGAGACACAGGGCGCCAGTTTTTGATGTCCTGCAGGTTTCCTTTTTTTGGTAGCAGCGTGATCACCGCTCTCCTGCAGGACATTGGCATCGAGCCAGAGGCCAGACTTTCATTAAAAACGTCTAAAATGTCATGTGACAAGACGTCCCAGTAGGCTCTATAAAACTCTACGGAGAGGCCATCGATACCAGGAGCCCGCCGTCCCTGCATGCCTTGCAGGGCGGTCTGCAGCTCCTGGATCGTTAACGGTCCTTCGAGCTGTGAGTTGGTCTCCTCGGAGACCTGAGGTAGTTCTTTGCAGAACCCCTCGGACAGAGTTTCCCCCTCCTCATACTCGCTTGTGTAGAGGGTGGAATAAAAGCTCACAGCTCGCCTCCTGATCTGGCTTGGCTCTGTCATTTCCTGCCCTGTGTCTGACAGCAGTGAGTGGATCACTCGCCTCTGCCCATTCTTCTTCTCCAGGCCGAAGAAGAAGCTAGTGGGAGCATCCATCTCGTTGGTGTTGAGGAACCGGGACCTGACTAGTGCACCCTGAACTTTAACGTCCAGCAGGTTGGCTAAAGCCATTTGTTTCTCTTTGAGGATTTCAATATATCCTCGATCTCCTGTGGTCTCACTTATTGTTTCTAGTTCCACGATATCACTCTCCAGGTCTTTCATAGATCTAATGATGTCTTGTGTGACATTGAGGGTGTGCTGTTGGCAGAGCAATCTTATCTCAGTCCCACCACTGCCTAAGACTGCTAAAATCTCCCTTTCTCTGCCTAAAACCACTCCAGAAATAAATAAGGGCCTCTTTAAAATATTTATCAAATGTTAAAACCGAGTTAAAATGCCAATATGCACTTCTGGGTAAAACATTTCTCATAAAAACATTACATAAAAGCAAAGAGTGATCCGTAAAACCAGCAGGTGATATGCTGCACATTTTAAAAATATTAAAATGATGCTTAAAACAATAAAAACGATCTAGTCTAGCTGATGAGATTCTATTCTCTCTGATGTGGGACCAGGTGTACTGCCTGGTGTCTGCGTGCATCCTTCTCCATACATCCACCAGGCCGTGGGAGTGGACCAGCTGCCTCAGAGCATGCTGAGAAGCTGGATGCGGCTCTGCATGGTTGCGATCCAAAGATGCATTTTCTGTACAATTAAAATCCCCACCCAAGAATAAAAAATCCTCCGTGGCACAACCGTTTAAAACATCGTTAACTTTGAGTAAAAACAGCTTCCTCTCTGCACCGTTTGTTGGAGCATACACATTTACAAAAACAGCTGTAAAAAGGTCAAACTGTGCTTTTATTAAAAGCAACCTCCCATTGATAAAATGCTCGACCTCCAGAGAGACAGGACTAAAAGACTTGGAGAGGAGGAAGCCCACCCCCCCCACTAAGAGAGGTGTTGTGGCTTAAAATGACTTCCCCCTCCCACTCCTTTCTCCAGTCCGTCTCATTAAAAACGTCGCTGTGCGTCTCTTGTAAAAAGAGGACATCGATATGTTTTATTTTTACAGTCTGAAATATTAAAGCCCTCTTTCTTTCCTCTCTGGCTCCATTTACATTTAAACTTCCCACTCTCAAAGTATCCATTTCGAGCAAGATGTTAAAAGCAAAAATAAAAACAAAAAAATTAAACACAGACATCGAGGTTTTTAAAATCAACGCTGCCCATTTGCTTCCTCACTTTTGTAACAATTCTTTTTAGTCTGTATATTTCCTGCTCATCCAGGACAGACTGCTCTTTCCGGGTCATGTGGAGTCTTGCTGAGGCACAGAAAACGGACAAATCTGGGAAATATTCTTCTATGATTACATTCACATGTTGGTTTTTTGTCTGCACCAGGTAATTTTTTATCATTTCGGCCGAGTACATTTTTTTTTGTTGGCTACTGCTCATAAAATCTGGCACATCACTGCTGTCAGACACACAATCATCCCAACTCTCATCCGCCTGTTCTTTCTCTCTTTCTTCCTTTCTGCAACGGTTGGTACATCCTTTTTACTTCTCCTGCGTTTAGTAGCAGTCTTTTTCTTATTTATCATTTCTGTTGCAACCTCCTCTTCCTCCATTTCAGTAACCTCCACCTGCTCACCCCATGTTTTCTTCTCCTCTCTTGTTTTGTCCAAATGTGTTTCACTATCTATATCTTCCTCCTGTGTTTTACTGACTTCACCTGTGCCTACATTTTCTTTTGCCAAATCACCTTGTGGTTCATTGATTATTCCAGGTTTTTTTTCACCAGTTTTTTTTATCTTTTTTTCTTTTTTTCTCCCATCGCCCTTTTCTTCTGGACATAATCACCCACACCCACACTCTGTGCAACACCACCGCACCGCAAGCCGGGCACAGCAGCAGAACCGCGCTGTACAGCCGACTGCTCAGGAGCAGCGTTGCTGTCAGCAGCAGCGGCCGCCTCCGGAGGGGGGCCCTCTACCACCGTGGGTGACACCCCTCCCTCAGCAGCAGCCACCTGCTGCTCCATTACAACCGGCGCACCGGCCGCCGGCGCGGCAGTCCGCTTCGGCGCAGCCACGGGCGGCCTTGGCGCAAAGGACAGCCCCGGCACAGCCGGGGGTCTCGGCGCGGCCGCGGCGGCCCCGGCGCAGCGGTGGACGACCCCGCCGCTGGCAAGTTGGACGGGCCAGCCTGCGGGTCATCCGGACCAGGCAGAGCCGGATCCCCCGCCTCGGACAGGGATTCATGGTGTGCCCCTCCTCCCCGCAACCAAAACACTTCATAACTGATGATGTTGCAAAAATCACATAATCATAATAATCTACTTTAACGTAAAAACGGAGATTAAGCTCCGCATTCCGATTGTTCAGTATCATATACACTTGTCTGCGGTGAGACACTACGTGTTTCAGTTACTGAGACTTACATCCAGACAGCATCTTTTTTACGGGAGAAACAAGTGTCCCGTGTCTGGACAGTTCTCGACTGAGGAAGTCATCAGTTCTGAAGGGAGGGACATTAGACAGTACAACTTTGGTTGCGGGAAGCATCAGCGGCTGTACTTGGACAAACATTTCTCTCACCACGATGCCCGTCTCGATGACGCGGTTCGCCTTCTCCACCTGATCCAGAAAGATCACCACCGCGCTGTTCATCCGCGCCAGGGACTTAATGCTGCTGTGCCCGACCTTCTCTCCCACAGCCAGCCCGATCTCCTCCACAGTGCATGGGAAGCCGGCTGATATTTTAAAGCCGTGCTTCCTCGTGAGTTTGGCAAACTCTCCATTTATCATGGCGTCAGACGCCGGCCGGCGAGACACCGGCAGGAGAAGCCCACAAAACACCCCAAAAACACCACCAAAAAGCACGAAAAGTACAGAAAATCAAAACCACCACCGATAAACTATATTAAATAAACACCCATTACACAAAAATAAACGGAAAATATTACGAAAAAAGTCTCGCTCTTCTCTTTCTGTCACACGCCAACAACTCCCAGCATGCACCAGAAGAAGAAGAAGAAGAAGAAGAAGGCATTTTAACATCATGATTATTGTGGCAAACATTGTAACAGTAATCTGTATTAAAGGAATTGTGTACTGAGGCAAATGGCAATTACTGAAATATTTAGATTAGGAATATAATCACAGCTCATCCCTACCTGAATATTGGACCACCGATGCTGAAGAGCCTCTACCGGAGCGCTTGAGGGCAGTGCGGTGTTGTGTTTTATGAACAGCCTTTTGAGTTTTGGAAACTGCATGCACTCATCAAACCCATCTGTGGTTGGGGCATCCAAATAAGTGTCCACTTCAGATTTTTGAGGAACCTGAGGGTTTCTGTTAAATGTGAAGAATGAAGCTGCAGGATCTTTCTTGTTACTTTCACCACTGGACTGGGTTTGACCGGAGTCTCTTGCATCCGAGTCATCAGAGTTGGTTTGCAATTCTCTTTTCAGCATCAATCTGTACTGCACATGTTTCTCCTCATCTTGGACCCAGTCAAGCTTGAATATTGGCAGACAGTATGTGCTCCCTCTTCTCCAGAAGACCTGCCAGCCTTGTGCTCAGTGACTGCAAGATGCTCTTTATGAGGGGACGGCATGTAATGAGACCCTGTGCAGCAGTGGGTTTCGTGCTCTCATCCAACAGGTCATTCATATGACGTTGCAGTTGCACAATGGTTGGAGCCAGGTACCCAAGAAATATGTTCTTCTCTGCTTGGAGGATGTTTAGTGCAAGTGCCAAAGGCCTCATCACATCCACAAACGTGTGTATGAAGTTGACTTCATCTGGTGAGAATCGACGAAAGCCAAACTCATCACTCACATCGTGCAGGAGCAGCTTGTCATGTAGGGGAGTGGCATCATTTGCAGAGGTGACCTCATCCACATTCATTTCTGCCTTGGTAGTTAGTGTTGCAATGCGAGACAGTCGCTCCATGGAAAGAAATACAGAGTTCCATCTTGTGTCATGTGGCGCAACAAAGCTAATCCCAAGCTTTTCCTCCACAGGATGAGAAGCCTTTGAACTCCGCTTAACCTTGTTCCACAGAGCAGATGCTTTTGCAAAAACAGCCCTCGACATTGCTTTGTAGCATTTTTCAGTTACCTTTTCTGTATCTTTGGCCACTAGATTCAAGGTGTGAGCCATGCACCTTCCGTGAGGAGGGAGAGAGGGATGATCCAAAGCTGACAGAGGCTCAGGCTCCATCTGAGCTCTCACTGGCGGCAGCAAAGGCTGAATCTGGTTCATTGGCATCTTTACTTTCAGTTTCATCAAAGTTGACCACTGTCTCTGGCTCTTCGGCATCAATAGCCATGTCCATCCCAAAACAGTTGACATCTGACAACATCTGACAATACTTTTGCAAATACATCGTGTGTATGTGCTCCTTTAATCCGCCGGCATGCCAGTACTGCAGAGTGTCTCTCAGAAACATCAGTTTTGTTTAGCCAGTGTATAGTGATGCCAATAGAGAGGTGCATTCACACTGCGGTACTTTTCCCACAAAGGTTCATGCAAACTTAGTTCATGATCGCGTTCACACCAAAAAGAGCCAGTACTAAAATTATTTCATGCGAACCTTTTTACCCCCGTGAAAGTCCCTGCTAGAGAGCAGGGACTTTCGAGTGGCTCTTTTGTGAGAAAAGAGGTATATTTCTGATTGGGTGGGCGGATTGCAAACCACGCCCCGTAAAACTCCCAAAAGAAGCCGCCATTTTATTATCCTCACATTAGCATTATTAGCATTAGCATTAGCCCAGCACAGAAACACAGAGAGACTAATTTATGGCAACACAAAATACAACATGGGAGCGGTGGAGATGAGGAGGTGTCAGCGTTCTGGCGATTTACTCGGAAGGCTTCAGTACTGAAGCCTTCCCCAACTCCGGGACTTCCGGCCGGGGACTTCGGCCGGCAGTATACGCCGTGAAGTGGTTTGCGGCCTGCCAGTAAACCCAAAGCAGAAGAAGAAGAAATGACGTCAGCGGCTTCATTTGCCTAATCCACCCCCAGGGACTTTTTCTGGTGTGAACGTGATCTGTACTTAGTTCATGAGAACTAAAGAGTTTGCATGAACTAAGTTCGCATGAACCTTTGTGGGAAAAGTACCGCAGTGTGAATGCGCCTCAGGACTTATTCACAGCTGTCCAGCAATCTGTTGTTGTGCACACAGCATCGACGTCAGAGAGTACAGATTTAAGTTCACATATGTTTTTCTTGAAATTGCTTGTTAAGCAGTGTCTGTACTCTTTTTCGTGATGGCACCTTTTTGGATGGCTGCAACCCTTTAATTAGGTTTATGAAAGCTGGCCTTTCCACTTTACTCAAAGGCTGCCGGTCTCCAGTGATGTATTGCAAAACCAGGTTGTCTAGCTGCGGCTGGGAGACAGTGAAAACAGGGCCGCTCCTGTACGATGTTAATGGGATTTGGGTGGTAGAGGATCTGTTTTGTCGTCAATGTACGGACTTGCTTTTTCAAACCGGGCGGACACAGTTTACAGACAAACGTTAGATTTGTTCCGTCTGAGTCAGTACTGACTTTAACGTAAAACTCTTTTAAATGCTCATACGCCGACGCCGTATAGTCTGACTCTGAGCGAGTGCTGCTGCAGCTGCTCTCGGCTTCGTCCATACTAATTCATTCATTCATTCAATACTCGCCGGTTCCGCGGTTCCACATTGTTTGTTGTGAGGAGTCTGATGACGTATATTTTAGTGCGACAGCCAGGGGTGACAGGCGCGTACGCGTCACAGGCAGCTTGCTGTTGACAGATTGGGTGGTTTTCCGCATTATTTTGAAGCCTGTTTACGGTGTGTTTTTTAACTGGGTTTTCGGCTGAAAGGCATATGAAATCTGGCACACTTTTGAACGCTGTTATAATACAGTGCTGAGAATGAACGCACTTTTGGACGCCGTTATACAGCGCTGAGAATGAACGTGTTCTCAATTACGTTCATCTAGCGGAAATACAGTACTTTCAGTTCACGTTCGCTCAAAATATGAACACGTTCATGAACGATCGTTCATTGAATGCTGGAGTACATATGCCGGGCCTGTAAGTGGCGCTGTACTTCCGCACAAGACCGCTCGAAAGCGCTGGAGATGCTGTAGTACAGGGGTTGGCAACAGGCGGACCGCGGTCCGGATCCGGACCCAGGCGCCGACCTATACGGACCCGGAGCTATAATCAATACATTAATAGGGGATTTGTCGGCGCCTCCCGCTTTAGTAACGCTGATTTGGGTGACTTGTGTAATTCGTGGAGAACCGAAGAGTTTTCGTTTTGGGGGTGGGGGGGAGGGAGTCAGTCCGACTGACGGACAACTTCTCACTTCAAAAAAGAATAAATCTAGACCGCAAAAATAATTAAACAAGCGAGTACCTGTTTTTCCTGGCCAAGGACAGGTTCATGAACACAACACGAGCGTAACGTGTCTTCACATGGTATATGTCTCGTCTGAAAGGAGTGCTGACAGAGAACACCGGAACACCGCTCCAGCCCTTAAAATATTGCAATACCCATAAGGAGCCGTACACATGCCGCAGTGTTTGCGTGGCTGTGTCTTTAGTTGTAAGCACAGTGGCGATCTGTTGTTATTAGCATCTGGTTAGCTAGCTATGCTAACGAATTTAAATAGCTTTTCTACAACCAGGTGGAAGAGAGCTCTCTCCTGAGAGGCTCAAATAACCTCAGCTCAGTGAGGTTAAGGCACACCTTGATATGATCATTATAGTTATTAATGAGACTTAATGAAAAACAGGTATAAAATACTGCAACAATGTATGACAGCAACAAAAAAGTTGTTAAAAATAACAAGAACAGAGTTTAAAAGGGGAGTGATTTGTAAAATATCCAAAAAGGAAAATATGCTACAGTTCTGTTTCATATGGGTGTTGAGAGATGTATCAATAGATCTCTTAATGTTGCTCTCAAAGTGCACCAGATTGATGCATTCAACTTCAATATTTAAACATTACACATATCCACAGTATTTAAGTAATGTTAATTGACAATACATATTGTTGTTTTTTAATTGTACTTTCTTTATTTGATTGGCAGTCAGTTGTTGATTACATGCAGACGTTGATAAAGCTACAGGTCACTTCAGTATATATCATACTAATTCATAAAGCAAGTTTGACATTTTGATGTTCCGGACCTTTGCATGGGGACATTTTCTCGAACTGGACCTCGTTGAATTTTAGTTGAAGACCCCTGCTGTAGTACATATGCCGGGCCTGTAAGTGACGTAGCAACTTCTGCCACAAAATACACCAAAAGCAGTGAAGAAGACCCCGAGCATGGTTGCCCTTCTATTTATGCCCCGCGGTGGATTTAGCAACAAGTAGTTAGTTCATGTAATTCTCCATGTCCATTTGTTGCTGATGGTTGTGGTAGAGGATCTGTAGATGTTGCACTAACATCTGTAGCATGGTCGAGCTGTAGATTTTGCACTAACATATGTAGCATGTGTTTGTGTATTCTAGAACCCTGAAGGCAGGAGAGACTGAAAAGAGTCAAGGGAAGCTTATAAAAGTTAACAGCATTTAATTACACAAAAGATGCGGTGGTGTACAAAATGAAATATGCGAGTGGAGGCGCTTTCCTCATCCGACCGGTCAGTCCAGGTCAGCTTGTAGAAGAGGTCAATTCCTGGCTTGCTCTTCCTGTTGTCATCTGAGGTCTTCTCCTATTGGCCGGCGTCGTCGGGGGGCGGGTCCAATGCAATCCCTGCCTTTTTCTGTTGTTAGATTATATCCTTCTGGTGTCTGTGGTTATTTAAACATTCCCTAATAAATGTTATTTGGCGGTAATAAATGAGTGCTAATCCCAGTGTGCTCAGTGTACAACATCACATGTCATTTCACCGTTGATTCACGGTTTGAAAATGCAGCATTTCACCACATGCTAATGCTAACCGGAAGTGAACAATTTTCAGAATAAAAGTATAAAGTAAATCATTTTTGAACTTCAGGTTTTTCAGAATAAAACTGATTTAAATTAAATAGTGTATTTAATTCAAATTACGCCATATCAACATTGATTTTAATTTCTAACACATGGTCAGTAGCAGTAGCTACTGACAGTAGCTACTGACCATGCTACAGCAGTGAGCAGCAGAGGTGGGGAGAGGTGGGGCTATGGCTTCATCGTTATCAGAAAATGATCGTATAGGGCGTACACACGGAGCGTTCCGGTTGCAGATCTATCCACCTTGGGACCCGTTATCGTTTGCGGGGTCCTAAAACCCGGATGTAAACTTCCGGTTCCTTGGTCAAAAACACAATGCAATTTCTCCATAGGATTTTGGAAAATAGCTCGAAATAAGGTCTGTGGTTGACACACATTTAAGAGACGGATCACGTTTTGTTCAGCCGGATAATATCCACATGTCTATCCTACTTTTATCATTTTCGAAGCATAAATCTAGTCGCAAGAAGCAAAATGCTAACGTTATGCTATAATGGAACTACAGCAGGGTCGCTGCTTCAACGTCACGCCAACTTAAGATCCATATTCAAACATACAGATTGTAAATGTTACAAGTTGAAGCGTTTGTTTGAACAGTTTGCAGGAGGCAGGTACTTGCTTTCAAGCAGAACAGGCGGGAGTGTTTTACGCGTTCTGTGTAATGACGTAAAACGGCCTGGACAACTTCTGTAGTCCTATTCAGCCACTTGTTAACAACCATCGTTTTTCAGACACGTAAACTCTTCAAAAATCACCAGCGGGGTCACTGCTGATATATTTAATGTCATAGAACAAAACGTGATCTGTCTCTTCAATTTGTGTCAAACACAGACCTTATTTGGAGCTATTTTCCAAAATCCTATGAGAAATCCCATTGCTTTTTATCGAAGGAACCGGACGTGGTAAAAATGCTAACTTACTTCCGGGTTTTAGGACGCGTCACTGCGGTTCTCTATGCGAAACACAAAACCAACATCAGCCGTTAGCTGTTAGCCCTCAGAGCTCACAGCTCCTCATATCTGTTCAGAAACTAGACAAAAGTTAAACAAGTACAAACCACAGAATGTCTGTGTCATGGAGAATACAGCCGCTGGTTTATTTATGTCTGTATAGGCCATTGTTGTGAGTGTGGACGGTCGGAGCATATACTGCGTTAGCTTAGCCGATCTCCATTTAGAAAACACGCATTTATTTTAAAAGGGTTTTTCGCCTGCCGTCTGTCTGCAGACTTGTCAAAGCATTAATTCATGGTTTTTACTCACCGGTATCAGTATGTTGTTACTTCGGCATCATTTTGAAACGTGTATTACAATTAAATCACAGTAAAATATGTTCATTTTGTTGTAGTTGCCAGCGATTCTCTCACTAGTTTAGCATACTCAGCCCGGTTGTTGGCCCGGAAAGAACCTCGGTTTTGGAGAGCCAGAAAACTGTTAAAAAGTACCCGCTAGCCGGAGTTCCGGCTAGTGGAAACGCAACAAAAAACGGGACCGTTTATATGATAATTATAGTTATAAAAAAATAAGAGAATAAATTAAAAACAGGTTTGAAATACTATATGACAGTAAAAAAAGAATAAAGTTTAAAAGGGTGATTTGTAAAATATCCATAAAGAAAAAGTAAATCTTTTAACAGTGCGGTTTCAAATGGGTGTTGAGAGAGGTATCCATAGATCTCTTCATTTTGCTCTCAAAGTGCACCAGATTGATACTTTTAACTTCAATATTTCAAATATATATATTCCCGGGGTAGCATGCCCCCAGACCCCCCTATGTGAGGTCCACACCCCACTTATAAAAATAGCACTTTACCCCTGCTTACACCTATATGCTGTGAGCTGATTATCGAGCCTTCATTGTAACTGTTGCGGGTACACTGTGTATTTGCATGGGGAGTGTTGCAGTAGAAAATTCCACTGTAGCGCCCGGTACATTAATGGGAAACCCTAAATGTTTGAGCACCCTCTATGAAACGTCAAGCTACCCCACAGCACCCCCAAAATAAATCTCTGGCGCTGCCACTGAGCCTGCAACCCAGTTTTGAAGAAATGTGCGGTGCAAAACAAGCACATTGCAGCCACTAATGCTGTGATAAGACACACTTTTTTGCCAAATATCAGCATTTTATTTCTTTTCATTTTTTTGCACAGATTGCAAAGTGGCAAAGTATTATAACTTATTGTTCTAACAAAGGGATTGCACAATTGTATTATGTATTTATTTTTTTGACCGCACAGAATTATGGAGCATTGTTTTATTATCACTGTTCAGCAAAGTGATTTTTTTCATTTTTGTGAAAGGAATGCTTACTTTCATATTGATGTATTTTAATAAATGTTAACTTGGCCCATTACGTGACTATTTGTGTTTCTCTAAAGGGGGGGCCTGACAGAAAAAGTTTGAGAACCTCTGGACTAAAGTGAACTATCTAACATCTATAACGCCAATGCTAAACATGGTAAAGCAGCGTTCAGTTATTATGCTCCAGATATCTGGAACAAACTCCCAGAAACCTGCAGGTCCGCTGCAACTCTGACTACTTTTAAATCCAGGCTGAAGACTTTTCTTTTTGTCGCTGCTTTTAATTGAACTATTCATATCTTAAACAGCACTGTAACTTTTATCCATGTATTTTTTCTTTTAATGTTTTAAATTTAAACGTAATTAATTTCTCCATGGCATTTATGAGAGGGACTGCTCGAAAGTAGGATATTTGGGATATCCATCGTAGCCAGGGTTTACAGTACGATCAGTTTTTAGGTGAGTTGTACCGAGGAACAAGTATCACAGCACCGACGGGTGAAAAATAGTGTTTTGGTAACACGGGGTGTTCAGGTAACACTTAAAGACTTTTGTTATGGAACGCAAAGCAGAGTAGGGGGCTAGTACACCCTCCTGAGGGTCCGATAGTGGATGTCATGCGAGAATAACATGGTGAAAACAATCAGTCTAAATTAACAATCGGGACGGAAATGTTCGGATTTCCAAAGGGAGGTTCTGTGAATAAATTAAAAACCAAGAACCAAAATAATTGAACTATTCATATCTTAGACTGCACTGTAACTTTTATCTTTTAATGTTTATTTTATTAGCTTTTCTTTTTAATGACTGATTTTAAATGCCATTTTCTTAATGTCTTTCATTTTTTGTTTTAATGTTTCTTTGATCATCTTTTACTGTTTTTAAATGTCTTTGTCTGAATGTCTTTCATTTTTGTAAAGCACCTTGAATTTCCTGGTGCTGAAAGGTGCTATATAAATAAACTTGCCTTGCCTTGCTAAGGACCGGGCCTGTCTACCGTCCTTCGTTGCGGGAAATTTCGAGGCTGCCCATGTGTATCCTCCGCGGTCTTAAAATCCCCACAATGCTTTGTGCACGGACCAATTTCCAAATCAGTCATCATTAATGGACGTCTCTTTAAAATGACCGCTCAGAGGAGAGGAGTTCTCATTTCTCTAACCACCTGCTGCTTCCCCTCCTCTCTCCTCGCTTCCCCTCCTCGACTCCTCCGCTCGCATCTCCTGTGGGGGCGGGACTAAGACACGAGGATAGGAGTCGAGGAGGGGAGTCGAGGAGGGGAATTCGAGAAATGAGAAACCTTCAAGGTGCATTACCTTTGCTGAGCTAAATATAAATATTATACAATGAATAGGCTTCAAACTGTAATATTCAAATCAGAATCTATGTGTTAATATTTATTTAATTGTTTGTCTTTTGTTCGTTTTATGAACAAATACCAGCATAATTTATAATAATTGTATTCCCATCTTCAATGCTAATTAGAATGAAAAAAAAACTAAAATGAAAACGGTAAAATAACGGTAAATAGACCATACAAAAAAAATTCCAAAGAGGAGAGTATGGACAGCGGGGGCCCTTCCATCAGAAGCTGAAGCAATGCATCCTGGGACAGGCACTGCTGGTGTTGTAAGTTAAACCTAATAAGAACCTCTGTCACCCTGGACTCATTTGCAGAGCCATTTCCAGGCAAAGCTTTGTTCATCTGTAGACTCGTAGAAGGCGGAATATTTCATCTTTTATTTTATTTTCAAAAGGAGGTAGGACAGACAATGAAATTCAAAACTAGGCTCCTGTCTATTGAGTGAGGGCACAAACATGATTGGAGAGAGAAGTTTGTTGTTAGCTGAGGTGGGAAGTAACGAAGTACATTTACTCAGTAGGCTACTGTAGCCAAAGGTGGGGTAAGTTTGAGAAACCGGCTCCAGATACACTTGTTGTTATATTCCATGGAATGCTCTTAACATCCCGATAGCAATGAACAACTTAAGTGCTTTGACAAAAAATCCATACAAAAAAGTCATCTGTGGAAGCCGTAGTACTGTAAAAAGCACGAACAATCCTTTTAGCCGCCCGGCTAAAATAACTGGATGGCCTACCTGCCTGTCAGCCTTCCATCTGTACACAAACTTATCTCGTGTCCTCATTAGTCATGTGCACATTCGTGTGTGTTGGAGGAGGGGCTCTGTGAGGAAGTGGCAGATTTTCTCCAGTTGTGTATTTTCAAATTCGCACTCCAGCTGGTTTCTCCAAAATTACCTACCCCACAAAGGTGGGGTAGGTACATTTGAGAAACCGGCTCGAGAGATACACTTTTTGTTATATTCCATGGAATGCTCTTAACATCCCGATAGCAATGAATATCTGAAGTGCTTTGACAACAAATCCATTAAAAAAAATGTCATCTGTAGAAGCCGTAGCCTACGTGTTACTGTAAAAAGTACAACCAATCCCCTAAACGGATTGGGATTGCCGCCCTGTCTGTCAGCCTTCCATCTCGTGCACGCACAAATGTATCTCGTGCCCTCATTGGGCGTGCATTGCGCGTTCATGTGTGTTGGAGGAGGTGCTCTGTCAGGAAGTCTGAGGGAAGGGGCGGATTCTTTTCGGCTGTGTACTTTCAAATTTTAGTGCACTCGAGCCGGTTTCTGAAACTTACCTACCCCACCTTTAAGTACAATTTTGAGGTATCCTACTTGAACTTTACTTGAGTACATTCTACTAATGCATCCCTAAAAATTAAACTGGTGACTAACTAAGTCACAAAAGAGTCAAATTATTTAAATATTCAACAGAAAGTCTATCAGAACTTTATTTGTGTATAGCAGTAAAATGCTACTTGATGCAACAATATTATCTAGATATGTCACATATATAAATATAGTTATATACACACATAAAGGACTGTGGACATTCTGTACAATTTGGATTTTTACTTTGTATTATGTTAAGAACAATTGGCTGATAATACTTTTCTGTGCTTTTACTGAAGAAATGTTTTGAACGCAGAACGTTCACTTGTATTTTTACAATAATGTAATGGTACTTGTCATCAAGTAAAGCATCTTAATACTTCTTCCAACTCTGATTGTTAGTTTGTTTGTTTGCCTTAAAGTCAACCTCTTCCAGGATCCCTCTCTGGACCTCTCTCAGTATCCGCGCCGTTTTTTTCTCCTCGCCGTGTAGCGTAAAGACGTCACCCCCTCCCCTCCCCCTAGCAACAGAGGCAACATGGCGGCGTCCAGTACCGCGGACCACTCTCCAGAGATATCGACGCCGTTAAAGATCCTGAAAACCGAGGTGCCATCCCCCGAGTCGGAGGACCTGAGTGACAGTAACCAGTACCACTCCAGTCCCTCCACCCCGAACCGCTTCTCGCCTCTGAACGTGGGCTCGGGGTCCGCGGGCCGGACGGCGGCCTCATCCTCCAACAGCTTCACGGCTTGCCGGGGGATGTCGTGGACACCGTCCGAGACTAACGCCCTTATCGCGGTGTGGGGCAACGAGAGGCTGACGGAGGCGAGGATGCAGCAGCTGGAGGTCGCGGGCACCGTGTTCTCTGGGAAGGCCCCCGGTCCTGCCATGTACGAGCGGGTGTCCAGAGCCCTGTCGGAGCTGGGGTACGAGAGGACCCCGTCCCAGTGCCGGGAGAGGATGAAGGTAAATCAGGTTAAGATGACACACCGGACAGGTCCCTCCTCCACCAGCAGCAGGGAGCTGGGTGGGGGGGAGGGGGGGGCATGATACAGACAGAGAGGGCTATGACCAGGTACAGCTTGTTAACATGCAGTAACATCTCTCCTTTAACACTAGCTTACAGCCCACCATGTAAGAATCAAGTATCCCAACCAACATGCAACCTTTTAAAATACGTTATCTTATACAGTAAATACTGGTCATGCATTGTCATGTATCTGACACAGGGACCCAATGGATACATGTCTTTAGTTGAGTTGTGCCCTTATGATGATCACCAAATCAATATCAGATTTTACTGCATTTTCTATTTAGAACCACATTGAGAGTAAAATCAACCCTTAACTAAAGATTCTATTGATGAATTCATCACATATTGTATTCATTCCCCTCCTTGCATGTATCAGCCAGAAAGGACAGCCTAGTTTGGGTCAACGCTTCATTGCTGTCAACACATGTCATGCATTAATGTTTCCTTTTTATCACAAGTATATTTTAGATTACATGTTTGTCAAAATTGTATTTCAACAGATTCCAAGTCATAAGAATGAACAAAATGGAGTTCTGCTTTTTAAATCAATATTTACATAATATAATATACATGAAAAAACGCCCTTACACTTGGTACTGATTTAATACCATTTGCCCGCTTTTACCCAAACGTTTCTTAATGAACCTTATTGTTATGTGAGTAAACATGAGGCTGGATCTCGAGTGGACTGAAGATAACCTCCTGCTTATAGCCGAGGTGCTGTGATCAGAGCCATACAGCTGTGCTTATCCACTCAAATATGTGTTTCTTCTTTTCTTATGTTTTACACATCTGCTGTATCGTGTCTAGAGAGGACATAACTTAATATATTACTTGTTTAGTAGTCTGACTATTTCTTTTAAACATATCTTAAAAATAGAGGTAACTTCCACCTGACATGGAGAAAATATAAAACTAGATAGTCAATCTTAGCTACAAGAAGCATTGTCAACATTCACAGTAAAGGTCTACCACTGCCTTCACATTACATGTAGCCGTTATTGTGCGGCACATACAGGAAGTGCTGAGCTACAGCAGCAGCTATTGTAGCTTGTAAAAGTAGTTAATTGATGACCCGCTGATCCTGGCTCTGCTCAACGAGCTCCATCTCGGGGCCAACACCGATCCAACAGATCAGATTGATGCATCCAAACTAAGGTTGGAGCCACACGAGAAGGTAACGGCTGTATCTGCTACAGGCCCGGCATATGTACTACACGATACATGTGACCATTTTAAGCTTGTCCTACCATTTGATTGGAGCGATGAGGAACAGGTGGCGCTTGAAACGGCCACCAGTTCAAAGTGGGGAATGAGAGGACAAGTTTCAGAACCACTGGGACATTTACATTGTCACAGCAGCAGGAGTATAGTGCAGATACACTGAAGAGAATTGCGTGAAAAATAGCAAAGTATGCACACATTATTATAATGAAGAATACAGTAAGTTAAAAAAACAAACAATTAAAATGAAAGAGATGGATGGTAATGTTTACAGATTGTTAAAAAATTGAGAAAGAAATAAAGTATGAATTGCACATGCAGGTATACTGCACAAAGTTGTGTATTTACAGACCGTGTTATTGCACAGGGGTATAACAGTCTGTGTGTGGGGGTCTACCAAGGCCCGTGGGGGTTGTACAGCCGTACCACTGCAGTCAGACTGTACTGGAAGAACAGAGGAGTGAGTTCTTTATTCTCCTCCTACATACAGTTTTATTCTCTTTATTTATTGTATTTGTTTTCTCATGTCCTATATATAGTATGTTGCACAGGTGGAGGAGCTTGGGACCTAATATTCCCATTGCCAGAACGTAACTGTAGCTACTGTGCATATGATAATAAAAGCCGTGAATCTACAGACGCTGCGGCGCTGCTACAGCCGTGTGAAGGAGCACGGCATCGGCAAGAGGAAGAGCAGCTACACCATCGAGCAGCTGGAGAAGGTGTTCGGTCAGGGGGGCTGGGACTCCCAGAGCTGCGCCCCCGTGCTGATCAACAGCAGCGGGCTGTACCAGGAGATGGAGTCTGACAGCAGCACGCTGGAGGACTTCTCCCAGGAGGACTGGTGCAACCAGGTGCTGGACTCTGCCTTCCAGGAGGGGGACATGGAGACGGGTGAGCGAGCCGTGAGGACGGACAGCAGCAGACACACAGGAAGAGTCGCGTTGAGCTAATATGTGTGTTTGTTTTCCCTCTAGAAGAAATCCAGGTGCCTAAAAACCGAGCTCTGCAGATTCAAATAGAGCTGTCCGAACAAACCCAGTAAGTCAACGAGAGCAATGGAGCACTCTGTCTTTGTGAATGGAACATGTTTGATAAAGCTTTGCAAAACACTATTGAAAAGCCAACACTGTCATTTTCCCAATGATTTTTAACGACTTCTCCGAACGGTATGTTCTCTCTGCCGGTCAACAGCCAAAAGCATCAGTTCATACTCGTACAATACAACACATATTATCCTCGCTTTAAGCTTGGATTTATCTCATGTTTGAATCTGTGTCCATATGCGGCGCTGTCTGCCAGAGTGTCTTCTGGATACTGCCACGGGGAGGAGGCCCTAAAGCCACAACTGATCAAACGTTACACACGGAGACTTTAAGGAATCCACTCCTCACGTCTTGGTAGTTATTTGTTTAAGAATTGTTCTCTGAATACTGTGTCAAAGGGTGCACAAAAGAACGAGACCTTCTGAAAGTCGTTCATACGTAAGCTCCAGTAAACAGGCGACACATTTGAATAATTGTGTCTGGTCACGAGTCGTTTGGCCCTTTTATAAAATGTCAAACTTATTTGATTGCGTCATCATTATAATGCATCTTGGCTTCTCTGCAGGAAAAGGGACACGATGCAGACGGTGGTGCGTATCCTGGAGTCGGTCCAGCTGAAATGGGAGCACTTCCAGACCTGGACCGAGTTCTCCCGGCTGCATCTCTCCAACAAGCTGGCCATCTTCGGTGTGGGCTACAACACCCGCTGGCGAGAGGACGTGCGCTACCACTACGCTGAGATCAGCTCGCAGGTCCCGCTGGGCAAGAGGCTCCGTGAGTACTTCAACCCAGAGAAGCCGGAGGGCCGCGTCATCATGACCAAAGTTCAGAAGATGAACTGGAAGAATGTCTACTACAAGTTCCTGGACATCACCATCAGCGAGGCGCGCTGCCTGGAGCTGCACATGGAGGTGGAATGGACCCCCGTGTCCCAGTCCAGAGCAGCAGGCTGCAGCAGAGACACGTCCCACTACCTCCTCCCTGTGGACATCCCCAAGGCCTACGGGCTGTACGCCATCGGCTATGAGGCGGTGTCATGTTGTAACGACACCGCTCACATCTTCCCCCAGAGCGACAGTGAAGAGCTACCTCAGAGTGAGTCAGAGAGGGGTCAGGCTGACGGCGGGGGAGGGTCACAGAGCTGGTACAGGACTGGGGCTAATGTCACATACTGCTACCTGGGCATCGCCGAGGAGAGGACCATACAGCAGAGTCTCTTCCAGCACTTCCAGGGCTCTGGCAAACACTACGGCCACGGCGAACCCTCGGCGGTGACCTGCTTCCTGCAGGAGAACTGCCGCGGCGGCACCACCACAAACCAGAGTCGTGACGGAGGTGAAGAGTCGCCTCAACATTTTGCCATTTACATAAAATTCATCGAGGTGGAGCTGGACTTCCTCTCTGCGGGCTCCCTGGTGGAGTGCCTGGAAACGGCTATCGGTTGTTCATTGAAGTACAACATCAGAGAAACACTGTAACTACTCAGTGTTTCTGATCTGTCGGGAGATATCGTCAAGGGTTACAGCCGGCAAGGCAACACGAAGGCTGACCAATGCTGTCTGTTACAAAGCATGGATGTGTGCAATAGTCGGCCATATTTTGGCAGCCTTTTCAGCTCTACTAAACTGATTTGTCATTATGAAGTCCTTAAAGAATGATGATGCACAATATGGCTAATGTATTGTGTAAAGATATGGGAACGGTAACTTAAGTATTACAGAGCTGCAACATCCACAAAGTATGTGCTTATCATGTCATGCTAATGTGCACTACTACGGTTTTGCTGCTGGTTAAGTTAAGATAAATATTGCCTCATCATCAGGGAGGGTGGAGTTGGCATGGTGACGACTGCAGTGTGCATCTGTCTACCTCAATAGGATGTAGCAAACAAGGCAGTGAGGGCACCATAGTGTGTATTTATTTAAAAAAGCTGCCTTTACTTTAAATGTTGAAGTGTGGACCTGGATGGAGCGCTGAGAAGAAACTGCTGACTCATGCCTTATGTTCTGCACGTGTGACAGGGCCGCAGCTCGAGATGCTTCCATGCAAAGGGTAAAACAAGCAATGTATATCCAACAGTGTGGGGCAACACAGTTTGGCATAGTTTCCATTCAATTTGAACTCAGCACACTGAACCACACGGCCTCTTGTGCCCGTGACAACAATGCTGTGCCGCAAGAAAAACAATTACCCTGTGTATCAACAGCATTTGAATGGTCACACTTACATTATTCAGACTGATGAGCACGGCTGCATCCAAATGGAAAAGTTGTTGTATTGTCTTTAAAAGACTACATTAGCTTTGAGCACTGCATCTCCTGCTGCGGTCTGGAGATGCAGAGGCATTACCTGCACTGCATCTGGTCTTGAGAAAGATTCTTTTCAACACATCTCGTTCCCCGTTTGGCCCTTTTTGCTGACGTCGTCGATGTATTGCGAACGCACATTCACATGGTTCGTGGTGTGTAACGTTCTGCACAGGCAACACAACTTTGAGTTGAATCACAGGGGGCAGTGTGTACTGTTGCAAGTACTTTGGAGCATCTCTCGCCGCAGCAGGGGGTTGTGGGTCAGTGGAGCTTCCAGCAGCATGGCACCAGTCGCTCAGATATCACACACTCATGCTTATGGGTGTAAACCAGGCTGCACTGATCTACAACTTCTAGTCGGGTTCAAATCATAATCTGCATCCTTGACCAAGAAGTTAACTTATTTATGATTCCTGAGGTTATGTGCAATGTGCCAGGAAAGGACTGTAGAGAGGATCAAGCAATGGAGACGTCCATTTTGAATCTATGTATATGAAATGTACCTTATATATCTATAATATATATATTTAAAGTTATTGATGTTCTTGAGCATTCCAGCTTTTGCAAACTTGCAATGTTCATTTGTTTGGGTATACAGTATATAAATATAAAAGGATATTTTATATGTTATTGTTTGACACCGTGTCTTGTATGTGATTGTTTTAAAGTCACCGTCTTGTATGTTTACTGGTTTGAAAAACAATAAATGGGGCACTCACTCACTGTCATTTGCCACACAGTGAACATGGCCGTGTGTGTCTGTTTGAGCTCATGAGCGGATACTTCCAGGGTCATATTAGTATTCAGTGTCTCCGTCGGGACATGTCTCCTTGCTTTAATGGTCTAAAAGCTCTTTATGTTTCTCATACTGCCTGTGCTGCAGAGTCTTTGCAGAACCTGTTGAACACACGCCAGGAAAGTGAGCATTCTAAAAAGCATAATAGGGCCTCTTTCAGCACTGATGGTCACGTTGGTGAAGGATGTTGGTGTCTTATAGCCCCAACCCCAAACTGCGCATATATCCCGGCCCCCCCACCCCCACGTGACAGAGTGAACTCTGTCTGTCGCCTCACTCTCACCTCGCAGCATGCTTTGGGACACACTCCCCTCTTCACGACAGCAGCTATCCTAACTTTGTAAGCATGGTTATGGAATCGACATCTCTCGTATGAAATTAAACAATTATAATAAACTCCAAAAAATGTGAACGCCATTTTATTTTATAAACCTCTTTTGAGTTTGAAATCAGATGTTTATGAGCTGCTTGTTTTCTCTGAAATATAGAACACTTTACAATCAAATGCACACCTGTACCATTTTCCAGACTAGACACTAAGTAACACGTGAGTAGTAAGTGATCCCAAGTTAACACATGATATATATAATGTCACCTTGAAGTTCTTTGCATCTCTGACCGTATAACATGTATATGTCTTACTTGGTGTTTGCACAGAACTAAAGGTACACATTGTGTTCCATGACCACGAGGGACCCACATCACAGTGTTGCACATGTTCAGTAGGGCAGGATCAGGTCAGGATGATGCAGACTTGCTGTTGGAGTTTAATAACTTACACTCCCCTCCACACTTTAAACCATGTGAAGAGGTGGGAGAACTACTCAGATATTGTACTCTAGTGAAAGAAGCAGGAGTATAAGTTACAAGTAAAAGTGCAAAAGTATTAACATTGAAATATACTTAAAGTACCAAAAGTAAAAAGTACTTATGCAGACTGTTCCATTTCAGAATAATACATATGTTTTGATTTTAATAATTGATGCATTAATGTTATTAAATCTGGTAAAGGTGTAGCTTTTTATGTTTTTTATACATAAATATATGTCCCCCGAGGGGGTACAACGGAGCTGATCCAGATTTGATCATGAAGACATTACTGAAATGTGGGCTGGCTTTGCGCCCTGTCAGAAACAATGTGCAACGTGTTTTGGAAGTAATATGGTCTGTGTTTACATTAGCAAGCATCGCTAACACTCAGAGCTAACCTGTAGGCTATGGAGAGAGTATGTGTAAAAAAGCAGGAAATAAAAAGGTACTCACCTTGTGGTAAACCCGCGAGAGAAAAAGCATTTGAGCTCCATACTGCTTAGGACTCAACGATTTATCGATTTTAAATCGCGATTTTAAATGATGCAATTATCAAATTGCAAAGCCTGCGATTTAAAAAAAAATTGAAAATGTTTTTTTTAACATATATATTTTTTTGTGTTCTTGTGTGTCAGTCATCCACACCAATCATAAGTGCTGTGCTCCACATGTACCAGCCATTGTTAACCAATCAGAAGTGGCTCATAATAGAAGGTGATAGACAGATTGATCCAATCACCTGCCAAGTATTTTTGAAAGTGCCTGCCCTTTCAAAATGGCTTCCAATGGAGCTTTCCTAGATGGTTTGGTGAAACCAACCATCTGAGTCAGGTTGGTAATGCTCCATCACATGTGTCACATCTATTACAGGGTGAATCTTAAACTGAAGCTTGACTTTGAAGTAACCCAACGGAAGTTTCATATAAGTTTAGTTCTTTCACTCGTAGCTCGGGCTGCAGGGATGCTAGAGACGGGAGCACGTTGATGCGACCTTCCTAGCCGGAGATATGGCCACATTTTACAATAAACTTCATAGCTTAAAAACAAATATCGCAAATCGAATCGCAATCGCAATATTTGTCAGAAAAATCGCAATTAGATTTTTTCCCAAAATCGTGCAGCCCTAATACTGCTCAGCCCCGGCCCAGAGGACGATGCTCTGACGGCATCACCCTCGCACATTTGTCATATGTTTACAAAAAACTATATATATGTTAAAACTTTTCTCGGTCTTAATATAGACTATATTTAGGGTCGTATATGTGTTGACTTTACTTTAAAATAGCGGATCTCCGTGACCGGATATAGTTTTTTGGCTTAGTGAACGTGTGTCTGCTCCGATCAGGAGCTGCAGCACCGCCCAAACCCCCCGACCCGTCTTGTAACATGGAGCCCGTTTCTTAAACCATGCTAATTGTATGTGTTTGCTTAAGAGTTATGATCGGTCATAATATCACCGAATTTGGTGATGATTAAATAGTTTACAGTGAGTTAATAATTGAAGATGTAAATTAAATCCAGTTTATTTGTAGAACTTTCTATTTTTATTGTGCCATATGGTGGCATCAATGTGTGCATTTGATACAGAAAATGGAGCAGTTGCTTTAGGGCCTTATACAGTATAGCCCTTAAGGTCAAATAATGACCTTAAGGGCTATACTGAACGGAACCGTGTGTACGTAATGTATCGTCCACACGGTTCCGTCGCGTTGAAGCTTGCCGGTGGGCGTGTCTTGCGCGCGACCAACAACCAATCACATTAATCTCCCGCCCCGGACACACACGCATGCGGTTTGATTGGCTAGCGCTTGTACTGGCATATGATTTGATTGGCTGGCGCCCCCATCTACATTTGAAAAGTTGAGCTTTTCTCAACTTTCAGCGCAATCAACGGAGGTAAAGTGAAGCAACGGAACCACAATGCAGTTCGGCAAAGCGTGACGTCACCCCATTCAAAGTGAATGGGAAGCGTCTCCGTTGAAGCACGTGACGGAACCGTGTGGACGATACGTAAGGGCCAGGGCATTCTATCAAGGATATAGAATACCTTGGTTGAAGGATATAGAGACCCAGAACATTATCTGATTGGTTGCATTTCTTTTCTAACACAAAACCACTCAGATGTGTAGTGCGCGGACCGAGAAAGACAAACAAATCAGAGTAACACTGTAATATTACAGATCAACAACACAGATACGATTCTCATTTATGAATTGTATTGACATTTTATAAACATTTTAATAATATAATTAAATCGATTTTTTTGTTTGTTTTGGTTTTATCTGAGTGTTCCAGGGTATTCTCTGAATACCTTGAAGGCCCTGACGGTTCACCACTGGTAAAAGTACACCATTTACCTCTGAATCGTAGTGTGGTAGAAGTATTATTATTATTATAACATGGAAATACTAAATTAAAGTGCAAGTATCTCAAAATTGTACTTAAGTACAGTATTTGAGTTCATCTACTGAGCTACTTCCCACCTCTGACCATGTGAAGGGGGGAGTAATGGAGTGCAGGGCCGGATTGTAATTGGGCCAAAGTCTACGGCAGAGACCATAGACCTGGGAGATGTAATTGGACACAGCGGCCAGGAGATGGCCATAGAGAGCTCCTGCTGAATGTCCACACATGGTGGAGTAGAAATGTGCTGGCAGTGTGCTGTGGTGTGTGGGCCACTGCCCTTTAACTACACTTTCAAACTGGAAATAATATATATTTTTCCAGACATCCAAATACAGCTCATAATACTTTAAATTAAATAAGTGACTTGATGTGAACAGAATGAATGAATGTATTTTTCAGACGTACTAAGACACCAGAGGAAATAGAAAGACATGTACTGTATTCTCTTGGGTTATAAACAACATTCCTGGTTCAGCTAGCTAGAGCTACGGAACCCTGGAGGGTTCATGGAGAGAGAATAATTTAATTTAATTTGTCCGCACAAGATGTAATTTGTGGCCTCAATTTAAATGAAACGAGGCCAAGTTTTATTAATTCGTGCGTACGACAGGGGCGAATACCGGGTGTTTCCTCTCCTGGCGCACGATATACTTTCTTATGGTTAGACACATCGAACTGCCCGATTATTACGCCATATTATTAGTTTTGTGTGTGTGTGTGTGTGTGTGGGTGTGTGGGCATTTGTTTTCAGAAGATATTATGATAGTGGTGTTCGTTCCGGTGCACTCCGACAGCATTTAGCACTAGCCTACATCGAGATTAAGATTTAACGAACTTCTTTCACTTGGGAATACACATATGGAGTTAGCCAGATGTGTGTAAATTACTGTTCATGGTAATTTGAAAACAAATGCCGGTGTCAGACACACACACACACACACACACACACACACACACACACACACACACACACACACACACACACACACACACACACACACACACAGGGCCGGACTGGGACAATAAGTCAGGCCGGGAATTATACATCCAGCCAGGCCACTACCAGTTTTTTGTGCCATTTTGCTGGATTTATTTGTCAATATTTACAGCGTTGCTGCCCATAGTGATCGCCCTCTAGTTTAAATCTACTACCCAAAAATAAATATATGGACATGGGTTACTATTTAAAAAAAATTGCAAATCTATTTAGGAACCTATTCATGTGAACATATTTTAAGTGGGGGTGGACCTCAAATCCTATAGGGGGGTCCGGGGGCATGCTCGGACATGAATTCATAGATCAAGGCAGGCTGGTTTACAGACTTTCCTGTTTTGCTAAATCTGGTGCTTCAACAAATAGCTCTACACCCCTGGCCGAAATGTCCCTAAAATGAAGTCCGAGTTTGAAATAATTATATCTCAAATGATGTATGCACAGCCATTTCCCCACATAAACATAACAGTCTGCAATGAAATAGTTGTCTCCTGTGTGCTCCACTTCCTCCTTGGCGCACCGGTAAATTTGTCCAGTCGGGATAACGAGTTAGTATCTTTAGAAACGTTCTCGTGACCGTTATTACGTAATAGCAATAACGGGTTATTTATTAACCTGTTATCCTGACTTTTTTTTCTCTCTCTGTTTTTTTTCTTTTCTTTTCATGTCCCTTTAGGGCAATAGTATGAAGCTGCAGCGTCGGAGACTGCAGTTTCAGGACCCTAGTTGTTTTGCAACACCGCCACCTAGCGAATTGGATGCCCACAAAAGTACAACCAGCAAGTACTGAGTCTCATACACAGCGAGTCTCTTTAGACATTGTAATGCTTGTTATTAATGATGAAAATATATTTTTCTTACAGAAATGAAATGATTATTATTAACAACACTTTGTTGTAGTTTTTGTTTTTTAATAACAAATGTATTTTGTATGTCAGTTGTAAAAAGATAGTCTTTTATATGTCTTATCAAATTTGACAAACAACGTAAATTAATATATGTATATATACAGTATATATATATATATACAGTATATATATATATATATATTGTAATATAATATATAATCTATTTATAATTGTAAATGTATATTGTATGTTGACATACATTTAGATGTATATTTTGTTAAAAGAAAACAAAAATGTTAATTTAGTTTTTGGGAGAAGGGGTGGGGTTAAATAAGTGTAAACTTCTTCCCACGCCTTTTCGGTTGTGTAATTAGATAGATCATTTGTTTATATATAATTTGTAAGTCAATAATATTTAGTTTATCAATTTGATACTGCTTACGTTTCTACAGTATCATAATTCTCTTGTTTCATTTCATTATTATATTCCACGTTCAAAATCATTCGAAATAATCAAATCAAATGTGTCTTTGAAGAGGTGCTTGATTACTCAAAAACAACTGTTAGTGTGTTTGGCTGCCGAAGATAAACATGCAGTTTGACCGAGAGGCAGTTCAGTGCAGAATCCATTTTTATTTATTTAGAACACGGGCACAATTTCCTTAACACGGACACGGAATGACCTCTGGAGTCCAGCATGTCTTTGAGTTCCTCTGACCCTTCCTCTGAAAGTGGAGAGGACACTGAGGATTCTTCACTGGGGTGAGGCGGGGTCTGTTGTTCCCTCAGCCTCCAGAAAACAGCTGCAGTACCCCGGGAAGCCCTCTTGGGAGTAAAAACCCTCCAAAATGCCTCGCCGTCTACTTCGCCGGTAGCCTGTGCCAGCGTCCTTATAAAGATGGTTCTTATGGTTTTGCAGCGAGTCATCACAGGCTAACAGTTGACTGTTTCCCTGTAAGACTCACATTGAACACGTGTTGCTTGTAATGCTGTCCAATTCAATACACCAGAATAGTTGTTAACTTTAAACAAACAACACGATTCACATTACTCACACTCTTCTGTAATTAGTGATTAAATCAACAATTAAAGTAGGACACCTAGTTGGGCTCGCCAAAATCACGCTACAGTTTCATTACACAAATAATCAAATATGCAATAACAGTTTATTTTGCCGAAAGCTATAGCTAACGAATCATTGTTTTTAGTGCCTTTAATACGGTTAGAAGCTATCATAAGCTAACAGGTGATTGTTTGTATTGCCTAAAGACTATCATACTTAACTTTAGCTAATCACACTTCGTTATTAATGTTAAACAAATAAAACTTTAAAAGCACTTCACATTACTCACACTGTGTGCGTTGTCGTTCATATCCATGTCTCCTACTCGAGTCGCTAGGTGGCAGTGTCACGAAAAACTAGGGTCCCAGGAGTGCGGTCCCAGGAGTGCGGTCCCAGGGCTGCGGTCCCAGGAGTGCGGTCCCAGGAGTGCGGTCCCAGGGGTGCGGTCATGAAACTGCAGTCTCCGACGCTGCAGCTTCATACTACTCCTTTAGGGGCTCCGTAAGTCAGTTAACAATTAATATGACATATCCATATTCAACCGTTTATTTACACGGTGTGGGTGCAAAACGCTTTCAATGACAGAAATTACTCATATATGATAACATGCTGTTTTATAATTGATAGGCCATTTTGCTTTTCTTCACAATGAATATGTAATACGTTTTCTTACATGTGTTATATCATGCGGGAAACAACAGGATTTTTAAATGTTTAATAATCTACATAAGGGTTTAATCCTTGAAGCATCATGGATCAATCTTGTGCTGAACAGTATTAGTATTTAATTACTTGTTGAACAAACTGTAAAAGTGAAATGGAAAACATAATTCACGAGCTGACATAAGACAAAGCTTAACTAATCAAAAAGTGTCTAAAGAGTATGTCCAGAAGCAGCAGGACGGGGTGAATAATCACGTCTCCGGTCTTTACGTATCTAGGACACGGATGATATCTGCCATAAACCAATAATACTGTTCTGCACGATGTAGATTTCACACATCAGCAATATCCTATAGAGTAATCTGAAATAATCTGATCATAGAAACAATCAGTGGTCTTGTGTATCTATCGTTATATTTCATTAAAGCTTTCATTTGCAAATGCTTATATCCATACATTTCCAGTAACATTCCGTTTTTTCACATTTTGTTTTTATGATTTAATGTCAACAGTTATTGTCCTTGATATTTATTTGTATTTATTTATCACATCATTGATAATACAAATGTTTGTCCGTTGTTGAAGGCATGGGTTACTTGCCAGTATTACATAACCATGAACCCTTACATATAATTAATTGAAGCCGTTTGTTTGGCCTCCAGGTGTCAGGTTTGCTCATCGTATGGTTGGGTTTGTAGTCTTGTTAAAAATATTAGGCTTGTGCTTACATTGTTATAGCAACACAATATAAACAGGGCTGTTTTGACAGCTCTCCTCTGAGTTCTGTATATTTCAGCTGGAGGCCCAGATGAAGATTACAACAACACAACAAACCCACATGAGGCTTGGACCCTGCTTCTTTGGATTTAATCACAGGGATAACCTTGTTCACCTCTCGTAATTGGGTGATCCTCATGCATTAGCCTCACCCTTGTTGCTGAGGCAACTGGGCAACCTTACAGGATGAAGTAAAGGGCTCTGACCACTGTTGAGAGCACAGGTCACTCCATATTTCTACATCAGGGGTGAGCTCACCTTGGGAATTCACCTCAAGCTGAGTCCAATGTGTGTGTGTGTGTGTGTGTGTGTGTGTGTGTGTGTGTGTGTGTGTGTGTATGTGTGTGTGTGTGTGTGTGTGTTCAGACCCACACCTCTTCACACATGATGGAACAGGAGCTGACGGTCTGCAGGGGAAACATGGAGCTGCAGTTGTGTTGGTTTGGAAAGAGGCTTACTGATGAAAAGCTTGAGCCAGCGTATTCCAAAATGGCAAATTGCACACGAGTGTGTCTGCCTACTATTTGATGAAACACACTTTTTGCTCTATATGTCTTTTTAAAGACAATTTCAGGTTATAACAATTAGCTTAGTTGGTCAGACATTTGAGCTTTAAATAAGATGATGAAATGTAGCCTACAGTATATGGCACGTATTTTTAATAAACCACAAGTGTTGGTGGGACCATAATAACTTATCTATACACAGATACAGGTGATTACTGTCTTACACCGTCTATGTTCATGTGTTTAGGAACAAAATACACGGAAATCGTTTTTAACAGGTAACCTAGTTATATTTTTAGTTCACTGTTTTGTGAAATTGACTCAGAAATACTCCCAACATTGTACGTTAATCAGCTTTGCACGGTACCGCTGCTAGCCAGAGGACAGGTGTAAGAAGCTGTTTCTACAACAAGGTGAAGGGAAAGTCCTTTCCTGCCAGACTGAGTGGCTCAGATAACTACAGCTCAGTGAGGTAAAGGAAACTCTGAGTGTTTAGATCAGGGGTGTCAAACTCAATTTCATCGCGGGCCACATCAGCATTATGGTTGCACTCAAAGGGTCGGTTGTAACTTCAAGACTATATAAAAATGCATATATAAATATATCATATATATATAAAATAATGTATTATATGACATCATTACCTCTGCATTGGATTATCATCGGATAGGGTAATAACTTCATAATTAACTACGTCTGAAAGCAGAAGTCTAGGGCAAATAATTGCAAGTCTCTTCAGTGTGTATGTCCCAAAATGATTTAAAAAGAAAAGCCAAATTCTGGAGAAAAAAGAAATAGAAGTGACATTTTGAAATAAAAATCTAATTCTGAGAAAAAGGAATTCTATGCAAAAATGCATATTTTGAAGAAAAAAAGGCAAATCCTGAGAAAAAAGTCATATTTGAGATGCATTGTGGGACATGTAGTTTATGGGCAATATGCTTCTGTAGCATGTAACCGTATAATAAACATATTATATTCTTTGCAAGCTCTTGTGGGGCCACATAAAATGAAGTCGCGGGCCGAATGTGGCCCCCGGGCCTTGAGTTTGACACCCCTGGTTTAGATAGTTAACTTTAGTCTAAGTTATCTCAGTCGGTTTCAAACGGTTAGGTCACGATACATGTAAACAATTATTTCCTAGGCACACCTTCATATTACATTACATTACATTGCATTTAGCTGACGCTTTTATCCAAAGCGACTTACAATAAGTACATTCGACCAGGAAGACACAACCATATGATCAATATAGTTATAAAACAATAAGAGAATAAATGAAAAACAGTTATGAAATAGTAAAACAGTAAAACAAGAATAGGCCTACAGTTTGAAAGGGGAGTGATTTGTAAAATATCCATAAAGAAAAAGAAAATCTGTTTACAGTTCTGTTTCATTTGGGTGTTGAGAGATGTATCCAGATCTCCTAATGTTGCTCTCAAAGTGCACCAGATTGATGCTTTTAACTTTGATATTTTTAAAAGTATATTCTCACTCCAAGCTGAACTCAAAGGATGGCAGCCCTGGGTGCACCTGCGAGTCAGTCAAGCTACAACATTTGAGCGGGAAAAGAACGGATGTCAATAAAATGTTCCTTACAATATAAAAGCGGACTGTCACGACGAGCGTTCGCTAGAACTGTGTATGTACAAAGGTTTTATTTTGAAGGACATCACCGGAACTCTCTCTCTCTCTCTCTCTCTCTCTCTCTCTCTCCTCTCTCTCTCTCTCTCTCTCTCTCTCTCTCTCTCTCTCTCTCTCTCACACAGTCACAAGCACACGCACGCACGCACACACACACACACACACACACACACACACACACACACACACACACACACACACACACACACACACACACACACACACACACACACACACACACACACACACACACACACACACACACACACACACACAATCAGAGTTGTACTCGCTGGTGGAGCAGGGAGTAGCAGATGCAGCTTAGCGTTAAGAAGAGTAGAAGAAGAAGAAGAGTGGTCACAGACCTCCAGTGTCCGCTGTGCTGATCCCACTCCACTGTCACCATCTCAGCTGGGTCAGGAGGATTCCCGCCGCTCTGTGGGACCGACCGGCTCCTCATATTTCCTCACCCCAAGTGTCCCTTACCTTCCGCGGCTGGCTCTGTGCTGGGCTCGGGGGGAGACACCTGCCAGACTGAGCCTGCGGCGGACAGAGTCACAGAGCCGGTGAAAGACACTAACAACCATGGAGCTCTCCAACACTTCCAGGAAACTTCCCCTGCTTGCACTCACCTTTCTGTGGGCGCTCTCAGGTCAGTGGCAGCTCATTCCATAGCTCTCCTCGGCGTCAGACGCGCGAGACTGTATGCATTGCTGGGGGAATTGTGTTCCGTGACATTTTAGAGATAGAAATGACACAAATGACAATTTTGTAACTTCCAGGTGGACAACAAAAAGTACAGTTGTTCCATTTTAAAACGAAATGAGACAAAGATAAATAAAACATTTATTAAAATATGTTAATACCAATAAGAAGTTAAAGTCAGACTGTGCAATACAAAGATAAAATAAAATAAAGATATGTGTTTAAATATAAGAAGTCAAAGTACAAGAATCAAAGAATTCAACAAATCTGACATTTTCTTTTGGTCTATCAGCAAATGAGAGCTGAAGTATATCTGAGTGTTTCAGCATTGCATGCCCAAGCGTACCTATATTACTATCTCCAGACAGTCTATGCTTTAATATGTGGGGAGTATTCCTGATGAATGGTGTTGAAATTATCTCGACATTATTCACATGGCTTAATAACCAATGAGAGATGACATCCGGCTGTGTTTCTGGGGGTTCTCGGTGTGTGCCGCCGCAGGATGAAGCTGGATTTAAAGCTGGAACACCTGTTTGTTTTTCACAGGATTTGAAACAAGTGTGTTACACATGATTATGTCTTCCAGGGAATAATCCCTTTATAGCTGCTGTAACATTGGCTCAGCTGCACTCATAGCAATGTATTAAACTCCTACTGTGACTCGTACATTACAGGCAGCCTACTTCCCCGTCAACTCTCTGATTAAAACATCGGGCACAGTACGGCTGTTTGAGTATTTTGCAAATATTTTTAGGAATGAGTCGTTTTAAATGATTAAAAAAGCGTTTTCTTGAGGGGAGCATTTTACAGAAAAAGAATACTGTGGTTTTAAATCCTCGAGAGTTGAGCTTGGCTTTATGAGAAACTTGAAGTCCAATGTCGTCTCAGTCAACAGGCTGCATAACTTGAGGTCATATAAAGCCACATGCCTCTGATCTGACCGGAAAACATCCTTAAATAGCCTCAACGGATTGCTGTAGATTCATATTCATCTATCATTCCTCTTTAACAGAGACTTCATTTGTCATGGACGTCCAGATGTACGTCTCTAACATTGACTTGATGTAGACTTCTCTCACAAACTGTCCTGCGTGCATATAGGTGGAGATATCCGTTGGAGTTAAGCTGCTCCAGGTGAGTGTGTGAGTTCATTCAGCCTGTGAGACAGCAGCAGCTTCACATGTTGACTGTGTTCTAGCGCTGTTGCCAAAACACTCACATGCGCTGACACGGGCAACCCCAGGCTGCCTGTCACTCAGAGGCAGGGCTGTTACCTGCGAAATGTTCCATTTACGAACATGCTTTAGACGACTTAAGGCAGTTCAAGGACTTATTGCTATAATGTCTCCTACCTGAGGTTTAACAGCAGGCTGTGACTCATGACAGACAGGACATCAGGACAATACAACCACAGCGCTGACCTTGACCTCAACATTTGACTGGCCATCAATCGCCCTGCAGGTGTGTCCTGAAAACACTCAGGCAGGAAACAGCCATGAAAGCAGCCTGTGGCAACAGGAAGGCTCCTTCGGCTCCTGGTGGAGCCTCAGAGCCGGAAGTGAGCGAACGTCCTCCAACAAGCAAGACACTTGGTGTTTCAGTCTGAAATCAGAGCGGCGGTGGAGCAGGAAGGAAGGAACAGGTCAGATGCTGACGTCAGACGAGAAAGAGCGGGATTTCCGTCAGATAACAAATAAAATGTCTTCATGACATTTAAAATGAAGACCTTACTGAAAAAACTGACTTTAATAAACAGATTTTTTTATAAATTAGGATATTTAAAAGGAATAACTTTAAGTTGAACCTACTATTTTTGTTAACATAATACATTTAATTGAGGTAGTTTGACTTTCTTACCTGTATACTACGTTTTTAAGAAGATTTTTGTTCTATATACAGTTTGAGTTGAAGTGAAATCAGCATTTGATCATAAGCGTTGGAAGTGTGAGTAACGGCTGCATTCCCTAATCCTATCCCACACGTGATGTTCTAGGTTAGTTGGTGTGACAGACACCTGATGAGGCCCATGGGCCTTAGTGTAGTGATGTGCCATGTCTCTGCTGTGTGAGCGCATTCAGACCCAGAGGCCGGAGGACGTGTGGAGGGGGTCTCAGAGACGTCATCGTAGTTTAAGCTAAATGTGGTTGGCTCTACATCCCGTGAAACCTCATGTCTTTGTCATTATGTTACTTATCTCTAGTCCATGTTATAACTATAAATAACCCTAACCCTAATGTTGGCATCTCAGGTATTGCTCCTCTCTGGATGTTTATTTTTTGTTTTGTTGTATTCATTTTGACGAAACGGGAACAGTCGCTCCAAACAGAGGAGCTGCCACGCATACGTCGATCTAGGTTTGATTCTACTGGGGTCATGTACACACCTTAACCTAATTATACGTCTTAATTAAAACCATATTCAGAGGATTAATGCCGTCACTAAAGGATGTGGAGCAGCGCAGTATTAGCTGCATATTTAAATTCCTGCTTTGACTTTTACAAATCAAGTTAAGGGTATTTATCAGAGGTTTGCTCCAAATTCACACTTACTGCTATTTTGAAGTGTCCAGTACACATGCGTATTGACATGTCTGAGAGAGGCTGTGAGGAACATACAGTAGCTTGTTACTATATGTGTTGAGCTGTTGTTGCCGCACTGAACAAATTGATTCCTTGACTTTAATGTATTTAAGTTTCATATAAATGTATTACGGTTAGTTGAAAGTATATCATATAAAAAAAATAAAGTTGAACCTAACGTTTTTCATTTAAACTTAATATGATTGTTTTCAAGTAACCTAATACAGTTATGTGAGATCTGTTGACTTTATACATTTACACATGAATTAGAGTCAACGTTCAGTGTTTTCAGTGCATTTGAAGCTGAATTATGTGGACTGTTGTTGAGACAAACACGATTCTGCCGACTTGGGCTGTAGGAATCTGGGATGTGCAGATTTTAAAGTCTTGACCCGTAGACTGTTTAAAACATGGAGCTTGTCTACGTGACACCACCCATATGTATTAAGAGCTGTTGTGAAGCTCAATGTGGGCGTGTCCAGCCGACACCACCTCCTCAGTCCTGACTCCGCCTAACTCCCGGCTGGACAACAAGTGGGCCAATAGGTGGAGCTGAGGCGGGCAGGGTGACGCAACAGCAGACATGAGAGACCCACCTTCCAATCATAACGGCCTCACCCTAATGATGCACAACTTTGAGCCTGATGATCATTTGTGGTAAGAAAAATCACTGCTCTGTACAGTTTCCACAGATAGGGAAATAAGCTATAGAGGTGTGTGTGTGTGTGTGTGTGTGCGTGCGTGGGTGTGTGCGTGTGTGCGTGCGTGGGTGTGTGCGTGTGTGTGTGCGCGCGTGTGTGTGCGTGTCTAACAATGCATGTCCATGAGCACACATGTGTTGCAGCTTATCGGAGGCCAGTTGCTGGTGGCTCTGCGTGTAAGCCATGCCTCATCTTCTGTACCGTTACTCTTCTATTCTGAACACACCGGCTGGCAAAAGAACATCTTCATTCTTTTTCCAGGTGTGTCCCACAATGGACTTAACTTATTTAACAAGGTCAAACCATAAAAGCTTCAAAGGCTCCATTGGGACGGGGTGGGGTTGGGGTAGAAATCTGTGCTGCCACTGCTGATTTTCTGTGGCGATTCTCAGTGATTCGGAGCAGGGGACTCGAGGGCTGAAAGCGTTATTTTCAGTATTGTTTTAACAAGGGCCATTTGGGGCCCTGATGCCCCCCCCATGCCTTAAAGCTTATCATTCTCACACTCTATATATGACAATATGACAACATTGGTTTGTTTCTGGTTTCACTCCCTATTGTTACCCTGACGACACTTATATCCCAACATATAAAAGATGTCCCCTGAGACTGGCAAAGGGAGGGCCATGGAACGCAGTTTGCCCAACCTACGACTATTGCCTTATCTCTAATTGCCTATTTCTTAGAATAATACCAAGTGGAAGTGCACAAAGCCCCTTTCCACTTTATCCGGATTACAGCGGCCTAATGTGTTCCCAGCAACTGGTGCAATTTTGATTTGAGGAAGGAGATTGAGGGATTTATCAGTTCCTACATAATGACACAGAAATACACCAGTGTACTTTCCTCCCCAGCGAGGCAGTTTGCCGTCCAATCGTCAGTGCGTGTAAATGTGCCTCTTGTTATCCCATGAACATCCACTGGCCCTCTCCAGGGCGCTGCAGAACAAGAACCTGAGGGAGGTCAGTGCGGGTCCAACATCACAGCAATGGATAAAGGTCCGGAGCGAACAATACAACATGTTTCTCAACTTTTTTAAATAATATTCTTTGAAACAATACATTTATATCACGTTTCATTTAGCTGTTACTTTGACCCAATGCCATCCATGAAGATACAAACTCATACAAGTCGTGCAGGTACATCAGCTCAGTGGCGAGCTGGGCCTGTTCTGTTACGAGGGGGCACATTTAATGAGGAGACGAAGAGAGTGATCGAGATTTCAAAGTGTTTTGTACAATATGAAGTTATAGTGCACAGAAACCCATACATTTTCATTTTGATTTGTATGTGTCCCGCTCATGGTACGCAAAACCAAATGTACAATAATTGCCAACAAAACATGACTGTACCAAAACACCATTGAGCGAAAAGCAGCAGGGAGAGGAATAAGATCGTATGTGACCGGCGCCTTTCTGAAACTAAATGAATACAAACAGCATTAACAGCATTGTGATGTGCTGCAGCAACAGTAACAACATTGAAATGATACTATTGAAAACAAAACACATTCCTGTTCAATCCGGCTCAACTGACAGCACAGTATTTGCTTCAACACTATCATACCCTCTTCTTGCTGTGCACAGAACCACCCATGCTTTAGTTGTAACCGCCAAACCACTGTATGACAGTGCTAAGCAGTGGGAACAGTCACTTCAAACAGAGCCACCATGTACGTCTTTACGTCGTCTTAGTTTCTGATTGGGGTGGGGGTCGTGTAAACACCTTAATCTAATGATAATACCTTAAAGTCATGATTACAGGATTAATGCTATGATTAAAGGATGTGGAGCAGCGTATTTAAAATGCTGCTTTGACCTCCAAAGATCAAGTTCAGACTGACTATTAGAGGGTCGCTCCACATTCACAGACTATTTTTAAATATACACACACACATATTTAAATGCGTATCCTCACAGCGAGAGCCGCCAGTAGATGAGGAGGAGCCGTGTCTCTCAGCTGTGGGTTGTCCCCTGCTCTCTCCGATGTCCCTGCTCCATGCGTGGACGCAGGAGGAAGACGGCCTCCTCTCAGGGGTCATGAGAAAGCCTCTGGGCGACTTTCCCAACACTGGGCCCTGGCCTGGGGACTGTTAAAGGCACAGACACATGTTTACATCTTTCTCTCTGTCGGCCCCTCCCCTCAAAGAGAAACCCAACAGATATGGGCAGTGCGGCTGTTGTTCCTACCCATTGATTGATGCCTGGTGAGTTGATAGAAATCTCCAGTGTACAGTAAAACATGCTTTCGTGTATTGTTTTGCGTAGGGGTTACATAAACAGAGTGATTACCAGCTGATGTTTGCTTGAAGCAGAAAATAGTTTTCCTCAACAAGTCATTATGGTTAATATATAAATAAATGCATAGTATAGTATAGAAGACATCATGGTTTCTGTAGGGTTTGCCCTAAGTCATGATAAAGGCATGTGCTGCTGGATTACACACACATGACAGCGTGAGCCCCATGCCGTCTCAATGCAGGGTCTGCTGTGTGCGGCTGGAGCCAGGCTTTAAGTCCACTGGTAATGACTGTTTACAGCCAATCGAGCCGCAGGGAGATTATCAGCTGCTCTTCACACCGCCGCGTTCTCTCTCTCTTCACGTCAGACTGCTGATGTCAAACAAATGGTTACCTGGAATACAGACTGATAATAGGTCCCTGACTTGCTCCTCACTACATCCCATAATATACTGGAGGATAAAGATAAAGGTGACATCAGGATGTTGGTTTGCTACTCCTTAACACATGTGGTCCACAGCAGATCAGTGGAGCAGAGGAAGCAAGAGGAATGACAGCACTGCTGTCTTTAGTCATTGTGACTCATTACATGTGCGAGCCAACAACTACATGGCGTTTGGGTAAAACAAGCCGATTTATACTCCAGAACTGCACGGTCTGACACTGGCATGTAATGAACACAAAAGTATTTCATTTTTGGTCCAATAAAAGTGAAATAAAAAGTATTGATTGCATATTATCTGTGACAAATACCAATAAAACAGTGCTTCTCAAAGTGTGGCCCGTGAGCGCCCCCTAGTGGTCCGTGAGTATATTGGTAACATTTCACATTTGAAATAAATAAATACATTTAAGTTTTCCGCACTCTCGGGGGAATATCTCCGCAATGGAGCGAGCTTAAGTTTCACTTTTGATTGCATGATATAGCCCAGATAAACACCTTCATCACACATGTGGCCACTTGTTTGTAGCATTTTCATGCGATTTTTAAAAAACGATGTGTTTTTGGATATTTGTGGAGTTAGGTGGTCCGCGAGTGTTTTTTTATTGGTTAAGTGGTCCTTGGTATGAACAAGTTTGAGAAACACTGCAATAGAATGATACCTTTTCTAATTGGTGTTCTGTTGAACTGTCAGGTAGCAACCACACGTTTATTGTTCTACTAAGTAGTCATACATTGTGTTTCAATTTTCTACAAAAACAACACATTAACGTACATTTAATGACATTCACCTGACATGCATAACATCTATTTAGCACAGAGTTTTGTTTAATGTGATTTATTCTGATCTCATTTTGACACTGGTCAAAAATGAGCTTTACAAGATTGAAACATAGTTACAGGGTTCATGTATTTTGAAATAAAAGCTTTGTTGTGTACTTTTCAGTTGAAGAGCCGTGTCTGATATCTTTTGAAAGGGTCTCGTAAGGTCGAGTTTTGTAGAATCGTACCCAGCCACGGGGTCCACAGTTACTAAAGCCGGGGCTGGAGGAGCCCTGGTGTGGCTGAAGGCCTCCCAGCATCAGGCCCCCGGTCAGCTGAGACGCTGCTTCTGGTGCCACTGACAGATGTTGCAGGCTGAGGTCAACAACAAGCGCAGCCACATGTCCTTCTAAACCTGTCCTTCTGAAAAAAAAGTGAATAAAGCTGCTGACAGACGGGAATTGAGGGCATGAGCTTAGACAAGATAGGCTAAGTTAAATGATTCTTACTTGGAGGTATTTAGGTGGGGTGGGTTAGAGTCTGATGCCTTAACGACTGCAGGGACATAATCCTGGTTGTCTTCTTTAAGTGTTCGGGCAGCTCATAATCCCACTCTGTAAACATGTATCCTGCTGCATTGTTTTTGTCCATGTCCACTCCTGCTTTCTTAAAGGATCAGCTGTTCCATTTGATCTTTGAGATATCATGGACTTAATCATAATTAGTGATAGCCGTTTGTCGTTTTAGCTGGCGCTGCCCGCTGCTGAGCCGGCTTAAGTGAGAGGGGGCTGAAGGTTCTGTACGCTGGCGTTTGCAATGAGAGAAAGAGACGGATGCAGTCGTCATAACCGATTTGGTACCATCTGAGCTTATTGTGTTTTACCACTGTGGATGTTTTGATTTGTCCTTTTCCACACTTGCACACCGACGAGGTGAATAACACTCAGCGGAGTGCATACGGGTCAGATTTATTTGAGATGATACCATTATTTAAATATTCACAAGCTGCGCAGCGCTGATATTTAGCATCTACTCAGAACATCTGTGCTGATGCCTTTTTCATGAAGCTTAATACCTAATTGCATCTTTCATAAAACATTTGAAGTACTTTTTATTCGTTAGTTAGTTCCAACAAAGTAACCGATATGAGGAGATGATAGATGTAAGCCTTTTATACTGGTTGGCGTGTCTCACAACTATATAGTGTATTGCTCCATGGATGCCACGCTCAGAGCCATGTAGTTCTTCTGGCACCTGAGTGTTGAAATAAAATGTCTGTGACATTAGCAAAAGTGTAATTCCAGTGACCAAATGAAATCCATACAGAGTAATCATGTACGAGACGACACTGGCAGCGAACAGCTATGTGGAAAAAGTCATTATAGTCACACTATTAGGCAGGGGTCTTCAGGGCATCAGAACTGTTTCCTCAGTGAGGCAGAACGAGGGAAGAAGAGCCGTTATAAAGACAGGAGGGGACACAAGTAAGGTTTATGCCTTCGAGACGCTACTGAGGGAGAAATCCCTCCCTGATGCTGATATCGTTCATTAGCACCATGGCCTGCGCTCTCAGGAGGGATGTTTGATGGAGTGTTGAAACTCTATTTAGGGGCATTAGCTGCTTAGGAGGTCCAATCGGAAGGTCAGTGGTTCCATCTCCAAGCCCCCGCAGTCAACATGTGGTAGTGTCCTTAGGCAACACACTGAACCCCAAATTGCTCTCTATGGCATGGGCAACGGTGTGTGAATGTTAGCTTCCCTCAGAAGGCACCTTGTCTGGCTGCCCTCAGAAGGCACATTGTCTGGCTGCCCTCAGAAGGCACCTTGTCTGGCTGCCTCTGCCTCTGTGTGAATGGGTGAATATTGGAAGCACCTCGAGGTGTCACAAAGAATGGAATAGCGCTATATAAAATACAGTCCTTTTACCCTTTCCCTTGACTCTACTAAATCCTCCCTCGAATACTTAGTGATGTTCTACATCGAGTCATTGACCACAAGAAAAGAACCACAAAGAATAACAGCGGGTTCCTTGTATTTAGATTTTAATATTACTATCACCAATAATATTTTTGTACACATTACATTACATTTAGCTGACACTTCATTCAAAGCGACTTACCATGTGCAATAAACCTTAACGATATAAACTCAAAGCAACGAGAACAATGCTGATATATTCACTTATGTTCTGGTACATTAGTTTCAAATGGGCTCAGCTCTTCAAGTGCGGATCCTTCCACCATTTGGGAGGCAGGATATCAAACAGGTGTGTTTCCCTTGATTGCTACCTTGGTCCCACTCGCAGTGAGCTGATTGGCTGATGTGTGTATGTATGTTGTGAGTGTATCTCAGTCTGTGAGAAGCAGGGCTCTGAGTGTGTGACTCTCTTAAGGTCACTTTGATCAGAGGCCTGTGAAGAGGGGAGTGAACCAGAGTTCTACCCCCTTCTCACACTGGATGACGCACAGCGGTTAATCGAGCACACCCCTACAACCATGTGTACAGTTTTTTTGCATTACTGTGCTGACAATAGAAGCAGACATGCACTCGGGAGGATGTTTTCCGTGCCGTGTCATCAGTGTCAGGACGTCTGAGATGTGCCCTAATGCTCAGAAGCCATACATTTGAAGGATTAGTCAAATTAAGATCTATTGCAAGCATTCAAAAGCTCAGCAAAGCATTTGATATGTCTACATTTCACTCTAGAGAGAAGCATCAGGCATAAGTGCAAATATATTTGAGAAATAGTTTGACGTTCTGCTAAATACACATCGTTGTTTTCCTTGACAAAACATCATTAAACATGAGCATAGAAGTTGTTTATAAAAAATGAATAAAAATACACTCAAATATGTGGGCATAATTGTCTTCTGACCCTTTGTGGCAGTGTTCCTGCACAAGGACATCCATCTGATCATCGCATCTTAAAGCAGAGGCTACTCAGTTTTGGCATATCCAGCAATGCAGTGGGTGGTTTGTGAACTACCTCTCTGAAAGGTCCCAATGTGTTCATTTTGATGGGATGTCTTCTGCGTGGTTGAACATTTCTAATGGTGTACCACAAGGTTCTGTTTTAGGTCCACTTTTATTCTCCATATATATTAACAGCGTAGGTGAAAATGTGGGTGAAGCTACTTTACATTTTTATGCGGATGATACCGTGATGTACTGTGCAGGTCCCTCCATTAAGGAGGCTGGTGTTAAATTACAAGCTGTTTTTAACACTATTCAGACTCAGCTCTCTGAACTAAAGCTTCTTTTAAATGTGGATAAAACCAAGGTAATGCTCTTTTCTAAAGTTAAAAAGACACCAGAGCCTGTTTTAGATATTGTAACTACGCAAGGAACAAAACTTGAAGTGGTTACCTGTTACAAATACCTTGGTATCTGGCTTGAAGATTGTCTCTCTTTTAAACTAAATGTCAATAACCTGCTAAAAAAGCTGAGGGTTAGGCTAGGTTCCTTCTACAGGAACATGTCCTGTTTCTCGGTTGAGGCCAGGAAAAGGCTAGTGACTGTGACCTTTGACCTGTGCTGGACTATGGGGATCTGGTATATATGAATGCACCTGCCCATTGCCTGGTCAAGTTAGATGCTGCGTATCACAGCGCACTGAGATTTGTGATAAACTGTAAAGCATTAACCCATCACTGTACCCTGTGTGCAAGGGCTGGTTTGCTTTCACTAACTGTACGGAGGCTCAGTCACTGGTACCTTTTGATATACAAAGCCATGTTAGGGAAACTTCCATCTTATATCTGCTCCCTGGTCTCACGGAGAATTGTAAGTGCTACTGCCTGAGATCGAATGCTGTGGTTTTATTAAATGTGCCAACTGCTAGGACTGTCTTAGGGAAGACAGCTTTTAGATGCGCAGCTCCTCTGTCTTGGAACAGTCTGCAAATTAAATGGAAACTGAGCAATCTGGTGCCACTAAATGTTTTTAAAGCTCGGTTGGATGCTAGTCAATCAGAAGCTATTGGTACCTGTTTATGTGGATAATTATGTAAATGATGCTGGATGATGTCCTTTTGTTGTTCTGTTTATGTTTTTATGTTTCATGTGGAACTACTTGAGCAGGTCTCCCTTGGAAAAGAGATCAATGATCTCAATGGGATTTATCTGTATAAATAAAGGTTTGAAATTAAATGAAATGAAATCTCCCCTGGGTAGAATGTCTGGATTCTTCTCTCCATCACCACATCTCCAGAAGAGCATGGCACTCGAGGAGCACACTGGACTACAAGTCGGTTTACTGTAATCGGTCATCAATAGCTTAATCGCATACGAGCTTTACTGAACACATTCTGTAGTCCACTTCCAAATGCAGCAAAGGTCTTTCAACGACCTTCATGGGGCGCACCGTTAGCTGAAGAACATAGGCCACCAGGAAGTTAGCATCCAAGCACTCAGGACACTAAAAGTAACAGGATTTTCCATTGGATTTTGGAATTTATAAATAATCTCTGAACATGTATTATAGTTACATGTGTTGTACAGCAGGATAATCTCCACATATTAACAGCACTTTTCTAAAAGTTGCAATTGCAGAAGTAAAAAGCTAACGTAAGGCTATACAGGAACTATAGCACAGTCACATGACTACACGTCAACACCGCTAAGCTAAAGGTGGCTAATGTTCGGTCGTCTCTTTTAGACACTTGTTAGCAACTGCCGATTTTGAGACACATAGAAGCTTCAGAAATTCACCAGTGGGGTGTTCACTGACATATTGTATGTTCCAGACCTTTCATCCTGGCATCTAGTCCAAAACTCTCTAATACCGTTAGGAAGCCCAGAAGTGGTAAACTCATGTCCGGGTTGAGCACTCATTCCTGCACGCCTCTATTAGGTCAGTCCCACGGTCCAGGAGAGCAGTCCCATCTGCATTATCAATGACTGGACCAATCATCCAGCCGCTTCAACATCACACCTTAGATAGCAGAAGAAAAGAGAGAGTCACTGTCTCTCGATAACCAGCCAGACACCGCACGCACCACGTCTCAGAACTCATCCCACATGATGTGAGATCTGACTGAAGCATTTCACAAAGGACGCACATCCTTTGCCCAACCGGAGAAGTAGCATTATTCCCCTGTCTTGTGTCTGTGGTCTTCCAGAGAGCAAGCCCTGCTGTCACCTCAGCACTGACTGCATTAACCCCCCCCCTCCCCGCACGAACAACATCACATGTGGTACTGTTTATGTTTTAAGAGATACAGATCTGTTGAGAATCTCCTTTTTCGTCCCTCTTCTTCTGCTCACAAACATCAACGTTCATCAACAATATTACATCCCCACCCGTTCCTTCCTCTTTATTCCTCCTCCTCCTCCTCCTCCTCCTCCTCCTCCTCCTCCTCCTCCTCCTCCTCCTCCTCCTCCTCCTCCTCCTCCTCCTCCCATCTCTCCTGAGGGTTACAGCTCCAGCATCTCATCAGCATCAGAGTGTAGGGTCAGCCAGCAGGGTTAGAGCAGAGGGGCTTTGTACGTGTGTGTGTGTGTGTGTTTTTCCTCCTTTAGCCTTTCCCCCTCAGCCCTTAATACTTCATTGCCAGTTCAGATCCTCTCTCCCTCCATCTCTCCTCTCCCTCTGTGGGAGGTGTGTGTAATTATAAGCTCTTATCTATTTTTCTGTCACACACAACTACACTTGTGGAGAGCTTAGTTAATGTCATCATCTCTGATAAAAGCTCAGAGGTTCAGCCCCCCACCCCTATTACCCCATCTTCCCCACGCTCCAGCACATATCATTTAATTGCTATGTATTGAAAACATCTCCCACATTGCTCACCTCCCCTGGCGGACACCCCTCTCCCACAGACAGTTATGTTTCAATGTGCTGTAACACAGGGATCCCTGCCAACAGGTTCATCATCATCAGCCACACAAACCATTAACGTAACACCCCTTTCCACAACAAGCCCTACAAATGAAACCATTGGTCTGTTCCAAAGAGAACGTTACACATCAGTGAACTTTAATGCAAACTAATTATAATGTGACAATGATATGCTTAAGGTTTGGGTACACAATGTTTACAAGGTGGGCAAAGTTGCTCTGTGTTCTCGACGTCATGTGTTCCGGCTCAGTAGTGTGTGTAAAGCATAATGTCTCAATAGTGCAAGCGTTAAAAAGGAGATACACTTGAAATGTAAAATCAAGCCTGGGGTCATTCGGCCAGTTTGAGCTGTTGCGTTGCCTATGTTAAAGGTTGGAGTGATTCAAATAGCTGCGTGTCAGAAGCAACATGAGACTGTGAAACATATCCTGTGCAGTAAAGCAGTTTCTCTGTTTAGGTGTTTTAGCCTCAAAAACAACACAGATTTATATTGGTTGTGTTCAGGCACCAGAAAGTGAGCCGGACGTTGAAGCAAATCTGCATAGTGGCCAATCGACGGCATTACAACTCTGTGTCAGTCAGTCAGTCATCAGCCCATCTTTTCTTTTAATGAAATCAACTGCCCAGTATGAACTTGTATAGCCGTATCTAAATCATTATGGTCACAACATTTTAAAATGCATTAAAAGCCGAATCAAGTTATTCCCCTCCCCATTCATCTGACTGAGCCGAGATCGGCTGTGATGCTGCGGACTGAAGGCGGGGCTTAAGCAAAACGCAAGCGTGCATGTTCTATGTACCCAGATACTAGTACGTTTGTAGTGAGTCAAGCCATTTGGCTGCATGCGCCACGTGAGCCCACCCCCCACCTCTGCTCCATAGTCATATCAATCATTGCTACAGCCACTAGAATTCTTTGTCACTTGAGCACTTGCTGAAGGAGGACCCCTCCTGTTTCGCAGGCTCTTCACCACTAGCTGTAAACACCTTCTCAAAGCTTCCGCTGCTCAGGTCCAGCTGTCCTCGCATGGAACTATTGTTAATTGTGAAAGTCACTAAGGATCTGTGGCCCAAAGAAAAGGCTGGGTCCGTTTCCTTGAATGTCTGACGCAAGCTCTGTTTTCTGACTCTGGAGCCAAACACAATGGTGATAGTGGCTGAAATGTAGCAAGACAGGAAAGTACGAAGGAAATTCTAACTTACAATGCTGTTATTGAATGCTACCCTCATCCTAAATGTAACATTGCCTTTGTTGTGTCCCCTCGATGACAGAAAACACGCATTACACCTCCATTCCTTCCTCTTCTCATGTGTGTATGCACAGCACCACACTGTACTCTGAACTACAGTAGAGCTGAGGCACAGAAAGCCCCCATAATCTCCCCTCACACGTGTTTGAAGAGGTGGAAGTCTCTCATCCGAATGCTAAACAGGATCCACAAGGATTAGGTCTTGGTTTGAGGCAGTGTAGCTTATTGCTGACTCTGTTTCAGGACCGGGAATTTGGAAAAGATAGCCACTTTAACAACAAAGCGACAGATTTCTCTCATGTGGCACTCAGAGTCTCGCTAAGCCACTCCGATAAAGCTTCTTTTCCCTCTCTTTTGAAAGCACCAACAGACCCAAAGCCCTTCAGTTGAGTGTCATCATTGATGTGTTGAGTGTTCATTAGTAACTGCTCATTATGTTCACTGATTTCCCGAGGCCAACCATCCGTGAGAGTCCATTAACCCCGGACATTTAGAATAATTAGGCAAAGTGCAGATATTTTTACTCTGGATTGTTTGTGTGGATATACTGTATATAAAACGCCCTGAAGGAAATTAGTCAGAACGTGGACCTTCTGGCTCTCTATTTCTGTGTTCCCGGGGAACTTTAATTGCTATACTCTGAATAACTGAAACGTTGACTTGAATTAAATGTATTATGTCAACACATTTCACATAGCTGCATGAGGTTAGTTGAAAGCAATTATATTTCTGTAAGTGGAATATATCATTTTTTATTCAAACATATATATATATATATATATTGTATTGCTTTCAACTAACCTAATACAGTTATGTTCAATCTGTTAACAACATAATACATTTAGTCAATGTTTCAATGTTCTCAGTGTAGGCAGCGGGCCAGATGTGAGTGAAAGAAAAGCGTATTGAAGGAGACAAACATTGATGGTGGGGTCATGCTAGGAAGGATCCTCCACGCCTTCATACATGGCACAAAGGCCTTATTACATGTCTCCTCGTGTTGTCATATGGAATGAAAATCCTCATTTAGAGTGTTTTTCACGTTTTCCATCCCTCTTGGAGCCCCTGCGAGGCGCCGACTTCATTCTCAAGTACTCTTGTCGTTTCCAGGATTCTCCCGTCAATTCCCCCGATGGGAAAACTTTAATCATGATGGCAGATCCATATATCTCCACCAAGCACACTCGCTCATTCATTTCTATACTCACCCTCTGGGAATGCAAACCTCGTCTGATCCGTAATCGCTCTCTTGAGTGCGCCCCCCCCCACGCACCTCCACCGCATAGCCGTCATCAGGAAACTAACTTTACAGATTCCTTTTAATAACAGCAACGTTATGCAGGGAGCCCCAGAGGAATACGAGCTCCTGTCTCATCTCGCCTCCTGACACCACCGGCTGTCAGTGTGCGAGACGTCTCACAGCGGGGAGCGGGAGAACCATCAGACCCCCCCCTCAACCGCCTATGCACTCATCTGTCCACTTGTTAAAAATAGACCCAAGCTGTCAAGTGCCAACCACAATTTTGTTCTCTCTCTCCCCCACCCATTCCCTCCCTCCGTTACTCACTTTCTTCATATTCATAATTCCCTGGCTGAGATAGACTCCTCTGGTCATTACAAGTCATTTTCAATCTTCCTATCCGTTTCTCAATCACTGCTGGTGTTAGCTTGTCAAGGCAGTGTGCACAAACACGAAAAATACACTTTTAAAAGCAACATCTCTGACCCCGAATATATGTACAAGACATATATATTAGGGCTGTCAGTCGATTAAAATATTTAATCGCGATTAATCGCATGATTGTCCATTGTTAATCGCGATTAATCGCAAATTAATCGCACATTTTTTATCTGTTCTAAATGAGGAATATTTTTCATGTTTTTAATACTCTTATCAACATATGAGTGGACAAATATGCTTTATGCTAATGTTTATTATCATTTGAACAATGACAAATATTCTCATGAATATTAAACACAACATCCTCTGAACATTACAAATATTCGCCTCAATTCAACCTGTAACCTCTCATACAATACAAATGGTGTGTGGGTGTGTGTGTGTGTGTGTGTGTTTGTGATCGTTGGAGCTATGTGCAACTCAAGGCATATGTTCGAACGGGAGCTGCCTGGACGCTGCAATCATGTTGCTGCAATCATGACTGCGCAGTTGTGTGGATAGGGCGCTCCTCTGTTTTCATTTAAACAGCTCCTTATATCCGTTGGCGCAGCTAGCTAGCACCAGATGCTAACAACAACAATAGCCGCGTTCACACTGCGGTACGGTAATGCACGTAAGGTCTCTCTCTCGCTCGCTCGGGCCACACAGACACACACCCTCCCGGTCCTCCAGATGGCCAGTCGGTGCCTGCCGGTGAGCGTGGAAGTGTGGTCTGCCACAAGCGGGCGGCAGGAGCGGGGCTGTCAGCAGCATCAGCTTGTAGATGGTATTTTAAACTCGATGCGCTCTGAAGCTACGGGGCGGCCGAGGAAAAAAAATACACATGCGTTAATCGCGTTAAAATAATTAGTGGCGTTAATTTTTGTTTACGTTCACGCGTTATTAACGCGTTAACTTGACAGCCCTAATATATATATATATACAAGGCAACATAAGCCACTAAAAAAACTTCAGAAGTCAGTGCTGTGGTCCAAAGTTGTGGAGCTGAAAGCATGATGTCATTTTTTCACCTTCTTGGTAAAAACAATATTGAGCTCTTCGGAAAGTTTTCTGCTAGTATTGCAAATGTGCCTTTGCTGAAACCAGTCTGAAAGTATTTGGTGTTTTTATGTGAACCTTAACCCCTAGTTTCCACTGGGTCCGGCAGCGGCGTGTTACGGCTGCACCGCGGTTTCGCTCCGGCCTCCTCCGGCGTCATACCCTACCGGGGCGCGTTTCACAAGCATTTCAGAAGCATTACGGAAGCGGAGCGTCGTGCATGCCGGCTCGCAGTTCTTGTTGATTTGGGCATATTTCCTGGACATTTGTACTTCTACAAGAAAGTAAGTAGGCTACGTAGTTAAATGGTTTATTTTTGTGTCTGTTTAAATCGTGTTTATTGTTGTTATTTCCTATTTTGTTGTGTTGTAGACTACAGACATAATTAATAATAATTGTAATAGTCCAGTTAAAAACATGAATCAAAGATGGGTTGCTGTATTTTAGTTGTAAAAAAAAAGCATTCATCATCATAATTATTACACACAGTGCCTGTAAACCGAAGGAGAACGCTGGCCTTTATTCTCCTACTGGAAAGACTACAGAGGAGGGATGGGGGAGGAGAAGGAACCGGTTTTGGGGGGTGGGCCGGATGCTGTCACCGTTCCGACATTACCTTACGGCTGCGTCGCGTCGAAAAATAGACTTCAATCCTATTTCGAGCGGAGCCCAGCGGCGAGACGCTTCTGGGACGCTTCTGGGCCGTAACGCCGCGCGTCTGGTGGAATAGCACCCATTGACTAGAGTGGCCGCGATCCTTGCGGACGCCGCGGCACAGCCGCAACGCGCCCGTAACGCGCCGCAGACGGACCCAGTGGAAACTAGGGGTAACTCACCTCAAATATAAACTCTCATCATCAGTGGATGCACAGCACGTGTACCATGAACTTTAATGACCTTAGTAAATGTGCTAAACTTAAAAAAGACAGGGATGAATACAAATGGGGGCATGGCAGGATAAACAAGCAAGCACAAATAAGACAACAGCTGTGGATCTGCTGGCGTAGGGGGTTTATCAGCGAGGGTCCGAGGCAGTATATTGTGTACGGTTTTGTGTTTTTTAAGAAGGAAACAAATAAAGAAATATACAATAGATCATCAATGAAAATACTTGAAAGAGGTTCATTTGTCTTACCTTCAGCTTCAGTTTGTATATTTCATTGAGAGTGGATTGTCGTAAGCGTTTCTCCTCTGAAATACAAAGCTGACAGTCCGAGTCAGGAAGGAGTGTCCGCTGCCTTCACAAGGACACGCAGTGATTACTGGTGTCCTTCATCACACTTTCTGTGTTTCCATTTAACTTCAGAACAGAAGTTATGTGATCAATTACTGCTCCAAGCCAAATGCATCATGGGTGATAAGACTGTCCTGAGACCTCTGTGTAGTCGTTGTGTACACACATACACACTTAGAGGCTCACAAACACACAGAGAATGTAAATGTTTGATTGTTATCACTCACGGATGACTCATTCATCGTCCCTTCAGTGTGTGATGAATGGGCTCAGTCAATAGGGAGTGCATGTGTGTGTGCATGTCTAGACAGATGAGTGCGAATGATATTTACTTGAGTGTTGTAATAAAAACATTTTGAAGCAGTTTCTTTGTCATTTCCATGCTATATTCTGTTAGCTTAATCAAGGACATTGCAGAATGTGCTGGAAATCCGTATTCAAGGTCACAAAGGGTCCATTGAATGAGAATCACCAACTACTTATGCAGCTGTTGCATATTTATGGTATTACTTATATAATAAGTTACAAATAACTCTAAATATGTAAAAACATTTTGAATAAATTTTGGGTTGAGTCATATAATTGGGAAAACTATTTCACAAAAGAAGCCGTTGACTAAATGAGAGTGGAGTGCCACTGAGTGCACTCAGCTTGATGTGTCCCAGCCCTGGTAAAGGTCAACCAGAGCTGGGTTATGTTCTGGGTCTCTCAATCAGAAGCACCCACACAGCCGTTAGCAGAAAGGCTACCAAAGCAAGCTCATCGATAGTGCCATGAGGACTGTGAACGCTAGCACGGGCTGAGTCAACGTCACATTAGCTGTGTGTTCTGAAGTAACTCAAAAAGGTTCATCCAGATGTAATGAAGGGGTTAATTGAGATACCTACCAGTCAGTGTGTTACCTACAGTACATGTGTTGTGGAGACTTTCACTCGTCAACAAGCTGGGGATCTACTAGTAGTAGGATAATAATAATAAATCTGGTCCGATGCAAACAGAGTCGTCTTGTTGGTTCTTTATTTGAAGCACTTCAAAGGTACATGTCTCACAGAGTACGGGGTAGTCTCCAGGAGTCTACCCAGAGGGAAATGTGTGTGTGTGTGTGTTGTATAGAGGACTTTGGCGATCTTCCTGTAACTGTTGCTGTGCAGACAAAGAGAGATAACACTTTCTGTTGACTGTTATCTTGCAATGCTCTTTTGAGGAACAATACACTGTACTGTTCACATGTGACCTTGGCAGGAAGCATCGGGGTGAACAACAAGTCGAGCAATGACAACTGGGTAACTGAGTACACTTTTCATCATATAAGCGTTGCATTTGGTTTTACCATATAAAGTAATATGAGAAATGACCACGACACAAGGCAGGAGGTTCTGAAGACAGGAACACCTGCAAGAAGCTAATCATCTATCCTGTAAACGGGCAGCAGCCACACATATCTTAGACACGGGAAATGAGCCTTCATCCAGACTTGCTTCAAAGCCACCAGACGCTTTGACAACACGTCAAAGTTTTACCTCGTATCATTTGGGAGTTGATAGTCTACTGCCGCCTTATCGATGATACGGCCCTGGCTCATCGGCTGCAACACAGATGGGAGACCAGACAAGCTGAGTGCAACAAAAAGCGTATTTATTTACGATATAACAAAAACCAAAGGACTTCAAAGAAACCTAAGCAAACGTGGAAGTCAGTTATCAGTAATGATTTGGTGTATGGGTGTGTATAACAATCGATGAGTTAGTTGGTGACATTGTGGTACTTTTTGATACAAACTTACAAAGTAGTACCCCATTCTGCTCCTCAAAACTGGGAGCATGTTTTAGAAGGGATTGGGAAAATAGCATTATGTGTGTAAACTGCAGTGATGATTTACGATATTGGAGGAATATAAAACGTTTTTTACGAGGATTTACCTGGTCCTTTGCAAGAACCAAACAAAATAATTGTTTTAAGTCTGGAGAGTAGATTTGATGACGTTTCTCTGTTCCAACACAACACTTAGTTCAAGTTGATATTTCGCCTTAAACACATGTTGCACCTCTAAGGTACACTACTGGGAAACCACAGAATACTAGGAAAGAAATCCAAAAGTAATGGACCCGCCCTTTAACAAGCACTCAGTGACAGCCCAGGGATGTGCACACTGAGATGGACCGTGACACCCAATACTTTAGGAAAAAGATTGGACTATATTGAAACTCTGGTTGGACCCTCCTTCATTTCGTTACACTGTAATCTAATCTAAAATGACAGGAGATGTGATTTGGGGACAATAAAAAGGTGAAACACAGGATGGTTCTGTTGGGTCTCTTGATCCAGCAAACGGTCTTACAGGTGGAGGTGAGTCGTTGTAAAGCTCAGCTGCAGCTGCTCATGCATACATGGCTTTAAGTTGCACTTAGAAATCAAGATTCTTCACAAACCTGTGTTACTACTGTATGTCCTGAATAGCCCTTTTGTCCAAAGCTTTTAACCACATCTCACGGTCTTCCTTCGCTCAGTTGTCATGGAATGATTTATTGTTGTCATGTGACCTAAGTATGGAACTGTAACCCTCTGATATCTGGTTTTATACCGGGTTGGATGGTCAAAGATGATTTTTAACATTGGATGTGTGTGTCCTGCTGCATCTTCCTGACTCTTTGGTGATGACCTCTGACCTCTTCCATGTCAATGCTGTGACTGCTCTGGTGTTCCTGTTATTCAGCCTCCTGTTCAGGTTCATTCAAATATTTAGCTTTTCACACAAATCCTCCAAATGAAAGGACAGCATGTCACAGAGAAGTGATTTCCTATCGGTTGCTACTATCAACAGGGTGGCAGCCTTACATAGCTGTCACCTTGTAGGTGGAGATGGGACATAAAGGTGTGTGTGTTGTATCCTCACAACATAGTATTGGGTTATGGTCCTCACAATCATAGCAAAACATCAATGTGTACATTACATTATATGAAGACTTATAAACTGTGATGGGAAGCTATGCATTATCTCTTTCTTGACTGCACTGCTTTCTTTTCATATTTTGAGCAGACATGACTGACTGAACTCACTGAAAGCCTAAGCTTCAAAACCTATGCAGTAGGATTTTTTTTAAACGAAGGAATTAAAAATATGCTTCTCACTACAATCAACAACTTTTATTGAAGAAGGACTTTCTAAACGTTTGGACCATTTTAAGCTGAGAGAGATATTCTTTTGAAGGTAGAAATAATTTGGGTTTATTAAGATTGTTGGAGCAAGTTTCAAAAGCATCTTCTGAAGGTGAAATGACGGTCGAGCTGTTTTGACAGAAACCCAGTTGCAGTTTTATCTGAGCCAAAAGGAAGATGCTCCAGAAGCATCTCTGGGACGCTGAGAGCCAATGAGTGAGAGGGAAAGAGAGGATAGCGGATAATCAGAGAGGCTGAAAGAGAGGAAGGCAGACGACACAAAGACGATAAAGAACATGTTGTCGTGGAGGGGAGGGCATGGGAAGAGGGACAGGAAAGGCAGAAAGAAAGTGGAGGAGAGCAAAGGAAGAGAGTGGCAGATAGAGCCAGATACTGAGCCGGAGATTTGGCTGCTTAATCAAGTGGGCGAGGATTAGAGCCGGATTATGGAGGGGATTGCGACATAGCAACAAATTAGCCTGGTAGCTTTAATCTGCTAGGCGGACAAGCCGAGTACTTGACCAGACAGCAGTGTGTGTGTGTGTGTGTGTGTGTGTGTGTGTGTGTGTGTGTGTGTGTGTGTGTGTGTGTGTGTGTGTGTTAAACCTAAGTAATGTGACGACACAGTTCATGGTGTCCGTTAAACAAAGTCTAAGGATGCACATTAAGAAAATGATCCGGTTCTCTCCTGCTGTGTTGATAGAAACAACACCTATTTAACCATTTTACGGTTTATCATTAATTATATTTTTGTTTATATACCTCATCTTTTGTGTTTCTTATTGTTTTTACTTTCTCTCAGAAATCAATACATAACAAACATAAGTTAGCAGTCATGCTGTGGTTTGTGAGTGAACGTTCTGTCTGAGCAGTCTGATTAATCTACGCAATAAAGAATAGGGCTAAAAGGGTTTTTTAAGTTCACTGATATTTTTTTCGGAGTTTTTCCCCTCTCAAATAGATGTGCCAAATCATTTAGGATCTCACATACCCAAAGACACTGCAGACACTGTTGGACCAATAATCCTCACACACACACACACACACACACACACACACACACACACACACACACACACACACACACACACACACACACACACACACACACACATCATGTATACATCACTTCAGGGGACATTACATTGACTTACATGCATTTCCTGGAGACTTATCCTAACCATAACCAACACATGCCTAACCCTAACCCTAACCCTAACCCTAACCCTGAACCTAACCAAGTCTTCACCCTAAAATTAATGATTCCCCTCGTGGGGACCTCCAATTTGTCCCCATAAGGGAGGCGAGTCCCCACACATGACTGTGTAAACAGATTTAGGTCCCCACAAGTATCGTAATGCTAGGCCACACACACACACACACACACACACACACACACACACACACACACACACACACACACACACACACACACTGATGCATGGCAACATGTTGACCATGAGCACAGTAGTAGTTCATGAGAACTCTTTAGTTCTTATGAACCAAGTACAGATCACGTTCACACCGGAATAAGTCCCTGGGGAAGAATTAGGCAAATGAAGCCGCTGACGTCACTTCTTCTTCTTCTGCTTTGGGTTTACTGGCAGGCCGCAAACCACTTCACGGCGTATACTGCCTGCCGAGTAAATCACCAGAACGCCGACACCTCCTCATCTCCACCGCTCCACCGCTCCCATGTTTTCTTTTGTGTTGCCATAAGTTAGTCTCTCTGCGTTTCTGCGCTGGGCTAATGCTAATGCTAATAATGCTAATGCGAGGATAATAAAATGGCGCTTCACAAAAGTTTTTGGGAGTTTTACGGGGCGTGGTTTGCAATCCGCCCAGCCAATCAGACATAGGAACCTTTTTCTCCCACGAAAGTCCCTGCTCTCTAGCAGGGGGTAAAAAGGTTCTCATTAACTAATTTTAGTTCCGGATTTTTTTGGTGTGAACGCAACATTTTGGAACTATATCGGAACTAAAGTGGGAAAAGTACTGCGGTGTGAACGCGCCTATTGTGATGGAAACTTCTGAAGCAATGAAGACAGGACTCAGACAGGAGAGCAGGAACATTGATGGCAAAACACTGATGGTTTATTTGGAGCTTTGTCCGGAGGATTGACAAAGACATGTGCTGTGCCACGAGTTGACACACCGGATGCCAAACCAATTCTGAAGATCTCTACCCCAGACCCATATTCTGAGAGAAGAATCAACATTGTGCATCACAAGATACAACCATAACACCTCTATCAGCTGACGCCAACAGGCAGGAACATAGAACCATAACACCTCTATCAGCTGATCCAACAGGCAGTAACATAGAACCATAACACCTCTATCAGCTGATCCAACAGGCAGGAACATTGAACCATAACACCTCTATCAGCTGATCCAACAGGCAGGAACATAGAACCATAACACCTCTATCAGCTGACGCCAACAGGCAGGAACACAGAACCATAACACCTCTATCAGCTGATCCAACAGACAGGAACATAGAACCATAACACCTCTATCAGCTGACGCCAACAGGCAGGAACACAGAACCATAACACCTCTATCAGCTGATCCAACAGGCAGGAACATAGAACCATAACACCTCTATCAGCTGATCCAACAGGCAGGAACATAGAACCATAACACCTCTATCAGCTGATCCAACAGGCAGGAACATAGAACCATAACACCTCTATCAGCTAACACCAACAGGCAGGAACATAGAACCATAACACCTCTATCAGCTGACACCCACAGGCAGGAACATAGAACCATGACACCTCTATCAGCTGACACCAACAGGCAGGAACATAGAACCATAACACTTCTATCAGCTGACGCCAACAGGCAGGAACATAGAACCATAACACCTCTATCAGCTGACGCCAACAGGCAGGAACATAGAACCATAACACCTCTATCAGCTGACACCAACAGGCAGGAACATAGAACCATAACACCTCTATCAGCTGACACCAACAGGCAGGAACATAGAACCATAACACTTCTATCAGCTGATCCAACAGGCAGGAACATAGAACCATAACACCTCTATCAGCTGATCCAACAGGCAGGAACATAGAACCATAACACCTCTATCAGCTGATCCAACAGGCAGGAACACAGAACCATAACACCTCTATCAGCTGATCCAACAGGCAGGAACATAGAACCATAACACCTCTATCAGCTGATCCAACAGGCAGGAACATAGAACCATAACACCTCTATCAGCTGACACCAACAGGCAGGAACATAGAACCATAACACCTCTATCAGCTGATCCAACAGGCAGGAACATAGAACCATAACACCTCTATCAGCTGACGCCAACAGGCAGGAACATAGAACCATAACACCTCTATCAGCTGACACCAACAGGCAGGAACATAGAACCATAACACCTCTATCAGCTGATCCAACAGGCAGGAACATAGAACCATAACACCTCTATCAGCTGACACCAACAGGCAGGAACATAGAACCATGACACCTCTATCAGCTGATCCAACAGGCAGGAACATAGAACCATAACACCTCTATCAGCTGATCCAACAGGCAGGAACACAGAACCATAACACCTCTATCAGCTGATCCAGCAGGCAGGAACATAGAACCATAACACCTCTATCAGCTGATCCAGCAGGCAGGAACATAGAACCATAACACCTCTATCAGCTGACGCCAACAGGCAGGAACACAGAACCATAACACCTCTATCAGCTGATCCAACAGGCAGGAACATAGAACCATAACACCTCTATCAGCTGATCCAACAGGCAGGAACATAGAACCATAACACCTCTATCAGCTGACGCCAACAGGCAGGAACATAGAACCATAACACCTCTATCAGCTGATCCAACAGGCAGGAACATAGAACCATAACACCTCTATCAGCTGACGCCAACAGGCAGGAACATAGAACCATAACACCTCTATCAGCTGACACCAACAGGCAGGAACATAGAACCATAACACCTCTATCAGCTGATCCAACAGGCAGGAACACAGAACCATAACACCTCTATCAGCTGATCCAACAGGCAGGAACATAGAACCATAACACCTCTATCAGCTGACGCCAACAGGCAGGAACATAGAACCATAACACCTCTATCAGCTGATCCAACAGACAGGAACATAGAACCATAACACCTCTATCAGCTGATCCAACAGGCAGGAACACAGAACCATAACACCTCTATCAGCTGATCCAACAGGCAGGAACATAGAACCATAACACCTCTATCAGCTGACACCAACAGGCAGGAACATAGAACCATAACACCTCTATCAGCTGATCCAACAGGCAGGAACATAGAACCATAACACCTCAATCAGCTGATCCAACAGGCAGGAACATAGAACCATAACACCTCTATCAGCTGATCCAACAGGCAGGAACATAGAACCATAACACCTCTATCAGCTAACACCAACAGGCAGGAACATAGAACCATAACACCTCTATCAGCTGACACCTACAGGCATGAACATAGAACCATGACACCTCTATCAGCTGACGCCAACAGGCAGGCACATAGAACCATAACACCTCTATCAGCTGACACCAACAGGCAGGAACATAGAACCATAACACTTCTATCAGCTGACGCCAACAGGCAGGAACATAGAACCATAACACCTCTATCAGCTGACACCAACAGGCAGGAACATAGAACCATAACACCTCTATCAGCTGACACCAACAGGCAGGAACATAGAACCATAACACTTCTATCAGCTGACACCAACAGGCAGGAACATAGAACCATAACACCTCTATCAGCTGACACCAACAGGCAGGAACATAGAACCATAACACCTCTATCAGCTGATCCAACAGGCAGGAACATAGAACCATAACACCTCTATCAGCTGATCCAACAGGCAGGAACATAGAACCATAACACCTCTATCAGCTGACACCAACAGGCAGGAACATAGAACCATAACACTTCTATCAGCTGACACCAACAGGCAGGAACATAGAACCATAACACCTCTATCAGCTGACGCCAACAGGCAGGAACATAGAACCATAACACTTCTATCAGCTGACACCAACAGGCAGGAACATAGAACCATAACACTTCTATCAGCTGACACCAACAGGCAGGAACAGGGAGACAAAACCCTGAGAGCAGCCCAATGTTGCAGGCCTGTGCTCTGTGAGGGCAGAACAAACTGATAACATGGGCCAAATTCATGGGCCCAGGAAAATATTTCCCCCAACAGACATGATGTGTTGAGGACCTGCAGCAGTCTGTGTGGACTCAACACATGAGAGAGTGAGGGAGTGGCCACTCATCCACAGGTAGAGGTAGGCAGGGCTGTGGCAAGTAGATTGCTCTCATGTGTGTCCAAACACAAAGTGTGTGTATGTTGTTTTTCTCATGGTAATGAAGGTATTGCAAAATCTATGTTATTCCAGTTTGTCATGCCAGTGATGAAACCTGTATGCCCATCGACCCTTATTTACAATGCAATTGTGATTTAAAGGTGGGTTAAAGTGCAATGATTCAATTAAAGATGTTACACACATAGCACCAGTATACTAGGATTCATAAACCGCTCTATTTATTCTGTTTTCCAATCCAAACACCTTTTTAATCCACTATCACAGATCACAAGCAACTATAAAGTCACTGAAAACAATGAAACTTGACTTTACTTAAATGTATTATGTCAACACATTTCACATAACTGTTAGGTTAGTTGAAAGCTATAGTATGCAGTTCAATCTAATATTTTTAATTCAAACTTAAAATGTGTGCTTTCAACTAACCTTATATGTGAAATGTATTGAAATAATACATTTGATTAAAGTCAACGTTTCAGTGCTCCTGTGTCGAGCGAGTTAATTTCAATTCTCTTTACCGACTCCAAAGTAGTTTTTACTTAATTTAACTTAATTTGGGAATGAAAATGACCCTTTAAAGAAAGGTTTTTGAATCTATCTGTGAGCATGTAGCTGTAGATGCAGTGTGGCAGCAGGAGTTAGCAGGAGGATCTAAAGAGAAGCAGTTCCTGTCCTGTGAGCAGACAGCCTGCATGAAACCTGATCAGAGCAGGTAGGTCAGGCCCCATGAAGAGAGAGACAGTCCAGTGAGTCACCACACACACACACACACACACACACACACACACACACACACACACACACACACACACACACACACACACACACACACACACACACACACACACACACACACACACACACACACACACACACACACACACACACACACACACACACAGCTCGCACCAACCCACACCTGAGTGTGTTGCACACTCTTTATGGGATAGACTCACACTGTTACACTGCAGCACATTTTCAATCAAGGAGGAGTGAAAGTGGCTTCACCTGAGCCTGGTTCTGCACCTCTGCAAATGAGGATAGGGGAGGTGCAGAGAAGCACACCATCTGCGTTTTAACTTATTACAGATATGTGTGTGTGTGTGTGTGTGTGTGTGTGAGTGAGTGAGTGAGTGAGTGAGTGAGTGAGTGAGTGTGTGTGTGTGTGTGTGTGTGTGTGTGTGTGTGTGTGTGTGTGTGTGTGTGTGTGTGTGCAGGGGGGATGGGCGGACAGTATGAAGACTTACATAAGAGCTCCTGCCCAGCAGCACCTTGCAGCGCTCCTCTCTGTAATGGAGACGCCCGCAGCCCCGGAGCGGCGGTCTCGTGTTCATCTGAATCTCGCTCCCTTCACTGGGACCTGGCGCCTTGTTTTCCCGCCTCAGCGCTGAGCGAGCATCGCTAACAGGCTGCAGGCATCATCTCTTATTAGTGTACATTCCACACACACTTCACCTAGGGGCATGTGTAGAGGTTTTCTCAAGACAGTGCAACTTATTCACTGCTAGACAAATGCTTGTGTTTGTTTTCTGCTCTACTGACCCATTTGTCATGTTCTTTGGCGAGAATTTGGAAAACTTCAGACACAATGAGAGCAGCTCTGTGTTCCTTCTGGCCGCAGGACGTTCAGCCAGCCAATGGGAAGGTGGCTCTTCCCTGACTGCTGACACAGCATTCCAACTATCTGTTATTCTACGGACGAAAAGTTTATTATTATTATTCCTCCGACTTATTTTGCCGCGCTTCTCCTCCCGCATTGAACATCGCAGAAACTCCGTTCAAACATCAAAACGCTCAGCTCGGTCTGGAACCTACGGTGGCCCTGAAGCGCAAGACACCACAGCATTTCACAAAACGCCACAGCATTTCAGATTGGACGGAAAGGGTATTCCTTTAGGGAGAACACTTCTTGTTTGTGATTGGACAGAGCCAGCCAGAGAACCACTGCTGTGATTGGTTGTTTTTGCTGCCAGTCAAGAAATGACGCTTCGCGATTAGCCCAACACATCAGCCGTTAGCTGTTAGCACACACTCAATGGAGAAATTCTTCAGGCTTCAACAAATCTTCATGCGACTTCAACTGCTAACTGTTCATTCATACTTTCACTCAGAAACCTCATTCCAACTTTCAAATGTTACACATGTTTCTGACATTATTCGTGTAAAACAACTTTTAAATCTGATTCTTATCTTTAGAGATATTAAACATTGTTCAGACCTTGTTTTAGAGGTTTTCTTCAGATTTTAACATTAACTAGAGTGCGTGATGTCACAGCTAGAGTGGAGGACAGCTTGAAATTTGCATTCATATTTTTTTTTAAACTGCCATAATTCCCAAACCCTACATTCCTGAGACATACTTTATTGTGACAAACGTAGGAAAATATCTCGTAGCTTGAAAAATGACAAATAATTAAGCAAAAAATAATTAAACAAAATGCCTCTTAAGGGCATGAAGTGACAAAAACGTTCAACATTCCTCCATTGAAGCCCATTGTAATTTCAGGCAGATATTTCCTCACGGTAGCAGCCGCACACCTTTAGTTAAACTGCCAAAAAAGCCACATTATTAACCCGAAACTACACACAAATTACACTTTAGATACTCAACTTCCTTGACATGCTTCCTTGAAATTTCACAGATATCTGTTATCGTTCTTCCACAACACGTTCACATGTAAGAGGTGTATCTCTCATTCAGAACAATGGAAACCTGTGAACTCTACAGAGCTCGTGAGCTCAAATAGAAACACCTGTGTAATGGAACACGATGATATCATCGCTCCACCTGACATGCTCAGAGCAGCAGACCTCAGATAGCAGTGTGCTAACAGTCCAGCCGTGAAGAGATCTATGGGACAGTTTTGAGATTTCTTCAAATGCCGTTGCCATGGCAACACATTGCTCGCCTTGAAACACGGTTTTCTCATAACTTCAGTGAAAATACTCCAAACAGGTTTGGTAACGATGCAGCCATCAACGCATCTAAGCGTATTATGGAGTGTCATCAAATGCCGTTGCCATGGCGACAGATCATTCGCCATCAAGTTAGCTCAGAAGTTTGCAGTTCAAATATTCTGCTGCTTTTCCAAGCCTTTTTACTTTATTTTCTTCTCTCATCACACATTCAAGCCCCCTGTGTTCATGTATCATTTCAATCTAAATTCTCCACTTTCTTCTTGCACATTACATTTCAATCTAAATTCTTCACTTTCTTCTTACACATTACATTTCAGCATAGCAGTTTAGCGTCAGCTTTTCAGCATAAAGCATTCTCACTTTCTTCAGGAATTGCATTCTCCAGTTTAATTTGTATCTCTTTAGGTCAAACTAGAGAAATACTTTTTTTATTTACCAAGTTGATTTGTATTATTTGAATGTTAAAATGGTCACTAAAATCTATGCTGAACATAAATATAATCAATCAATCAATCAATCAATCAATCAATCGATCAATCAATCAATGTTTATTTATATAGCCCAATATCACAAATGTTACATTTGTCTCAGTGGACTTCACAGTTTGTACAGAATATCAGTATGACAATACGACACCCTCTGTCCTTAGACCCTCTGTCCTTAGACCCTCACATCGTACAAGGAAAAACTTCCAGAGAAAACCCACAGTCTAAAGGGAACATGGGAGAAACCTCAGGGAGAGCAACAGAGGAGGGATCCCTCTCCCAGGACGGACAGACGTGCAATAGATGCCGTGTGTAAATTGAAAAGATAATACATTTGCAACATAGGTAGTCCAGATGTTTGGAAATGCATGTGTGTATAATAGGAAGATGAATCCACGAGGATATCCATCCAGGACCGATGATCCAGGACCACAGCCACGACTCAAGATCCAGCGCTCGCGACGCAGGAAACAGGACCGCAGGATCATCCATGACTCCGGATCCCAGCCTATATATACACCAAAACGAAAGACATTTGGGGAAGCTGGGTTAATCGGAACATGAGAGTACACAGGTACAGACAGAGAGAAGGAAGAAGTAAGATGTCCCCCGACAAACTAAGCCTATATCAGCAAAACTAGGGGCTGAATCTAATCAGCCCTAACTATAAGCTTTATCAAAAAGGAAGGTCTTAAGCGCACTCTTAAAAACGGATAGGGTGTCTGCTGCCCGAACACAAACTGGAAGCTGATTCCACAAATGTGGAGCTTGATAAGAAAAGGCTCTGGCTCCCATTGTACTTTTAGAGACTCTAGGAACAACCAACAACCCTGCATTCTTGGAACGCAATGCCCTAGTAGGACAGTAGGGTATAATGAGTTCTTTAAGGTAAGATGGCGCCTGCCCATTAAGGGCTTTGTAGGCGAGAAGAAGAATTTTAAATTCTATCCTGTGTTCTATAGGGAGCCAGTGTAAGGCAGCCAGAACAGGAGTAATGTGGTCCCTTCTCCTAACTCTGGTTAGTACACGAGCCGCAGCATTTGAATCAGCTGAAGCCACTTCACTGACTTCTAGGTACTCCCTGATAATAAGGAGTTACAATAATCCAGCCTAGAAGTAACAAATGCATGGACTAGTTTCTCTGCATCGTTTTGAGGCAAGACATGAGCCCTACTGTATATCTGACCGTAGAGCAGCATTTCTTATCCTGAAAAAGTTATAACATGTATCTCTAAAGGGGTTGGTAATACAGTGCATTTATTATGTTAGTATTTGACAGCAGCAGCTGAGAAACATGGAGAATAACATAGCATTCATGTTCTCAGAGTGAGAGACAGATTCTTTTTTTAAATATCAATGACGGTTACGTGTCAGAACAAGATTAAGGATGGGTAGCATTAATACTGAAGGTATGGATCCAGCCTTTTTGAACAGGAAGAGATCGGACCAGAACTTTGGCATGTAGTTGACAAGTGCCACAGGAACTTACAACAGGTTTACAACTATTTGTATATTTCTGTGTACTGAGTGTACTGGCCATACATAAAGGGGATAGTTTGAAAGCACAGGATGCTATCTGCAGCCCGGTAGAGGCCCCCGGGACTCAGTGGGAAGATCAAGTGCAAACAACTGACTTCTGAGGCAGGAGCAGGATATCACTATCACCACTGCCCATCACATAATTAGAGCCCTTCTCCTGGAGGATGCTCACTGCTGGGGTGATATTGGGGGGGGTATGAACCTGCCCAGTGGGGGATGTTTCCTCAGGACAGGGACGTCCTGCAGAGTGCTGCGTTCAGGGGTAGGACAGTGTCTTGCATTATGCATGTGCCGTTAGTTCACAGGTTGTTGTTTTGGTGGCTGCCCTAACCCCCTCTCACTCTCTCCCTGTTCACTCTCTCTGCACTTCGTTTCACTGCGTCAGGGAAATGGGTTTGAGAAGACCCAGTGGGTTTCATTAACGTGTCCTGTCTCCAGAGTGGTGAGGGCCCCGGTTTGAGGAGGACTCAGAGTGGACCCGCCTGATGTGACAGAGCCGGCTCTCACTATGAGGCCACTCAGAGAATGAGAGGCAGAGAGAGAGTGGCCCCGCTCTGGAGCCCATGCATTATTTCACACAGCCAGTGGCAGCTCAGCACACAGACACAAATGCCAACAGACGCCAGGGTGTCAGCAGGAGGTGTGCATGTGTGTGTGTGTGTGTGTGTGTGTGTGTGTGTGTGTGTGTGTGTGTGTGTGTGTGTGCGTGTGTTCTGTCTTAATGCCTTTGCTACTGTGGATGCTCAGCATACAGTTGTATTCCCCACCCGAGTATATATATATATATATATACATATATATATATAGATATATATATATACGGTCAGGTTGAGTGGAATTGTAAGACTTGCAGACTTGTCCTTCAAAAGGCCTTCAAAAGGCAAAGCAATATCTGCTTCAGAACGGTTGGTGATAAAAAGCTGTTTGTTGTAAGTGCTCTTTAAAGGACCTTGATATCGCATTGGTCTATTAAAGCCTCATTACCTGGAAGAGTAGCTCATCCATTTTAAATGAGAATAAGATGCATCATTACGTCGTGGCTGCTCCTGATTAACCCAACAATTGAGGAGGGAAGAGTATTGATGGAGGCTGCTTTGATGGAAACAGTTTGACTTCAACGCTTCACACTCTTCTCTCTCATTGATGGAGTTTCTCTCTCATTGAGTTGGTTATTTGTGTTAATGAATTGCGTCATCTTTAAAAAATATTGACCAAAGTCTTAATAATAACTATTGGTTACACCACCTATTCATTTAATTACTTTTGGTCTCACCTTGTAGGCCGTTGCTGGGTGATAGACTTTAAGGGGCCGATTAAGCTTCTTTAGGTTCTCCCTTTCCTGTACTGTGTTCTGTAGGGTTTTGCTAAAATCCCTGTGTTACCTCCAGAGGGAATTTTTCGTTACAACCTTTTCTTACTATATTGAATTGAAGTAGTGGATGGATATAAACATGTATTCACATTTACCGTTGTTACTTATTTATGAGGAAGAATTGTTTCCACATTTAGATATACTTGGGTAGTTTACCTACATCTGTTCCTTACCACCTTATTTTGCTATTACTACACCATGTTACCATAAGCTTATCTTTTGCTTAAATGAAAAGAAAGAGGCATTTAAAAACATGGTTGACTTGGACACATGATAACATGCTAACACACATGTTCACACAGTTGTCACATGAACTTTAGTCTTCAGTTCCGTCACCCCTGTCTCCCTTGGTGTAACATTCAGATACCTTCAGCATCACAACGCTGCAATTTCTCTTTTCTTCCCCCAAGTCAATCTAAAACCTGCTGATAAAGACGCATATGTATATGTGACATAGAAAGAGTGAGTGAAGAGAAGACCGGATTGGAGATAGAGGAAATATAACTCAAATCACAGACAGGAGAGGGGGGGGGTCTTCTCTCTACTGTTGGGGATTATGCAGGAAAGGCTGTGTGGTGTGTGTGTGTGTGTTCGCCTGAATGTGTTATTTGTCCACGCCTGACTCTATGTGTGTGTTTGCACGTTACATTCTAGCCTACTTCCTCTTTCCCCTCCTGACACACCACTTCCCGTCACAGCGGCCTGGCGCTCCCAGATAAGGCCTTCCAGAACATTCCTCCTTCCTGTCGTCCCTCTCCCCTCCATCCAACACCAATTCCAGCCCGCGGCGATCAATCCCGCCGATAACGGTTAGCCACCAAAATAAATAAATACATTCTGTCTTCTCTACATCTCAATACAAAAGGCTGAGTGGAAAACAGCCTCTATTGTAGCAGAAGGGTGGAGGAAAAAACAACCTGGGGAGGATGTTGCTGGTGTGGAGACCTCAGCTGTGAAGAAAACCACATATCAATATTTTGTTGCCAATTTGGCTGATTAGGAATCAGGTGCAGGAATGCATATGCTGCGTTCCATTTACATTGGAGGTCGGAGGTCGGAACTGAGAGTGTGTCACATTCGAGATGACTGCGTTCTAGTAGCACAAGTTGGAACAACATGGCCGCCTGCAGGAAAGTTGTTTGCCTTGTTTACAGTTTTAGCAGTCACCTTGGGTTAGCAGCCATTGTTAGCAATACTGGTTGATAACTACACTTTGTTTTGTATTTTGGGAAGTCAAACATCGTAGCAACATATCCACAGATAGTAGATGAGCAGTACACTATGTACAGTTGATATAATATGAAACCAATAATACTGAAGAGCTCAAAATGTTATATTATCAAAATGCTCTCTTAATGTTCATATGAGGAGACTCCATTTTGAATGATAATCTGGGGTACGGCAAGGTATTTTTCCAAGTACGAATTCCGACATCGGGGGTGTTCTAGTTGAAATTTCCGACTAAGACTTCCAAGTTTAAATGCAACGCAGCTTTATGCACTGGTTGTGAGTTTGTCTTCAGAGGAAAAGGGATTGCTGTGAGCCGGTGTGACAGGGACACCACGCCCATTCCTCCTGCAACCGGATCCCTGCTGGGTACGGGCCGGAGGGGGTCGGAAATCATGCGGAGAGTGTGTGTGACTTGTCTCCCGTTCCTGCTCATGTCCATGAGTGTACAGGTGCCTGGAAATCGGAGATAGACCCCATTGTCCATTGTCGTGAGGGATTCTGGGTAGCAGAGCAGACTGTGGTGAATACAAAGGCTCGATTTAGACACAGAGGCTTTACCTGGAAAATAAAAGTATCCGGGTCTTTACTCCGGCTCCAGCACTCACACAGCAGCTGCTTCTAAAAGTCTCTCTAACAGAGAAGTGTTACTGTGTGATGCCTGCTCCTTTACAGAGAGTGGGAAGATTATGTAGCAGATTACTGAAATGGATAGGGGGGTGTTTGGTTCACTTTGCTCATTTCCTGTATGTAGCATAACACTGTGAGCCAATCAAATACTTGCCAATCATTTATCTTAAAGGAAATGTTATTTCATTCATTATTCTTTTCACAAATGTGTGAAAGAGCTTGTTAATGAGCGTGAAACAGATGTTATGGAACTGGATTTCAGCAGCAATTTGATTCTTTTCAGAGTAGAATAAGTACAGAATGTTGGTGTTTCTTGAATATATATCAAGATCTTCATTACATCTCATGAGGGCCTATTTATGAACATTGTTGGTATCCAAGGCAACATGCTACAGGTAACCTCTCTTCACATTCACCTCTTTACTCAGCGTCTCACATTGTTTATGTCTGTAATAAATCAGCGAGAATAGAGAAAGTTAGCTGCAGCTAGTGAGAGAGGAACTGTGAGTGGTTAGTGCATAATTGGTTATAAATATTCAAGTTTGGGTCTGAGTGCTGGAGGTGACAGATCGTTTACACAAACATTAGGACAGCTCCTAGAGCCACCAGCGCTGTATATTGACATGACCAGCGTGTTTCCGGTTCTTAAGTTCAACTGGATGTGAAGTTGGCTCCATTTATCTCTGTTTCTTGATGAAAATATCATGGGCGACTGAGTTGGCGAAGAAGTTGTACAGCATTTGTACAGTTTCAAAAAAGTAGGCTGCTGCTTCAACGTTGCGGACCACATCAACCAACACAAGGTTTAATCTGTGTGCATGGCAGTGGATATACAAAGCATTTGGCACCTCCTTTTTAAACTTCTGCTGTACTCCGTTCTTGCATCCCAACATGACAGCAGCCCCATCGTAACACTGTCCAACACACATGTGTGGGTCGATGGTACTGAGGAGCGAGTCGGCGCCCAGGTCCTCTGTGCGTCTGAAGTGCAGGAATTCTTCACGCACTTGTTCTCCTTTTATATAACGTACAACGATAGACAGTTGCTCGCTTTTACTGACATCTTTGGTTTCGTCAACCATTAGGGCGAAACATTCAGCTTCCCTAATTTCTGCACTTATTTCACTTCGGACCATATCTGCCATCATCTGGAAAATCTCGTTTTGGATGTCTTGATGTGTGTATTTAGCATTTTGAGGATTGTCGTTCAGTGTCTTTGCTACAGTCACGTCTAATTCACCAATTAAGTGTAGCAGCTCTCAGAAGTTTCCCCTATTAACCGAGTTCTCCTCACCCTCCTGCTCCCGGTGACCTCGCTGTGCAATGCCTTGACATGCAGTATAACGTAAGGACATCACCACGGCCTTCATGTACTCACGGTTTTCTTTCACTAGTTTTAAATGACCTGCATCAATCATGTTTCCCAGTCTTGAGCCATCTTTCATTGTCTGTTTAAATTCAGCCCATGGCAAACCTGTGTGCTGCACCCCCGTTGTGTTTTTTGAAAGCACCTGTTGGATTTTTCCAGTTTTTAAATCCATTGGTAAAGGCAGGCTCGGAATGGAATCGCTTCCCAGCACCCAAAAAATGACGACAGGCAAAGCAAAACACTGAGTCAGTTTCAACTGAATATTCGACCCAGCTGTATGTGTCAAACCAGGCCCCATTAAAAGACCGTTGCTGGCTTCCAATCTGTCTTGACGGATAATTTTTTCGAATTGGATGTTTTGGTCCATCTTCGGGTCCTTGGCTAATGTCGCTAGCAACCTCAGGTCATTGGCTGATGTTGCTAACGTTAGCGGCTTCCTGCTCGACATTTTTCATCATCTTCGCCACCTCTGGCCTCTCCAATCCCATCGGGTCCCTGCTGGCTGGCATCCTCTTCAGGTGGGTTGTGTGACTCTGGCACCTGTTCAATTTGTACCTCAATGCGAGGGCGTTTAAGAACAAATCTATCCATCCGAAATATACAATTAATCCTAGAAGTTCTGCTGTCTGTGCAATTTATTCGGCGCGAGTTTGGGGACTTTTCACTGTGAACGTGACATATCAGTAATGCATGACGCAGCAGACCCAACGTTTCATTGCTCTGATTGGCTGTAGGTCTATTCAAATTGCATTCGGAGGCATTTTGATCTGACCGCGGCCGTGCTGATATTATAATGCGAGAGAATGTCCACACCTTTAGTGTATAAAACTCCCTCACTACTCAGACTATTCCTTGCACCCCTATAGCATAAGCCCGAATGGTCTCAACCATATTGCGTCAGTAACGTGCACTTGTTGTTACAGCATGATCAGTTTGTGTGTTGTGGACACGACCCGTGTTCTCAACATGCTTACTTTAACATCATTGTTCATGGTCGGGCTAAGGTAGGGCTAAGCCATTTCTTGGTATGGCTGTAGCCTACCCCAGCCATACCCTGGTGCCGACACTGCGCACAAGAAAGTTACCGGTGCGCCAAGTAGGAAGAGGAGCGCACAGGAGATGACTGTTTCATTACAAACTGTTATGTTTATGTGGGGAAATGGCAGTACATACATTATTTGAGATATATTTTAAACTCGGACTTCATTTTAAGGACATGTCGGCCAGGGGTGTAGAGCTATTTGTTTAAGCACCGGATTCGCAAAACAGGAGAGTCTGTAAACCAGTCTGCCTTGATCTATGAATTCATGTCCGGGACTCTCGCGGTATCTGCTGCCCGCAGCTGTTTTATAGAAGGAAAACCTCCTTCACTTCATGAAATGGCTGCAGCATCAGGAGGCAGCGGGACGTGTAACTCCGCCTCTGAGAAGTGCAGCACCAGCGTGCCGAGAGCTGTGCCGTTTTACGCACCGCCTTCGCTGTGTTTACCTTCATCAGAACAGCTTAAGAGTGACTGCAGGCTGCTACGTGTTAACCACACACACACACACACACACACACACACACACCTCTACACACATCAAACTGCCCGATTATTCCCCCTATTACTCGTTTTATGAAGGAGATGTCTGGTCACCATGATTTGTGTGTGTGTATGTGCTCTGCTCTGCTCTGCTCAGCTCAGCTCTGTGTGTGTGTTCTGTGTGTTTGTGTCTGTCCGACAACGGCATTTGTTTTCAAATTACCATGAACAGTAATTTACACACATCTGGCTAACTCCATAGGTATATGTGGGTGTTCCCAAAATAAATGAGTTTAATCTTAATCTCGATGTAGTGCTAAATGCTGTCGGGGTGCACCGGAACGAATGACACTATCATAATATCTTCTGAAAACAAAAGCTTGAAAAACATCCCTCTAAGGTACATTTATGGCGCATTTCCACTGCAACGGGGTAGCCCCGTTTAAGCGTCCCTAAGCGTCCTCGCTCAGGCCTCGGGCCGCCTCGCTGGCCGGCCGAGGCCGTGGCGCATTTCCATTACAGTTTAGGACCTGGGGTAGCAACACAGTGTAGGCGGGGCGATCAGCTTTTTGGTCGGAGCGACGCTGGGTAAAACTGCAGTGGCGTCATCTTCAATGCGACACAACTCACAAAACACACACAACTATGGAGGATGTGGAAGCGATCGTTTACTTGTTTCTTGGTGTGTGGCTTGTTATCACAGCAAGAAGGAAAGTGATCACAGCAAGCATTGTATTGTATTCATTGTATTGAACATAAATAAATCCTTTTTTTTTCATATACATGTGTTTGTCAAATGTTTTAAACAAATATTATCTGAATTGAATATTTGAAATTCAAGCACCAGTAAGAGCTGCCCCATAATAACATTTGAGGAAATATCAGATCATGAAAAGAAAATCTTTCTTATCAATTAAGCAAATATCAAAGCTAACTATAAACATAAATACTAAAGTGTAAAATACGGCAACACTATATTCATAAATGCAAGTGTAAAATAGTGTGGACAATTGTAAACATGGATGGAGGCTAAAGTATCTACAACATAAAAATATATTAAATATAACCTCAATCTTTCTTCTAGACATGTTAAAAGCTTGAATGGGTTGTAGGTTTATTTTGTTTTCTTGTCTTTGAAATATATAAGGAATGTGTTGTTTGAGTCTAGTAGAACGAGGGTATTACAATTGAGCAATTTCTACATGTATTATGTATTTATCATGTATTCTTAATACCATTACAAAATAAACATGTTTTAGAGGAGGACCTCAAGCTAGCAAACTCAATTTCTTGCTTTAAATCTCTTAAAAGTAAGGGGCTTTTTCTTAACTGATGGTGTTTGTTATTGGTTTATAAATGCATGTATGTTTATATCTTCTCTAAATAAAGATTATGTGAATCTGATTTGTTTCTGTTGGGTGCCATTCATTATCAACAAGAGATAAGATAAGTCAAAGAAGTACTTTATTGATGGCAGTATAAAAATACAAAAAAAATGTTGTATCAAAAAGGCATGCCATTAAACAATACAAATAAAACATGTAAAACTGTATTGCAGTCAGCATAAATATACATGGAATTGTAAAATAAATATAAAATGAACATTTTAAAGAAAATAAATAAACAAGGAAGTACAAATGTTACATTTAAAAATTAACTAGATACAAAATATATAATATGTACAATAACTATTAAGGTTTTTTGAAGTATCAGGGAGGAGACGGGCCACGTCGGCTGCCCAGTCATGGTGCCGTTCCTGCTGGGCCCGATCCTCTCCTCCTCGTTTCCTCTTGCCTGGGTGACAATAAGATAATATTTAGCAATAAGGAAAACACACAGGACAGGTACAGGTCACACAAGGATATAAGAATAACATGTATAAACAGAACAACAGTAAGGTGAACTAAAGAAAGTTCTGGCCCTAGATGTTTACAATGATTGTGAAAGTGAATTACATTATGACCAGCCTGTTGATAATGAATATATGTATATGATAGGATGTCACACACAACTGTACTAGCTGCTTACTAGCTAATACTTTACTTGTAACAGAGCATTTCCACACAGTGGTATAGCTTATTTTGATTACTGACTATGGATGATCCCAGGTTTAAAAAAACAAAACACAATTCCAGTCGCTTTGCCATTTCTATTTCTTACCTAGAACCACACGCTGCGGTGTCGTGATGGCACTCGGTGTTGGTGGCTGAGTTGGTGTCGATTCTTCGGCTGGGGTCCTTTCTGGATTCGATGACGATGTGGACGGAACCCTGCCATCAACCGTTGTTCGGGAATGTTCCTCCTCACGAGTCCCAATGTAATCATCTAGAACAGCAAAATGACTTGTTAATTCCACAAACTACTGCAGCTCAATACTAAATAGCAACAACAACTATAGAAAAGAAAAACTGAACGTAAACAATGGCACATATGGTGTTAGCAAACAATAGCTCTAGCTAAGGCTATCTGCCTAGGCTATCTGCCTTAGCTAGCTATGTAGCTCTTCGGGGCTCCATAAAAGCATGGGTTGTGGAACATTAATGTAAGGATAAAATAGACTTCTTTGTTAGAAGTGAGCGTACCTTGCAGGGACTCCAGTAAAGCCGTTGCCGTTTTCCCTACATCGCAGGAAAGTCCTCGAAAATCCGCGTTCGGACATCTTTGCAGAGACATCCTGGAATACTTTCACATTTCGCGTTGTTCCGTTGAGCTCCCGCTGGATTTTATCATCCCCAATGAGATGTAGGAACGTCGTCACCTCCTCGGTCGACCACGGTGTGCTTTTCTTCAACGTTAGCATTTTTGTAGCTCCTCCGTTTACAAAATGCTGCAAGCTTGCTTCTTGATATATATGTGACGCGAGGGATGATCTCGCGCGATCTTGTGACGATTCTCTCTGACCAATCAGCAGTGTTGACGTCACAGCCCTGGCCTGGTCTGATAAAAAAGAACCACGATTTTATGGGGCCGGAAAAAAAGGGAAAAAGTACCCGCTAGCCGGTACTAGGCTATATGGAAATGCCACCAAAAACTGGCCTGGCCGCTTGAGGACGGTTCAGGACGCTTAAACGGGGCTACCCGCTGCAGTGGAAATGCGCCATTAGAACAGACAACAAATTCGCGATTAATCGCGATTAACTATGGACAATCATGCGATTAATCGCGATTAAATATTTTAATCGACTGATAGCCCTAGTTAAAATACATCACACATTTCAATAAACCTTTTATTCTTGTAATTTTAATATGATTTCCTGTAATTATGAAATAAAATAAAAAAACTGTACATTTTTGGGGGGGAAAACTGTTGCTGCACTTCTCTTTTTTTCAGTGTAGTTAAATTCCTGATTAGTGGTCATATAGGGAACAAGGGTACAGGCTGAGGTGCAGCCCTTTTTCCTGTGGCATAGATTATAGCAATCAAATGTTTTCAGACTCCATGCCAGCAGCTCTATGACTCACTGTTGATCCGACAGTGTGTCCACCACAGTTTCTTAAACTTGCTGTATTACATTAAATGGTAGTGACAAAATCTGTGTCTCTTCGATGGTGGTCGCACTGTCTACCACAAAACTAATTTCATCTCCTCTCATGTGATCTTATTAAAGCTAGTCTCCTGATGACGGGCTGACAGCTGGCCTGATGATTGAAACGCTTTACAACAGAGCAGCTAATATTTCTCATCGTCAGTTTGATTTCCGTCAGTGACATGTTTACTGTCAGTCAGTTTTTATTTATAGCTGGAAGCAAGGTTTCATTATAACATGTGGTGGATGTCAAACATAGCCTGTACGCCTGACTCCCTGTCCGTCTGCTGCTACCACCCCTCCACCCAGCACCAGATGTGTGTGTGTCTTCAGGGAGCCTTACCTTTAGCACTGCCTTTGAACACTGATAACATTAGCACTGCTGAGGCTTAGCACCTCGCTGCTCCGCCATCCAACCCAATCAGCTGTGAGTGCAGCTGAGACGAGATGAAGAGCTCCCACACCTCTGTCCATATGCTTTTATGTTGTATCTACCAACACAGTCTCACTCCCTGATAGTCCAATAGCGATGCTTGGTCAGGGTCCAGGGTATGAAGGTAGATATGGTGCAAAATGCGAGAGCTTGTAAAACCTGATGTGAGCAATTGCAGACAACAAATCTGAGATAGTGTGCATACATTTACACTTGTATAATATATCCACGCATCTGTGAACCAAATTTGAAGTCCATTACAACTGCAACTTGGTTATTACAACCTCTCAAATCAGTCATTAAAACTTGACGAATCTTCTCTGTGGCAGTATACATCGACGAATCTGCGGTCTTGACTTTTGCTACACTTCTTGTGATAAATGTGTCGCAAAAGTAATTTTCACCTGTAGATGTGGGGGGAGGGAGGGGGGTTGGAGCGAAGGGGCGGAGCTATCAATGGAAACAGAAATGGAACTAAACCACGCCAGACTATCCAAAACTGGAATCGAACGCCCCCCCAGTACACATGCTGGCTATTGTGTTTCACAAAATGTTCTATGGGACGTCTCTACTGATGAATGAAAAACTTGGGTCACAGGTTCCTCAACAGTGCATTACAAGACATCTATCAATATGTGTGTACCTCCACTATTAAACTGTCAAATTCTGCACATTTCTTATTCTATCTACATACATAAGAGTATAATTCATATGTATAATATCATTTAAAATAAGTGCTTCAACATAGTTAACATGGCAGGAAAGCAATATATTAGACGTTAAGTACTTTGTCAGGCTTAATATTTATCTGTAGATAGATACCCCCAAAGCTTTTTTCTTATTTGAAAGAAGACCTTACTCTAAAGTATTATTTAATGTTTAAATACAGGTTAATTCGTTTTTCTGTTTTGCACCTCCTCCTATTAATATCTTTGTACATCCTGCACTAAACTGTTTTATTGTAGAGATCACCTATAGTGTCGTCTTGATTTTTTATATTCTATATTTCTATCATAGACGTATTGTGTGAAGAGAAATTGAAGATGTTGTTTAATTGCTGATATATTTATGATCCAGTTTTTCCAAAGGTCTTCTCATCAGGGCTCTATAAATAAAGAACAACGGCAGATCTGTAATATGTAATGCAGCCGAACCGTGTATTACAATGCCGTTATGTGATGACTTTCAAAGAGAAAAGCAAAAACACTCGGAATAAAGTATTATTTTCTTTTTGATATGGCATGCGGCTAAAACATCCAATCTGCGAGCTTAAACCATAGCTGAGGATCTTGGGTAATCAGTTCAGTGGCAGTGTATCGCAATGACGCTCGAAATGTCCCTTATAGGCCTACGTCTGTTTCCGGTTATTTTTATTTTGAAATTCAGTTCCTGACGGACGCCAAAAAAGCCCGAGATTATGGAATTAAACAAATAAATAAAAACAAGGATAATTGAGTGTTATTGGTGAGTAAATAACAGTGTGTTATTTTGAAAAGAATAACAAATTAGAAGGAAAAAAAGATTTAAAAAATACAGATTTCAGTATCCTGAGGCTCTGAGCCCCATTTATTTTCCTCACAGACGACAAAAAAAGTCCAACATTATACGATTTAAAATAAAATCGTGGCTTGATATTGAGTAAGAACATGTTTTATGAACCACACAGCTTCCGGTCTTCCAAGACCCGAACGGACAAAAAGACGTGCTGCAGGCACGAAACATACTACCAATAGAAATACATTGCTTTTAAAATCGTTCTGTGTGACACGAAGAAAAGGGGAAAATCGTGTTGGTGAACACGAATTAATAGATTCAATGTCGTGACTATAACACGAAATGCAGTGAGACTGCGTTGGGGGAAAACATGGCCTCTGGAATACGTTAAAAGTATGGAAGGTTAAATATATGAACGGCAGTGCAGGACATTCTCACATTATGCGTGTATTTAAACACATGTATTGATATTTCAATGTTTTAAAGATTTTATAATTTTTGAAAACGACCTAGCTCGGGTGCTACAATGAAATCACATTAAATACACATTCAATGCAACAGTGCTGGGATGTGTGGGGATGTCCATTCATTGTGAGCAGCCAGAGGATATATCCCACAAAGTGTTGAGATGTACTGATATAGAAGTCACTTTTGTGAAAATTATTATTAGTGTGATAATGTGTGCTTCGTGTGAGTGATGGGGGCTGTAGTGAGATCATTATATTCTCTCCAGTAAAGGCAATAATTACAGCATAAATATAGGCTCTCTCCCAGGAGTTCATCCCATTACTGTTTTCACAAACTCCTGTGACTGACCCCACCCCCTGCAGGCCACACCAACTATATGCAACCATATCATTACGTGGCACAATTGCTATTATTATAATACATTTTCCATACATTATGCCAGGAGCACTCATTATGACGCCCTGCACTCAGTCACTGAAGGACAAACTGTGTTTGACTCGTAACTTCAAACAGTCAACACAGATAAGCCTTACGTTTATTGACCAAATGATTTGTGACGACCACACAATCCACTGCACACACTGATGACGTCAGAAACTGTAAAGCCTGATCTACTGTTTCAGTTTCATGTATTATCCTGAAACATTTGGGAATTGTCTAACTATAAAATGCTTCAATCATTTACTTGAGTAACAGTAGCAGTGCCTCACTGCATTTATATTTTGCAGCATTCTCTGTATTTTGTATCTTTCACACAAGTACCTTAAATGTACTGCAATATATATTGCAATGTTCATTAAACCTACTTTGCAGTCACTATCAATGAAGTCAAATAAACACTGTTTGCCTTGAGTTGAGAATACTTTTGAGTTTCAAGACGGGTTTCCTGTTTTGCTCACAGACTGAATGTGTCTGGTTCATTCATGAACTGTCACTTCCAAAGACACAGTTGCATTGATATGACAATAAACAACACATGTATCCCAGTCTTTAATAAGACTTAAGAAGTTGGCAACAATAACAGGCTATTCCTTAAAACATATATTTGAAGTCAAGTTATTCATTACAGTGCCCTGCGCCCAGAGAGTTGACACTGAGCAGACACTGTAATAATAATAATAATATAATAATAGCTTTGATTTCTATAGCTCCTTTCAAGGGACCCAAGGTCGCTTTACAAGTAGTAGGGCAAAAACAAACATAAGAAAACAAAAGTCAGACAGACAAAACAACAGATCGATTTAGGGGGTGAAAGCCTTGGCAGACAGATGGGACTTGAGGGTCCTTTGAAGGCGCCAAGTGTGGGGATGTTGCGAATCTCCGCAGGGAGAGCGTTCCAGAGGGTGGGGGCTGCCACGCTGAAGGCTCTGTCCCCGACGGTTCTCAGTTTGGTGCGGGGGGGTGGTGAGCAGGCCAGAGTCTGAGGACCGCAGGTTCCGGGGTGGGGCATGTGGGCGGAGGATGTCCGATAGGTACTGGGGGGCAAGGGCATGGAGGGACGTGTAGGTAAGGAGGAGGACTTTGTAGGATATGCGGGACTTGACCGGCAACCAGTGGAGGTGGATGAGGGTGGGAGTGATGTGCTGCCACGGCTTTGTGTGCGTGAGGACCCGAGCAGCACAGTGTTGGACATACTGGAGCCTGTCCGGGGTTTAGTTGGGAACCCCGAACAGGACACCAGTGCAGTAGTCCCCGAACAGGACACCAGTGCAGTAGTCCCCGAACAGGACCCCAGTGCAGTAGTCCCCGAACAGGACCCCAGTGCAGTAGTCCCCGAACAGGACCCCAGTGCAGTAGTCCCCGAACAGGACACCAGTGCAGTAGTCCCCGAACAGGACACCAGTGCAGTAGTCCCCGAACAGGACACCAGTGCAGTAGTCCCCGAACAGGACACTAGTGCAGTAGTCCCCGAACAGGACCCCAGTGCAGTAGTCCCCGAACAGGACACCAGTGCAGTAGTCCCCGAACAGGACACTAGTGCAGTAGTCCCCGAACAGGACCCCAGTGCAGTAGTCCCCGAACAGGACCCCAGTGCAGTAGTCCAAGCGGGTGGTGACAAACGCATGCACCAGGGTAGATGCAGCTTTATCAGAGACTCTCTGAGTTCTCCATCGATAGCTCTGTGATAGCTCGTCATGAGTTCTGCCTCTCCTTTGCTCTCTCTCTGTCTCTTGAGACTCATACTTAACAAATATGCCACCATTTCATAGCTTCCTCTTTAGGTGGTGTTGACTTGTGTTCCTATTATCACAGTTAGTGTACATTTACTGCGGACAAAAAAGGGACATGTTCCCTAGTACTGAGGCTGGAGGGGATTCCAGAGACCAAAGGATAAGCACTTCCTCTGGGGACTGTGAACTCTGCTGACGCTTCCTCGCCTCTGAGAGCTCTTTTGTTTGTTTGTGATGCCCCCACGCCCACACGCTCTCTGTGGAATCATAAGCTCGCTAATTAGGATATGCAACGTCTTCTCAGAGAAGGACAGACAGGATGTTATCAGAGGATGCCGAGGGCGCCATAGTGCGGGTTGGTGACGTGATAGATGTACAGTTAGCAACTGAATGTGTATCAGCAGCGTGCGCTCTGTGTGTGCCAATGCCTCGTTTAGGGAAGTCATGCCGTAGGATGCACACCCAACACTCTTCATCAGGTTGATGATGACGAGGCAAAGAGTCAGAGGAAAACAAAAGAACTGTGCGCTGTGCTGATATCACAGTCGCAGACCTTCATCGGCCGCCCTCAGAATATAGGTTTTTAGAACGTTTTATCAGAAATGAGCCAATCACATATTTCTATGTAGCAATAACAAGTTCAATATTATAAAAGGTTGATTTTGGAAAAAAGGAGTGATTTCTGTCATTTCAAATCAGCCTTTTATATATTTTGGATATTAACATTCAGTTAAACTTCATTTGGCTGACGCTGATGCTACCCTGCAAAGAGCAACGTACATGAGGAGAATGTTACTCTCATGATGTGTTCTTTAAATATGAAGCCAGAGCAAGCGCAGCCTCTTAGCTCAGCAGAGTGTAGCTTAGAGACTGGAAGCTAGGGTAAGTGCTAACTGCAGGAACGGCTCCATCCAAAGCAACAGGCCCTCACGTGCAGTGTGTGTGTGTGTGTGTGTGTGTGTGTGTGTGTGTGTGTGTGTGTGTGGACGAGCATTACTATACTTGTGGGGACCTACATCTATTTACATAGTCACGTGTGGGGACTCGCCTCCCTTATGGGGACAAATTGGAGGTCCCCATAAGGGGAATCATTCATTTTAGGGTGAAGATTTGGTTAGGGTTAGGGTTAGGGTTAGGGTTAGTCATGTGTTGGTTATGGTTAAGGTTAGGATAAGTCTCTAGGAAATGCATGTAAGTCAATGTAATGTCCCCTGAAGTGATGTATACATGGTATGTGTGTGTGTGTGTGTGTGTGTGTGTGTCTTATTTAATCTTGCACACTTCCTGAGAACATAATTTAATCCAGCCCTTGACAACTCGTGACTGCTTTTGTACCATTGACGATGTAATGCAGAACATACACTGGCGTGTGTTTCTGGAGGCCTATTGCTGGTAAGCAGCCTCCAGAGAGAGAAAGTGTCCCCCTCATTCTTCCTTCATTAGCATTTGAGGTGAATTAGCATGTTAAGTTGTCTGACAGCTCACATTAGCATTGCTCCACGGCAGACAGCCTCTCCCTCCTGATCCTACGCGTTATCAGACTCCGTGTCAAAGCAAGATGAATGCCTCTGACTCCCTTATCTTTGATTCCAAGCTGCATCCTCCTCTCCTTCCTGCCTTTTCAAGGTGAGCAACACTAGGTTCAGTTATGGAGAAACCTGTTTAAAAAGTGACATCCTAAAAGATATGTAACCTCAAAAGCACTGAGAAAAGACCTGGAGCTGGTTCTAATGAGAGGAAGCGTTCAGAAGTGAGATGAACCGTTAGATTAGAACCGTGTGTGACAGCGTCTCTGCTGCTCCGTCACGCAGAGGATCGGGCAGGTGGAGTAGTTACACACTTCCAAACATCAACATCTGCTCCTGCTAGTTCTGAGAGGGAGGAGGCGGGCCCAATGCAGCGTGTGCATTGCATCATGGGAGGACCAAATGGCGTTATGATGGCCGTCGTCCACTCCCTCAGTGCCAGGAAGACTGCTTTCATCTTCCACAAACCAAGGTCTTCTTTTCCGTCTTGAAAGTGTGGTGCTCCACAGCCTGCAGGCTGGCTTCACGTCCTCTCTCTGAGGTGGCTGGCCTCACGTCCTCTCTCTGAGGTGGCTGGCTTCACGTCCTCTCTCTGAGGTGGCTGGCTTCACGTCCTCTCTCTGAGGTGGCTGGCTTCACGTCCTCTCTCTGAGGTGGCTGGCCTCACGTCCTCTCTCTGAGGTGGCTGGCCTCACGTCCTCTCTCTGAGGTGGCTGGCCTCACGTCCTCTCTCTGAGGTGGCTGGCCTCACGTCCTCTCTCTGAGGTGGCTGGCTTCACGTCCTCTCTCTGAGGTGGCTGGCTTCACGTCCTCTCTCTGAGGTGGCTGGCCTCACGTCCTCTCTCTGAGGTGGCTGGCCTCACGTCCTCTCTCTGAGGTGACTGGCCTCACGTCCTCTCTCTGAGGTGGCTGGCCTCACGTCCTCTCTCTGAGGTGGCTGGCCTCACGTCCTCTCTCTGAGGTGACTGGCTTCACGTCCTCTCTCTGAGGTGGCTGACCTCACGTCCTCTCTCTGAGGTGACTGGCCTCACGTCCTCTCTCTGAGGTGGCTGGCCTCACGTCCTCTCTCTGAGGTGGCTGGCTTCACGTCCTCTCTCTGAGGTGGCTGGCCTCACGTCCTCCCTCTGAGGTGGCTGGCCTCACGTCCTCTCTCTGAGGTGGCTGGCCTCACGTCCTCTCTCTGAGGTGGCTGGCTTCACGTCCTCTCTCTGAGGTGGCTGGCCTCACGTCCTCTCTCTGAGGTGGCTGGCCTCACGTCCTCTCTCTGAGGTGGCTGGCCTCACGTCCTCTCTCTGAGGTGACTGGCTTCACGTCCTCTCTCTGAGGTGGCTGGCCTCACGTCCTCTCTCTGAGGTGACTGGCCTCACGTCCTCTCTCTGAGGTGGCTGGCCTCACGTCCTCTCTCTGAGGTGGCTGGCTTCACGTCCTCTCTCTGAGGTGGCTGGCCTCACGTCCTCCCTCTGAGGTGGCTGGCCTCACGTCCTCTCTCTGAGGTGGCTGGCTTCACGTCCTCTCTCTGAAGTGGCTGGCTTCACGTCCTCTCTCTGAGGTGGCTGGCTTCACGTCCTCTCTCTGAGGTGGCTGGCCTCACGTCCTCTCTCTGAGGTGGCTGGCCTCACGTCCTCTCTCTGAGGTGGCTGGCCTCACGTCCTCTCTCTGAGGTGGCTGGCCTCACGTCCTCTCTCTGAGGTGGCTGGCTTCACGTCCTCTCTCTGAGGTGGCTGGCTTCACGTCCTCTCTCTGAGGTGGCTGGCCTCACGTCCTCTCTCTGAGGTGGCTGGCCTCACGTCCTCTCTCTGAGGTGGCTGGCCTCACGTCCTCTCTCTGAGGTGGCTGGCTTCACGTCCTCTCTCTGAGGTGGCTGGCTTCACGTCCTCTCTCTGAGGTGGCTGGCCTCACGTCCTCTCTCTGAGGTGGCTGGCCTCACGTCCTCTCTCTGAGGTGGCTGGCTTCACGTCCTCTCTCTGAGGTGGCTGGCCTCACGTCCTCTCTCTGAGGTAGGTGGCTTCACGTCCTCTCTCTGAGGTGGCTGGCCTCACGTCCTCTCTCTGAGGTGGCTGGCTTCACGTCCTCTCTCTGAGGTGGCTGGCTTCACGTCCTCTCTCTGAGGTGGCTGGCCTCACGTCCTCTCTCTGAGGTGGCTGGCCTCACGTCCTCTCTCTGAGGTGGCTGGCCTCACGTCCTCTCTCTGAGGTGGCTGGCCTCACGTCCTCTCTCTGAGGTGGCTGGCCTCACGTCCTCTCTCTGAGGTGACTGGCTTCACGTCCTCTCTCTGAGGTGGCTGGCCTCACGTCCTCTCTCTGAGGTGACTGGCCTCACGTCCTCTCTCTGAGGTGGCTGGCCTCACGTCCTCTCTCTGAGGTGGCTGGCTTCACGTCCTCTCTCTGAGGTGGCTGGCCTCACGTCCTCCCTCTGAGGTGGCTGGCCTCACGTCCTCTCTCTGAGGTGGCTGGCTTCACGTCCTCTCTCTGAAGTGGCTGGCTTCACGTCCTCTCTCTGAGGTGGCTGGCTTCACGTCCTCTCTCTGAGGTGGCTGGCCTCACGTCCTCTCTCTGAGGTGGCTGGCCTCACGTCCTCTCTCTGAGGTGGCTGGCCTCACGTCCTCTCTCTGAGGTGGCTGGCCTCACGTCCTCTCTCTGAGGTGGCTGGCTTCACGTCCTCTCTCTGAGGTGGCTGGCTTCACGTCCTCTCTCTGAGGTGGCTGGCCTCACGTCCTCTCTCTGAGGTGGCTGGCCTCACGTCCTCTCTCTGAGGTGGCTGGCCTCACGTCCTCTCTCTGAGGTGGCTGGCTTCACGTCCTCTCTCTGAGGTGGCTGGCTTCACGTCCTCTCTCTGAGGTGGCTGGCCTCACGTCCTCTCTCTGAGGTGGCTGGCCTCACGTCCTCTCTCTGAGGTGGCTGGCTTCACGTCCTCTCTCTGAGGTGGCTGGCCTCACGTCCTCTCTCTGAGGTAGGTGGCTTCACGTCCTCTCTCTGAGGTGGCTGGCCTCACGTCCTCTCTCTGAGGTGGCTGGCTTCACGTCCTCTCTCTGAGGTGGCTGGCTTCACGTCCTCTCTCTGAGGTGGCTGGCCTCACGTCCTCTCTCTGAGGTGGCTGGCCTCACGTCCTCTCTCTGAGGTGGCTGGCCTCACGTCCTCTCTCTGAGGTGGCTGGCCTCACGTCCTCTCTCTGAGGTGGCTGGCCTCACGTCCTCTCTCTGAGGTGGGTCCCGATGAAAGCATTTAGTCAGATTATAGGTTGAGTTAAAATGATCGTTAATGTGATTATCACCGTACCTAATCAGTGTGACCTCGGCCTGGCTTTGTGTCGGCTCAGAACTCTGCGCTCAACCGGCAGCAGCAGCGGCAGCAGCAGCAGCGGCGGCAGCAGCAGCAGCAGCAATGCATTATGGATCCAGCGTGATCCTGGGACAAGACAGCAACGAAACACACATACACGACACATGCTACATGCTAGAGACACACTGCATGTATCCCTCTTTACTCATCCAGCAGAACATCATCTCACCTGGTTTCACTTACTGCCTGTCAGCACATCTCTGTAATGGCATCCACTGACACACACTCACACACTCACACTCACACGCACACACACACACACACACACACACACACACACACACACACACATTCTCTCACACACACACACACACACACGCACGCACACACACACACACACTCACACACACACACACACACACACACACACACACACACATTCTCTCACACACACACACACACACGCACGCACACACACACACTCACACACACACACACACACACACACATTCTCTCACACACACACACACACACACACGCACGCACGCACACACACACAATCAGCCACTGGAGACAGCACGTCTCTGCCCATCGTTTCTGACCCAGCAGAGTCACGTCAGACCAAAATGATTCCTGTCTTTTGATTAAAGTGGAGACATCATACCCAGATCCCAGTTGGGTTTACATGTCAAACCCCTTGTGTGTGCGCGTGCGTGTGTGTGCATGTGCATGTGCGTGTCTGTGTGTGCGTGTGTGTGTGCGTGTGTGGGGGGGGGGTTTACATGCTCTATGGTTTGAAACTAAAAGCCATACCCAGCCTCTTCTCACCGGTGTGTCCTCTCTGTGTTCTGCTGCCCAGATGTTGAATAGTTGTAGAGATGCTGCCTGATCCAAATGACCTTGATGCTGCAGGAGGTCCCATGTGGAGGTCACAGGTCACATAAAGGCCACACCATCAATGAGTTGTTACTCTTGCTTTAGTATGTGCTGTGTAGCATCCAATTCATCCGTGGAACATGGAGGCTTGTTCCACCATATAGTAGGCAAATATCCCAGCATGCACTTCACATCAACCAGCCGATGGTGCTGGAATTCAGCTTGACTTTCAATTATTGTTCTACAACCAATCTTGTGTTATCACATCGACATGCGACTTCTTCAGAGGTGAATTGGCTGGACACTCGTTTTGTAGTACATGTAGCTACTTTGCTCCAAAGCCATGTCCATGTCCTCCATGAGTCATGACTTTGCCACTGATGTCAGCATAGAGTTTAAACATTCATCATTTGTTTTAGGGAACAGCATGTCTCAGATCAGATTATAATATATATATTTTTTTAAATAAGACAAGTTAAAACGTTATTGATCCACAAAGGATCATCGAGATGTTGAGGCAGCAACAGGAACAGGTTTGAAACACAGGAGCACAGGTCAGAGTTCACACAAGGATGCATCTGAAGTCAAAATCAAAAAATGTATTCATCACAAGGATGCGAGTTTGTGTAGTATGACTTGAGTTGAATAAATCCACCTTCAACCTGCGTGTTATTCATGTTCATTACTGACGTAAGTAGGCAACACACTACCCACAGGTCATGCGACTGATGTGTTCTTGGAACAGGGACGTACACAATGACGTGTATTCGTCATGGGTTAGAACGTGTCGGTGAGTCAGTATTACAATGTGGGAGTACTCAGTGTGTTAAAGGCTGCTGTGAGTCAGTGTGGGCTACTTCCTGTCTGACCGACTGCTGGACTTCACTTTAACCAAGAGCCCTACCAAGAGCCCTACCAAGAGCACACACTATCATGGAACTCACAGCTATCAGCCAGCACAGCTGTTTCCTCCCTGCCATGACCCACACAATGCAGAGGAAGTGTGTGTGTGTGTGTGTGTGTGTGTGTGTGTGTGTGTGTGTGTGTGAGAGAGTGTGTGTCAGTTTGTGTGTGTGTGTGTGTGTGTCAGTTTGTGTGTGTGTGTGTGTGAGTGTGTGTCAGTTTGTGTGTGTGTGTGTGTGTGAGTGTGTGTGTGTGTATGTGTGACTGTGTGTGTCAGTTTGTTTGTGTGTGTGTGTGCGTGTGTGTGTGTGTGTGTGTGAGTGTGTGTGTCAGTTTGTGTGTGTGTGAGTGTGTGTGTCAGTTTGTGTGTGTGTGTGCGTGTGTGGGTTTGTGTGTGTGTGTGTGTGTGTGTGTGTGTGTGTGCATGTGTGTATGTGTGTGTGTGTGTGTGTGTGTGTGCGCGTGTTTGTGTGTGTGTGCGTGCGTGTGTGTGAGTGTGTGTGTGTCAATTTGTGTGTGTGTGCGTCAGTTTGTGTGTGTGTGTGTGCACGTGTGCATGTGTGTGTGTGTGTGTGGGTGCGTGTTTGCGTGCATGTGTGTGTGTGCGTGTGTGTGCGTGTGTGTGTGCGTGTGTGTGCTTAGGGCAGTGATGTTGCCTCTAATTTTGTCTACATGATTTGATTTTTGTTTTGTGTTTGGATTGTCCGGTCCCTCGTTGTATCATCGGAACCAGAACAAAGTTACCATGGCGTTAGAGCCATCGCTGGCTAATTTAAATAAGCTGCGTTTGAGATGAGGAGCCATTGTTCCTGTCAGCTGATAAGACTGATCTGCTGGATGTGTTCAGAAAGTGCTTCAAGCTCTCTCAATTGACTTTCTTCTCAGTAAGTCTGGCTCCAGAAGTTCTCATGCGGTTTGGATCAGATGGACGGCAGCTCCAATTAACCAACGCCTTTGTTCTTGCTGAAGGCTCAGCTGCTATCAGAACCCGTGCATCACTCCGGTGCCTGAACTGATCAGGATATGAGAACAGAGATAGCCCAAAGTATTATAGAACTCTCTTTCTCAGCCATTGAGCATGTCTGTGGGCCAGGAACCATGGCAACAGTTTAGTATGATGTGTGATTATGTTAACATAGCCATGCATAGTGCATGCTGCTGTATACTCTTCTCTTTGGGACAGTCATGTGACTGCTTACCACCAGTACGAACAGCTGTAGCAGCTGTCTGTTACACACAGCTAATGGAAGCAAACAAGACTAATGACTCTAATGACTTCAACATCTCAAAGTCATTAGGATGAAACATCTCAAAGTCATTAGGATGAAACATCTCAAAGTCATTAGGATGAAACATCTCAAAGTCATTAGGATGAAACATCTCAAAGTCATTAGGATGAAACATCTCAAAGTCATTAGGATGAAACATCTCAAAGCTTGAATATCTGCACATAATTGGTTGCCAGTCCATCCGTTGATAGTATTGCATTGTATTATGAGTGGCACGGTGTATAATATCACGCCAGGTAACGATCTCTGGAATGGCCGATTAGACTCAGGACATTTAACAAGAAAATATGTTCGCAAATAAATATATCGCTGCTTCGGCGCTGTGGCCCGGTTGGCAGGGAGCAACGGGTGGACCCGAATGCAGCACGGGCACGTGAACATACCTTTATTCAAGGCCTGGTCCGGGCAGTTCAAGAAGGCAACTCCTGCAGCACACATTAATGTCAAGGACAGCAGGCCCTTCACCCATTGAAGGGAACTGTACAATCACACAGATATTCATGTTCTAATCATCGTGAAGGATTCATTCAGATAGTAAAGCAAGACTCATTTCAGTGTGTGTGCATTGTAGTTATAAACTACAGAATGTAAAAAAACTAAACGTGTGCATTTTAGTTTTAACTATAAAGCTAAACACACACACTGCTGACCCTCGTGGCCTTGCAGTCCTTGTTTCCCCAATCAAGCAGATGCCCCCCCCCCTCTCAGTGTACCCAGCTGATGAGTGGCTGGTTCTGCAGCTCAAGGACAAGATGACACACTCTCCTCTCCTCGAGTGCCAGCGCTGTGTCTCTGCTTTAATTATACTGCAGGGAACGACTATCTCAGTTATCAGATGATGAGCTCTGCCTCGCTCTCTGGCCCTCAGCCCTCTGTGAGCAAGGAGCTGAGTGTGTGTGTGTGTGTGTGCGTGCGTGTGTGTGTGCGTGCGTGTGTGGACTAGCATTACTATACTTGTGGGGACCTACATCTGTTTACATAGTCACGTGTGGGGACTTGCCTCCCTTATGGGGACAAAATGGAGGTCCCCATAAGGGGAATCATTAATTTTAGGGTGAAGACTTGGGTTAGGATTAGGGTTAGGTTAAGGGTAAGGGTTAGGGTTAGGCATGTGTTGGTTATGGTTAAGGTTAGGATAAGTCTCTAGGAAATGGGTTAGGGTTAGGTTTGAGTTAGAGGTAGGGTTATGTACTCCGGGTTAGGGTTAGGGTTAGGTTAGAGGTAGAGGTAGGGTTATATAATCCGGTGTGGGACGAGGTTGCACTGGCCTAGGGGTCTGTGGATGGGTGTTGTGAGGGTGTCTGTCTGTTGGTGTTGGGGTCCATGGGCCAAGGAGGATGAGTGGGTCAGATCATCCCTGGGACTGGTGGGCAGAGGAGAGGGAGGATCCAGAGGAGATTTGTCTTAGGCGTCGTTGAGTCCCCTGGCTGTGGTTGTCCCTAGTTTCTGGATCCATGATCTTTCTGTTGGGGTTGGGGTCAGGTGGGGGATGGTTAGGGTTAGGGTCCGGAGGTGGAGGCCGATCAGTCGATGGGTGGCGCAGACCCTGGATGGGTCCCATGGGGTTGGGACTAGGGCCAGGACCAGGTGGGGGGTGGTTGGGGTTAGGGCTAGGTGGGGTAGGGGTGTCGGTGGGGGATTGGTCCGAGTAGTTTCCATGTTCCAAGGGGTTAGGGTTAGGGAGGAGGGGGGTGGGATGCAGACCCTGGTCTGGGTGGGGGAAATCAGGGTTAGGGTTAGGCATATGTTGGTTATGGTTAAGGTTAGGATAAGTCTCCAGGAAATGGGTTAGGGTTAGGGTAAGTCAATGTAATGTCCCCTGAAGCGATGTATACATGGTATGTGTGTGTGTGTGTGTGTGTGTGTGTGTGTGTGTGTGTGCATGCGTGCGTGCGTGTGTGTGTGTGCATGCGTGCGTGCGTGCGTGCGTGCGTGTGCGTGTGTGTGTGTGTGTGTCAATAGTAAGAGTCAGAAAAACACATTAAAGTGATATTCTCACTTTAATGAGATTACATTTGCATTGTTTGTTTTGTGAGGAGAGTATATTTGTGAGGGAAGAATAAAATAGATGGCACTGAATTATTTTCAAGCAGACATCAAGGGTGGAACTGCATTTAATGATGTCTACCACCATATGGTAAGCCCCTTTGTGAGGTGTTCTATGCTGTGCTATTAGATATTCACACACTGTGCACATGTGTCCACGTGTGTGGTGAAGGTCGAGAGTAAAGCGTATTCTGTGTGTGTTAGCGGTGAATGTGTGATGTTAGGTCTGATTCAATAATTCAGTGCTCAATATAAAATGGTTTTCTGTTATCATGAATGTTTAACTCATGAACAGCATATACAATAACAACTCTACATTATAAAGTATGAGTGCTTGGACAGGTGGGCTGTAAAACAAGCCTAAAGTATAACTGTGAGCTGGACAGTTAAATCAAAATGTGAATGATGTGGTCTTAACAGGCACGAACACCATGTAGGTTTTTGTGGTAATAAAGTGGTGCAGGAATGAGTCCTAACCCCTCATATGATTTAGCATGTTAGCACGTCCAGGCTACATTGTCTGGAAGTCAATACACTGAAAAAACTGCAACACCGATGTTACGTTCCGGCTCGTGGAAAGTAACAAAGAACCAGTTGGAAGTTGGTAAATTGGAAGTTGTTTATTGAGGGAGCTCAACAGAATTGGCAACAAGCAGCCACAATCAACCTGACTTTAATTAAGTGTTATATTTCATCAAATTTCACATTTCCGTATTAGGTAAGTTGAAAGAAATAATATTAAGATGAACCTAATATTTTTTATTTCAATAAATAACATGTTATTTCATATTATTGCTGTCAACCTAATACATACATACATAGTGAAGTGGAGCTTCCTCTTTGATGACGGATAAACCTCCAATCCTCAGTGAGATCTGGTGAGTTGGGATAAGCCGTCCCATGAGCTGGTTCAGTTTATCTCCATGAGAGGGTGAAGCTTCATGCTCCACCCAGCCTCCGGAGAGAGGACTGTCCTCCATGGGGACATCTCTGTGACACTGAACTACTTCTCACTGCAGGTCACCCAGATGTCATCATCTCCTCCTCTCCTCTCTTCTTCTCATCCTGTCATCTCTTTGCTCTCCTTTTAATTGGCTGCTTCCTTTCTTTCTCCCAAATCGACAGCATTTAAAATTAAGATGTAGGAAGAAACTTTGCTCTATCTTACCTATAACATTCTGCTTTTCCATGTATCCCCCCCCCTCCTTTTTAACAGTTTACTTAAAGGGGCTGATAAAGCTCTGATAGGAAGCGAACGACCCGCTCCACCCGTCTTTTAGCATGAAAGATGCGAGTTGAGGTCGAGCTGATCAAATGCTTTATCTACACCGAGGCCCGTAGGAATAAACAGGCTCACTCTGAAGTGTTTCCTGTAATTAGGTGATTAGCACATACAGACACACACACCACACTGTGGTGCGTCTAGTTCTTGGAATGCCATCCAACCCATGTGTACAATAAACACAAATTACTGAGAACGATACAAAAGTTTCATCAGATTGTTTCAGCACTGATGTGTTGCCAAAAGTTTGGCATTCCTCAACTACTTTATACATATACACACGCATTCAACTGCGCTAACCAAAACACTGAAATGCTACATTGATGGAGTTTAATGGAGCCCTATTCTGCTTTTGTGCGTTTTCCTTCTCCTGTAGTGTGTTCTATATCAGGCCTATTCAACTAGCGGCCCTCGGGCCGAGTCAGGCCCTTCATAACTTTGTTCTGGCCCACAAGAGGTTGCCTGCAAATTGAAATGGCATATGTGTAATAGCATAAATAAAACTAATGTCTGATCACACTAAATCCGACAATGCGGCGAGAACGCTGGTTTTTCCATTCATTTGAATTATTTTGAATCCATTACTTTGCTCATTAAAAAAACCCTCACTGTGTCCGCACTTGTCATTGGCTCAGTCAAACTCACGTTACACACTAGGTTCGCGGGCCAGTGAGTAACAGCTTCAAAATGTCTCTCTCCAAGCCCAAGAAACGTAAAGTTGATTCGGAAAATCGCCAATTCCAGATTGAATGGACTGACAAATATGTATTTACTTTGCCAGCCGCAACAAGTAATACACCGGTGTGTTTATTGTGCAACAAAAGTATATCCGTGATGAAAGAATACAACGTAAAGCGACACTACAACTCAAATCACGGCTCGTTTTCTGCCAGTTTTCCCGTGGGCTCAGAGCAACGGAGAAGGGAAGTACAGGGACTGCTAGCATCATTTGAACGGAGTCAAGTGGCTTTTAGTCGCTGCACAGAACAAGAGCGAGCTACGATAGCATCCCTGCGAGGAGCCTGGACACTAGCCAGACAGAAGAGGCCCTTTACCGACGCGGAGACCGTTAAAGATTGCATGCTTGCTGCCATCGATTAAGTGGTTATTGACCAAAAAGTCAAAGACAGCGTCACTTCAGCCATTACAAAAGTATCTCTCTCAGACACAGCAACACTTCGCAGAGTGGAACTACTTGCAAAGGATGTGTCGGGGAAGCTTCTGGAAAACCTTCGAAAAGCAGAGTTTATATCAATCGCTTTGGACGAATCAACTGACTGTACTGACATGGCTGTGCATCTATGTGAGGTTTTTCGATGGAGTTCGCTTTAGGGAAGAACTTCTGGGGCTTATTCCGTTGGAGGGACACACTACAGGTGAGGTTATCTTTAAAAGATAGTCTCGTTTTTTAACGAACGTCAACTGGATTTAAAAAAAGTGTGCCTGTTGGTCACTGATGGCGCTCCAGCTATGATCGGCAGAGTGCAGGGGCTGGTGGCGCGTCTATCTGCCACAGCCCCACACAGGCAGTATGTACACTGTATTATTCATCAATCTGTGCTGTGTGCAAAGCTCAGTGGTGATTTCAAAACACCATGGACACTGTCATGAACATTGTGAATTTCATTCGCTCAACCTCCAGCCTACAACATCGCCTGTTCCGTCAGCTGATTGCTGACACGTTAGCTGACCACACGGACTTACTCGTCCATAACGATGTCCGATGGCTCAGCAAAGGAAAGGTCCTGGATCGTTTCTGTGAACTCTGTGTCTTTCCTTCGCACGAGTAAGCACAGACGAGCTACAAACCTCTTGGAGCGCATGTTAGATGAATAGTTTATGGCAGATGTTTACTTTCTGTGTGACATCTTCGGACACTTGAACACTTTGAATTGCGAACTGCAGGGTCGCGAAAAGTCTATCGCTGATTTGGGTGAAAGACTTTGTGCCTTCAGGACAAAGCTAACGATCTTCAAAACAGACCTGATGACGACCAAACTGCTGCACTTCCCAAAACTCCCTGCATGTATGACCACGTCACCTGGAGCGAACACAACGCCAGTCATGACAGACTTCATGACAACATTGACTGATAACTTTACTGACAGATTCCAAGGCTTCAGCATTCCAACTGAGGTATTGCAGTTTGCCCGTGACCCGTCTTCCATCAAGCCTGATGCAGACTTCTGTGTAAAAGTAAAAGAGGTAATATCTTGCATTGATGAGAGCCTCTTTCAGGGGGAGCTGGTTGCAGTCTTCCTTTGCTTTGAAACAGCTCCTGCAGTGTGAGGGTGGAGTGGACTCTTGGTCTAACCATGTTAGCCAGTATCAGTACCCACAATGAGGAAGGTGGCCTTGCTTATCCTGACAATGTTTGGATCTAACTATAGTTGTGAGTCTAGATTTTCTCATATGAATGCCATCGAAACGAGGGCACGCTGCTCCTTGACCAATGAGAAGCTGCGTGAGTGTCTCAGGATTGCTCTGACCATTTAGGAGCCAAACTGCTGACATAGCTCAATCAAGGCAGTGTCATTTCGCTCACTGACTCAAACAGGCTACACATGACAGAAGTCTGATCCATGGTATGTAGGCAGATCTGTTTTATGGTCATTCATGTTATGGTCATTCAAACAAGCCTACTTACTGTTTCGAAAATTGTAAAAAAATTCAAAGATATGAATGTTATTGTGAGTCTGATGGCTATTCTTTTACTATGTTCTATTTGTATTTAGTATTACATGTTATGGACTTCAAAGCACCTCATGTATGCTTGGAAGTGTTGAGGATATTATACACAGGGCTACTTACTGTTAATGTGATGAATACTGTTGTATTATATTCATCTTGTTTTGTACATTAGTGGACATGGAACTGTTGGGGGAAACCCTCATGTCTCCTTAGTTTTAAAGATGCAACATTTTGCACTTTTGTGTCAAGCCTTGTAACCAAAGCTTTCCTACTTTGTATTGACTGGTTGCTTTCTTTATGATTTCTGTTGATACAATTAAAGTAAAAAAAGGGATGCACTTGATGTATTTAATGTATTAGTATCTATTAACATACTGTAAGCAAGAGTTATTTGTAGTGATTCCTTGACAAAGTATTGTGTGGCCCACAAACCCCCAGTGATTTTCTTATTTGGCCCACCTGCTAATGAAGTTGAATAGCCCTGCTCTATAGGTTTGTGTGAAAACCTTTATAGGACTTTATAGGATTGCTACCATAACATTGTGACATCACTATGTAACACTCACGTCTTTATTTGGCTAGGGCTCAAACACATTGTACGTGCTAAGGGCCGGACATGTCTAAGCTGTTGACCAATCACAACAGAGCTGGCCAGCTAGGGGGCGCTCACGGACCACTGGTGGTCCGTGAGCGCCCCCTAGTGGTCCGTGAGTATATTGGTAACATTTCACATTTTAAATAAATAAATACATTTAAGTTTTCCGCACTCTCGCGGGAATATCTCCGCAATGGAGCGAGCTTAAGTTTCACTTTCTATTGCATGATAAAGCTCAGGGCAACACCTTCATCACACATGTTGCCACTTGTTTGTACAATTGTCAGGCGATTTATAATCTGTTCTAGAAAAACGATGTGTTTTGGGATATTTGTGGAGTTAGGTGATCCACGGGTGTTTTTGTATTGGTTAAGTCCTTGGTATGAAACAATGTGAGAAACACTGCAGTAGAGGAACAGTAATGAGCCTGATAGTCCTTTACATAATGTGTGGCCTCGCTTTCTGAAGGAACAGCTTGGTTTTACTTCCGTTGATTATATTGTCCCTCGATTACAACCAGGAAATGCATTGTGCTCATTTTGAGTGTGTGTGTGTGTGTGTGTTGTGTGACTTGTGTGTAATATCCTGTTATGTTACATCTAAAATAATCGAACTGGCTTTCATAAAGGAGGAAACACAGCGACAGTGAAACCAGACACCACATTGTTTCATTATTCATTCCGTGTGTTGTTCTTATTGTCACCTCGTTATTACGTCCAACGCAATGTCCAATCTAAATGAGCTAATGACAGGCCTAGTCAGGATTGATGGTTGTCACAGTAACACAACACTCGCTATGTCTTGGGAGTTTTCAGGAGCTTGGTAGTGGACTAGAAATTCTGAATATTATATTAGAGTTTTGTTGACTGTTGCCATGACATTAATATGAAACAAGTTAGTAAGCAGTGCCGTAAGCCCGTTATCCTTTACCCACCTCCCGATGAACATGAGGTCCTGTGCACACCCTCCACCTGAAGGCAGGCGGATGCATGAACACCTTGTTAAAGCACACTTAGTGAAACGCCCTCATTACCTCAGTGAGACCCTGTGACCTCATTACTCCCCTCATTCCCTCCAGCCTGAACCAACCGGCTCCCATCAGCCTGCCATCAGTCAGGATGGAATATTTAAAGCCAATCGCCATGCAGCCTGCAGAGTGGATTTCAGAGCTGCCACGGAGATTTATCCTCACTGACCAAATGAAGATAGGAGAGTGAACGTTATGAGTGTGATTCACGTAGCCTGCTTCCTTTCTCTATTCATGCCTCCTCCCTCCTCCCTCCTCCATCTCTACATAGGCCCATTCATCTTTCCTTTGGTGCGGGGCACTCTCATCAGTATCAGGGAGGATTTCTGTCAGGAAATCTTCTTAAAGCAGCGCTTGGCGTGGACGCCCATCTGATCAGGCTAAAGCATGAAGAGCATCTACTCTAATGAGGAGAGGGAGTATTTTGCGCATTTCATAAAAAAGCGCCACAAGTAAAAGAACGCTGCAAATAAAAAGAATTACAGTGTTTTTTACTTGCACTGTTTCGTTTACGCAGCACTTCTTTAAACACTTAGCATGTGCTGTCACATTGGGAAAGATGTTTCATTTGCACGTGTTTGTGCACTTTTGTGTTTTTAAACGTGCATGGTTTTTGAAAGTGCATATTCTCCTGTTGTTAGTGTGTAGGGCCGTTGCACTTTTCTGCACACTGCAGCCTGTGAACCCCTCATGGCCCTCTCACAGAGACACTTGGGGAATATGCTTGCTTGCTTTCTTGACATATTCTCTATCCGTCTGTTGTGTTAAATATGAAGCTTTATCCAGGAGGCGGCTTAGCACAAAGAAAGAGAGCAGGTCACGTTATAGTCCGCCCCATAACCCCAATAAAACCACAACTGATTAATCTAACAATATATCAGATGTCAGAGAGCTTTTGGGGGGCTGGGGGTGGGTTTCATTACTCCCCCTGCTCCCCCTCTTATGCTAAGCTAAGCTCATGGCGGCTGGCTGTAGCCTCATATCTTTTTTTGTTGTACATTTGTATTTATCGGGTTATCTCATTAAGCAGATGCACTTTGTTCAGAGTATAACATCATAAGTCTACATGCAGTATAAGCAAAGGAAACAAGAACAAAACTCTAATATGCTTACATATTTGCTTGTAGACATATACATTATTTACATGAGCAGCCTGATATTTAGCAGGTCAGCATAACTGAAGACAATCAGCATACACTGGAGAAAAGGTGCTTTAGCCCAATAATAATAATTACATTTGGTTCTTTTGTTTTAGTTTTTGCAATACTTGCTATGTGTTGTTTTTGTATATGTTGTACGTTATCCTTTCCGGAGTGCTCACTTGGCTCACATTACAGTTGTGTATAAGACGGCTCCTCAGACGTACAGCCGGCTTACTGCATCATCACAGAGCCGCTCCACACTGACTCACTGCCTTTATGCTTAAGCCTCTTTGTGTCATCTCTACACGTGCACTGATCCAACTCTCCATCCATCAGACAGGAGGTCTGCGTCTCACTGCAGAGCTTCTTAGGGTCTGAAGAGTGATTGACACCATGAATCTCCTCTCGGTCTCCTGTCCTTCTTTCTCCTCCTTTCCCCCGCTGCTTTTCATCTCCATGCCCACCTCTATCTATGTCTTAATGACTTCATTATGACTCATTCCCAGAGGAGTGTAGCCTACACATCATGTCTCCCTCGTCACCGTCAGCTCCATCAGTTTCTACGGTGACATAGAAACTGATACAGATCTCGTACCTGTTATTTGGCTCTAATTGTAGCTGTGCCATTAAAGCTTCAATTAGAAATAATATTCATTTAAATTAATTGAGTCTCACAGATGTATATTTGTAACCTGCATGGCGAAAAGGGGACACATGTGCCCCCCAAACAAGGCATTGTTGGGAATGGTCCTGTTGTCGTGCAGTGGAGGGATACTACAGTCTGCATGGTTGGCATGCGGCTACTTTAAAATCACTATTTTTGGAGTGCAGTGAGGTTGATGATGAGTGTTTGTGCTGTGGATGTCATTAGCTAGTTTTTTTTATTTTTTTGCAGTGAGATTCACAAATATCAGGTCTATCACACTCGTTAACACATGCACACACAACAGTTGCATCAATGTATGCTTTTTCTTATGTACACACACCTGTCACATATCTACGTGCTTTTTGATGAACACACACACACACACACACACACACACTTTTAGATGGCACAACATCGATTCACGTACATATTTAATCAATTGCCGTGGGTGTGCGAGTGAGAGAGAGTGTGTGTGTGTGTGTGTGTGTGTGTGTGTGTGTGTGTGTGTGTGCGTGCGTGCGTGCGTGCGTGCGTGCGTGTCTGTGTGTGGATGAACACGGTGATGCTGACTGTGGACCAGCTGGGGACACGTTAACCACTTGGTGGGTCTGGGCCTCTGCTGCCCCCCTCTGGTCATACAGACACACTACATGTTTCTGTGACTGGAACCTGAAGCTCATTTCAGGCTGTTGGACACACTTGACCTGTCTGTCAGCCTCAGCTGGATCCACAATCTGCTTCTTTGGAATTCATTGAGCCCTCTTCGACATTTATCTCGATCAGAATTGTTGTGACAGTTGCTCCATTTTAGAATTAAATAAATCAAAGATTCATAAAAAAAAGGAGTGCTATTTTCCCAGATAAACTGTTTTCTTTCTTTTGTTTTGCTCTCATGTTGACGTCACATATCTACGCCATATGAAGTCCCATATAATTCCCTCAGCTCAAATCTTGTTTAGATGGAAATTGGGAAGCTCTGATCCTGACAGTGACCTCTTGTGGAGTATGTCTCATCACCAATGTTATTGTAACAGACATGTATTGAAGATCGGACCTGCATGGATACACTCTTAGCTTTGGTTGGTCGGGACAGCATTTGCTGTGATTTTTAGGACTATGATTATACTTTACTTCTTGAGATATGACGGTCTCATTGTGAACTCTGACAATGAGCTTTATCCTTTGCATGTTTTAATTTATTTAGGATATTCTGGTGTTTAATGCTGGACACCCAATGCTTGGTAAACAATTGTCTTTAAACATCGAAGCTGTTTTTACCGCACGTCAGATCTCCTCACCACAGTCCATTAGTGTAGGATATATGATCAGATCCTAACTTCCCTCTCTCCCTCCCAGGTGTGTGGGCCCAGATCCAGATGCCCCAGTCCAGTATGGAGGTGATCCAGGGTCAGATGGTTGTTCTGAGGGCCGCGTACAGCAGGAGCTCCGGCAGTGACCTGAGCCTCAACACCATCATCTGGAACTTCCAGACACCTGACACCACCCAGCTGGTAAGGAGGGACACCCTACATTACATCATGGAAAACACTTAAGAGATATTTGTATATCTTATCTTCAAAAATTCCCAATTTAGGGTCAGTCAAGTACATCTTATTATCTTTTCATATCTTGCTCCATCAGAAATATGCTGCAGTACACAGGCTTGGGGAGTATTGGATTACATGTAACAGTATAATGTAATCAGGATAAAAAGATAACTGTATTCCCTTAAAGTTACATAAAAAACAGATGAGTCAGATTACTGCTACATTTAAAAAAATTGGGAATTACTTTTTAGGCTTTACAGAGTTAGTAAAACCTAAAAAGAGCATCTAGTGTGTGTTGTAAAGGATCAGATGTTCTCTCTTCTCTGTCAGCTGTTCTGTTCTGTAGGATAATACTTTCAGAGTGAGTCTATACTTCTACTGCCTGAGTCTGCTGCATGCTTTTCACTTTCTTTGCTTCATTTGTTCTGCTTTTAATTCAGTTTTAACCTGTATGTTCATACAATAGTGCGTGTGAGCTTAACTGTGTGTGTTGAACTCAAATGGAGCATTTCCTGTCAGCTCAGATTTTATTTCTGCTTTTTCAGACTGTAGTGTGTGCTCATGTGTTTCAGTGCTGGTGTTCAGGCTGCTGCCTGGATTAATGAAAGGCAGCTTTTCTTATAATATCTGAGCAGAGGACACGTTTTGATACTAAATATCTTGGTTTCTTCTTTGATAAGGTCATATTGTTCTGCTGTTTCTTTACTTTTATATTTAGATATTTAGATTTTGTTAGTGATTACATTTGTTATTAGGTAACTAGTTTTTGTGATGGGTTACTTTTGTAAAGAAACCCCCTAACCCTGACATACTGCCGTGTGTGCAGCCTAGCAGGGGAGTGTCTCGCTCCGAGGTGGACATATCTGGGATGACAGGATGAAGGATGTTTGCATGTTCCCATGTTTTTAATCTGCAAAGCTCTTCCTTCGTAAACCTTTAGAAATTAATCCAGGACAATAACTACCTGAAGGCGATATACTGTTTGTTCATACTGTACAAACACTGTTATTTCTTTACTGCTTTAATGCACTTCTCTGTAGATGAACGTGTGTTCCCATATTTTTATTATTTATGAAATCATTGTTGTGGTGGAACAGGAAATCAAGCAGGGAGGGGTTGCATAACAAGCGCAACCCTATGAAGGGCCGTGTAAGCCAACATGCAAACTCACCTCGGACGCACACACACTACTGAACACATCTGGCCTTGCACACACACAACTGAAATACTCTCACATTCACTACTGAACACCTCACACACACACTACTGAACACATCTGGCCTTGCACACACACAACTGAAAATGTACCTCACACACTTTAAATCCTCTCATATTCACTACTGAACACCTCACACACACACACACCCACACACACACACACACACAACTGAAAAGTAACCTCACACACACACAACTGAAAATGTACCTCACACACTTTAAATCCTCTCATATTCACTACTGAACACCTCACACACACACAACTGAAATGTAACCTCACACACACACAACTGAAAATGAACCTTACCTCACACACACACACACACACACACACACACACACACACACACACACACACACACACACACACACACACACACTATTGAAATACTCTCACATTCACTACACAGACACACTTCTATTATATGGCTCTGGCCCTGACCAATCACAGGTTGGCAGGGGCATGACGTGAACCTTGTCTGATTGGTCAATCCATTTTTTTTCACCAAGGGAAGCCAATTTCGGCTGTCCTCCTCTCGCAACAGAGAGTGCAATCTACTGTTTCACCATAACATCTAGAAGGGCGCTGTTTCACTCTTTGTAAAATACTCAATGAGAATGGGGGAGAGACGGGTCGGCAGCAACACACAACAAAGAATTTCCGAAACTATACGAAGTGTTTTTATTTATTTATTAAAATTATAACTACAGTCCGAAAAAACAAGGGAAGGCTGGCTTCCCTTGATCTCCAGCTGAAAACGCCACTGCTGTTAACTAACTAATGCTAACATAACTGTTGGCTAGAAGTACACAGCTTAATCAACCATATTTAACTGGCCTTTGTCCTCTCAGCCTGAAATATCAATCTCTTCAATAAATGGTAAAACTAAAAAGGAAAGATTCAATTTCGGTTTAGTTAGCTTGTTAGCTGTGCATGTTGCTAGCGGGTTGCTAGGCCACCTCACGAGCTGCGCCAGGTGATGTAAACAAGGACACCTCGATAGACCAGACCGTCTCAGTTTGTAGACTGCTCGGTCCAGTCTACGGCTGCGGTGCCGTTTCTCTATAAATCCATGCTGAATTGGACCTTCTGTTTCATTCTTCTTCTTTAATGGCGACTTCCAAACAGAGTAGAGGAGAACTATCACTGCAGCATTGTTCTTTGTTACTTCCGTTTCATTGCAATGACTTCCGTTACAGCCAGAATCCCCCTCTCACACACATAGTTGAAACACATGCACATTCCCTACTGAGAACCTTTCAGTAAAATGTTTTCAGTTACGTGTGTGTGTGAGGTGAATTTTCAGTAGTGAATGTGAGAGGATTTCAATAGTGTGTGTGGTTGGTTAATTTTCAGTTGTGTGTGTGTGAGGTGTTCAGTAGTGAATGTGAGAGTATTTCAGTAGTGTGTGTGCAAGGCCATATGTGTTCAGTAGTGTGTGTGCGAGGTTAGTTTGAATGTTGGCCTACATGGCCCCTCATACAACCCCCCCCAAACCGGCATGGTGTTTTTACTCATTACCTAGAGACCTGGCCGGGGCTTACAGATCGGCCCAGGTCAGATTACTGGGCTGTACAGATGGACGACCCAAAAGAGGATCAAATCCAAAAGGAATCATGGGAGAAGAGAACTCCCAGAGCTGGAAAAGTCACAGTTGATAAAGTGAAGCTTTGTTTCATGCGACTGCCATCCAGTACCTCAGATGTACTCTCATCTGTAGCCAGAGTGATGAGTGAGAAGGACAAACCCAAAGCCAACTCTCTGTAGAGAGCGCGCGCGCGTGTGTGTGCGTGTGTGTGTGTGTGCGTGCGTGCATGTGTGTGTGTGTGTGTGATGCACAGCCCTCCCCATGGTGTGTGAGGTCGTATCTGCTGACAAACTATTAAGCTAGTTTAACACTGAACAACTTGATCTCTTTTTTGACAGTGTTTGTATTCTCCAGCATCCTGTCGTCCAGTAATCGGGTCCTGCGGTCATATGTGTTACATGTTACAGTATTGGCACACACTGACTCCTATAGAGCGCTGCTGGCATATCAGATTGTTAAATCCATATGCAATCACACTCTGAACCACTGTCAAAAAAAACAGACTGCCTCCACCTGTGATCCATATGCCTGAAGCTACACTTATGTCAGCTGTCCAATAAGTGCTGTTTTTATTCGCCCCTACTTAAATGGTAAGGCTGGCAATATAATGTATGCAATATTATTTACTTCTGTTACTGCCAACAAAACAAACAGTGTGTTGGTCCATCCCTAAATACAATCTGCCGTCTGTCAATCAGCTACAAGACCACTGGTTCCAAATGAAGATGTGAATCTTATAAACTGGCCACGATATGCATGTGTACATCATGCAATAAACATTCGCTGGAAGCTAAACCGTTTCTTGCAAACATTTCTCTGGAAATAATCCACATTTGGTGCTTTGGTAAGATTTCAGGGCAGCAGGGTGGTGATGTGGAAGAAGATCTACTTTATTCATATCAGTGTTTACTCTGTTAATAATACTATTGGTGCTATTTGTGTAATACAAACATGGCAAACATGTTTTGGCCTGTACTTGGACTTAAACCAGTGACTGGTGACCATCCAGTTCCCAAGCCAAGCCACTGAGCCACTGTGTGTGGCACAGAATAAAGTACTGCATCACCTGGTGCAGCGGGGGGGCTTATTGAAGTGTGTTTATGTGTGAAGATGGTAGGCTTTGAGCATAGACTGTATACGTATATACATAGGAGTTCAACCCATCCCGTTTGTCTCCCATGGGACAAACTGATGTTCCCCTGATGGCTGGAGCCTCTTCCATTTCTTGTTATTTTACATCTGACCCTGGTTCTCTGTTCTCGTGTCCAGATCATCTCCTACACCAAAGGCTCCATCAGCGTGGGCAGCCCCCAGTTTAAGGGCCGCGTTGGCTTCAGCTCCAGCATGCCCTCAGAAAACCTGTCCCTTTACATCAACGACACGCAGGAGTCCGACTCAGGGCGCTATGTCTGCCAGGTCATCATCCCTGGCGACCCCGGCAGCACCGCCCAGCTCACTCTGGACGTGAAGGGTAGGACACATCCTTAGTATAAATATACTTCTTACCCTGAACACTGGACCTGTGTTGGAGATGTAAGAAAGTAATCACTGTGTGATCCTGTTCTCAGTGCCCCCGGCGGTCCCGAAGTGCTCCGTGTCGGGGAAGCCGGTGCTGAAGGGGAACGTGACACTGAGCTGCTCCTCCAGCTCCGGGAAGCCCCTCCCTCTGTACCGCTGGAAGAAGACCAGCCCCACCTCCCAGGTCTTCTTCTCCCCCATGCTCAGTAAGTGTCACACTCACGTATTATTGAGATGTATGAACCTGCTCCTGTCGCTGCAGCTGAGCAAGGGTCGACTTCAGACACGAAGATCAAGGAGTACGTTTGGGCTTTGAAGAGTGTGTGTAAAATGTGCATGTGATTCAGATGATGAATACATTCAGGTGGAATAAGCAACAGGTTTGGTTTTGATCCACTTGTTGATTATAATATTAAAATGAGTTGGATAAAACGACCTAATAATAAACTAGATACTAAGAAAGGATATGTTTGCAGACCAGAGGGTGTGAACAGGTGGAGTAATGGGGAGGGGCCTACACTTCTGATTGGGCTCCTTTAATCCACATGACTCTCAGCTTTTCAGACACTCACAATGTCTGCAATGTAGGAGACTGTCAGGTCCCCACAGTGCGGTGACCTGTCACATTATAGGTGAACATAACACATTTGAACTGTATGTCTACAAGCACTTAACTTATACCTGACTATCCATAGGACACATTTGAACTCAGATGTCTTGAGGTGAAAGGTCAAGGGACCCCACCTCCTCTCAGGTTCAGCGCTTTTCTCATGGTGGCCATATTCTATGACGTGAGCTCTGTTTTAATAGTAAACCATTTAATGCTCAGAAAGTGGCGCTGTGTGGACATACACCATGCTTTACCTGAGCCTACAACAGCTGACAGTACCAGTCCATTTTGAAGAGTGTAAGGAAAGTTCGGAACCTCTTTTGTCTTGTCTGTGGTTAATTTGGATGACAAAGTAACCAACACTTAGAATTAAAGATGAACTTCCATCTAAATGGTTGTGAATAATACAGCAAAGCATCTTCATATTGCTCTAATGCAGGGGTGTCAAACTCAAGGCTCGGGGGCCAAATCCGGCCCGCGACTTCATTTCATGTGGCCCCACAAGTGCTTGCAAATAATATGATATGTTTATTACACGGTTACATGCCGCTTTATAGCACGTGGCCCATCAACTAAATGTTCCACAACAATGCATCTCAGAATTTGCCTTTTTTTCTCAGAATTTTACTTTTGTCGCAAAATGTTACTCCCCCCCCCGAAAAAAATGTCATTTGTTTTTGGGATTTTGACTTTTTTTCCATAATTTGGCTTTTCCTTTTAAATCATTTTGTGACATTTTCACTGAAGAGACTATCAATTATTTGCCCTAGACTTCTACTTTCAGACGTAGTTAATTTACCCTATCTGATAATAATCCAATGCAGAGGCAATAATGTAATATAATATATTATTTAATATATATGAAATATTTATATATGTATTTTTAGATAGTCTTAACTGGCCCTTTGAGTGCAACCATGATGCTAATGTGGCCCACGATGAAATTGAGTTTGACACCCCTGCTCTAATGTGTCAAAGCCATGGATGCTTCTGCAGTGTGAGTGTGTTCTGTCTGGTGTGTGCATGTGGGTGTATGTGCATGTCTTAATACACATGGAGTAATGTGTATGCAACCTGGCTGGAGTGCTCCGTGTTCTCTGCTTGGAGTGGCCAAAACAAACAGTTGGGCTTATAACTCCACATTTCCAAGGTTCTTTTTGTTGGCCACATGTAGAGCTTGGGAAGCAGTGTCAGACGCGCAGTACAAGTGTCAGACGCGCAGTACAAGTGTCAGATGCGCAGTACAAGTGTCAGACGCGCAGTACAAGTGTCAGACGCGCAGCACAAGTGTCAGACGCGCAGCACATGTGTCAGACGCGCAGTCAAAAATCCACTGGACGTTGTGTTGCTCTTGAACGTTTTATTTCCAGACAAAATTAAACTAAATACGAAAACAATATCCCCTTTTTTAACGTAAACTTCAACAGCAGATCCTAATAATCTGTCTTTACTAAAACAAAGGCTGTGTGTAATGACGGTATTGCTGCTGCCCTCCCGTCACACACCGCACCTCCAATTGAAGGTGTTAGCCCCCCCTCACCTGAGCAAAGCGCACCTCCCACTGAAACAGAAACATTTATTAACAACGGTTCCAAATAAATCAAAACAAAATCAACTGCACTGTTTCAGACGAGAAGACCGGCACTCTGAAGCTGAGCAACCTGAACAGCAACATGTCAGGGAAGTACGAGTGCAGCGCCAGCAACTCCGCCGGCTCCGAGAGCTGCTCCATCAACCTGGACATCGTCACCTGTACGTAGCACCCAGCACCCGATGACATTTCAAAACATGAGTTCTTTAGCTAATGTTTGTTTTCTTGTAATGTTGACACACTCCTTTGAGTTTAACAAAGAGAACGTTCACAAAACAATATGAATGCTATGCAGACATAATTACTGTGTTTCCCATCATCCTTCCCGTAGCCACTAATGTGGGGATGATTGTTGGCGCCACAGTGGGCTCAGTGGTCGGCTTCATCTTCCTCCTCCTCATCTGCCTGGTTTTCCAGGTGAAGAGGCGGAGAGACAACGAGGACGACATGGCTAACGAGATCAAGTGAGTTGGTGTGGCGAGCCTTTATCAGTGTCCATGTATACATCTACAGGAGGAGTCATGTCAGGGACACGATGCACTCTGTGGCTGCGGTCAGATCCTGTCCTCTGTCCTCTGTCCTTCACTAATCACTAGTCCTTAACATCAGTGAAAAGGTCATGGGGTCAAGGAGAGATGTGAAGGAGAAGTCTTCAGGACATTATCAGAATTCCTTTATTCGTCCCGCAACGGGAACATTTACAACAGCAAGAGCATTAAGTCGAAAGAGTAGACTTACATATTATATGAAAAGATATGCACACGTTATGAATAATAAATAAACACATTAAGTCAAATCAAATAACAGATAAGGACCAAAGTTAAGAAACACCATCAAACTCAGTCCATATTTAGAATTCTGACTTCATGTGATGATTTCATAAACAGTAATAGGGGTAACGTTCATCGTTTGCCTTTCTGTTTAACATATTGTTAAAAGTTCAAAACAAATAAGAACTTTAGCAAGATTTGGAATAAGATATAAAGCTCTGTAAATGACATGACCTATGTGTGTTGGTCACTATCGGTTGTTCGATGATCGGCCTATTTGGTTTGCCACTTTATATGTTGGCGCTGCAAGGAATTGTGGGACAGCATTATGTGTAGTGCTGAGCTAAATGAGACAATGAAGAAGCATTGAATTCCTCTCCTATCATGTAGAGAAACAGCTCTTATCAAGGCTGACACCAAGTGACTTCTGGGTAATGTTACTCAGTTAGGAACCCTTCCGAGACTTAAACACTATTTGACAGTAATCTGAAACAGGAAGTTGACGTTGTGTCCTGTCCCCGCAGGGAGGACGCTCAGGCTCCTAAGCGTGTGTCCTGGGCTAAGAGTGGCATGGGGTCAGATATCATCTCTAAGAACGGGACCCTGTCCTCCATCGGCTCCAGCCCCCACCACCAAGAGCCCCCCCACCACGACAACAACCACCACCACCTGCAGCAATACCCGCAGCGCCCCCCCTCAGACACCGCCTCCATCATCACGGCCACGGGCAGCATGGCCGGGTACCGCCCCTCCCGCCACCACGGCGCCTCCACCCCCACCCCCACCCACTACAGCTACAACAACAACAGCACCCTGCCGCGGGTGGGGGCCCTCCCCTCGGAGGCCAGCACCAACGGCAACTCCCTCCCCAGGCCAGAGCGCTACGGCCAGCTGCCCCAGGCCCAAGTGCTCCCACAGACCTACAGCCAGCCTCAGCACCTCCAGGCTGCCCCCGGCCCCGCCCCCCCACCGCTGCCCACCTCCACGGTCACTGCCTCCAACATCGCCCGCATGGGAGGGGTGCCCATCATGGTGCCTGCACAGAACCAGGCCGGATCTCTGGTGTAAACCTACAGCGCTGACACAAACTGTCCTGCCCCCCCACACACTGTGGAGAGGGTCAGCTGCAGATATGTTGAAGGGGAACTCTACGCCTAGCGTTAGCAGGAACACAGGATGGAGAGCTCCACTCCACTTCCTGCTTGACTGTCAGACACAAACTGTTTTACTTATACGTTGTCTTTTATATTCTTTATGCACCGTATACATTTCAAACTGTATACTGTAGAAATGATTTTCATACATTTGTCAAGTATCCACTTTTCTACTTTATCAATGCATATCTAACATTTCATTTGTTTCTTTGTTTCATATTTTTCAAACGTTGTAATGTAATTGTTCTCCTGCCACACAAGAATGAAGCACATGGATAATGACCGGGGGGGGGGTCTCACAGATGAATATAAAATGATGAAGAAGAGGGCTAAGCAGGTCAGCTGTGTCCATTATCTGCATATGAACACAACCTAAAGAAGGGACTGTCAAGACACAATAGATGTTAGCACAATATATCAGACAGAGGAGTGAATGTCCGAGCCAGGGAGGGGCCAGGGAGGGGCTGGGTGTACAATCTGAAGACGTGTATTAATGAGTGTGTTGCTGCAGCAGCAGGACGTTATACATGATTCAAGTTTGGCATTGCAAAATATTTGTAATCCTTTTTTTGGCTTTACTTCTGTCGGTGGTTCAGATTATAAAATGCTTTCAGACTGAATTCTTTAAACACAGATTAGCAAAAGCCTCTTAGAATATTGAGCAGTATTTAGAAATGCAGTTTGGTGACTTTGCTGAAACACGAGTCCAAACTTTGAATAATTTAAAGTTGCCTGCTAAATTGAAATTGTAAATATGATATTTATTTTCATACAGCATAGCATAGTGTTGGCCTGTATAGGAAATATAACACAGGTCCCATGTCTGCCTGCAACACTGGATACCGAACCAAAGATGAACAGGATGGAACGCTTCATTATTACATGTTTCTCTCTTTTCTTTTTAATTCAGGTCAGTTGGAAAAAAACGGATTTGTTTCCAAGTTACAGTAACAGGAAGCTGACACAAGTCTTTCCAAATCAAGATCACTATTGTCCACGTGTTGTTCCGGAAGGTGCCTCGATAGTGCTCTGATACTGTTTCCTTTCATGAGAAACACCTCCTTTAAGTTTGGGGCTTTAAAGCAACTTCCGGAATATGATTAAATAAATGGCGGCTTAATACTGCTACTGCTAGTTTCCATTTCAAATAAGAAATATCGTTTCCATCTGTAGCTCATTAACACACTACATGACACAGAGGCACTGTGCTCAGTGAGTGATCATTACGATTATGAACTTATTATAAATGTTAGCTTTTAAATGTATAATATTTTTATGCAGTGTCAGTATTTCAAAATGGCTAAAGTCTTAATAATAAATAATGCGAAAAATCAATACATCTATAAAACGTATGACTTAAAAAAGTGTTAGTCATGTTTTTTTCTCTCTACCTTGAAGTCACAAAAATGCCTATTGCGATATAATTTGAATTATTTAAAGAAAGGAAAAACAGATATATGTGTAATGATCATACTATCCATTGTGCTGTGTTGTCATTACACTGGAGCATGTGTGAGCAGAGGAAGTACGTGAGGATGTTGAAGAGTCACATCATGTGTTTCACTGAAGCCTGACGGGTCAGTGAGCTGCCAGGAAGCTTCGGAAGTTATTGTTTTTTGTATTGTTTTTACTACATTAAAGCCAAATGACAAGAGTTCATGTGGGAAGTGGTAAGGAAATCATTTATAGAGCTACATTGTTGTGAATGGCAGTGCACAAGAACATACAAATGTATTCAAGACAAGCCTTTATTTTGATACAGTGATGTATAAGAGCACAGAGCTCGCTGTCAGTGAGTTCCACCATGATGGATTGTTCTGGAGGCCAGACGCTCGTCATGTAGGCAGTAGGCCTGACCTGTGGACCTCCATGTACAGTGTGCACTTGTATACTCCATATTTATGTTTATGGAAATCTTTGTAAAACATTTTCAATTAAAAGAGAAATGATCACTTGTGTGTGTGTGTGTGTGTGTGTGTGTGTGTGTGTGTGTGTGTGTGTGTGTGTGTGGTCTAGCATTACTATACTTGTGGGGACCTACATCTGTTTACATTGTCACGTGTGGGGACTGGTTTCCCTTATGGGGACAAATTGGAGGTCCCCGTGAGGGGAATCATTAATTTTAGGGTGAAGACTTGAGGGTTAGGGTTAGGCATGTGTTGGTTATGGTTAACCTCTTAAGCCCGAAGGTCCCCCCAATGGACCCCTCTCACCGTTTTTTTACGAGACTATGTCTCAGGGCTTCTTAACATTTATGAAACTATTAATGTTTCATACCCTTTTAAAGGTAAGACACTCCGCTAACTGAAAATAAGAACAATTGTTAGCTAAAAAAAACACAAGAGTAGCCTAATACCAAGCCTTTGAATTAGCATTGAGCGAAAAAATGCTAACTAATGCTAACGCTTTTTTACACAGAACTCACGGTAGAAATGCTCTTATTACTATCTTAACTGCACAAACAAGATATACGATTTAAAGCTGAGACTCCACAGATTCCACACATGTAATGTCATCCCTGTACGACCTCGAATTCCTGGAGCTATCAGCCAGAAAAGAGAAAGTAAACAACATCCGGTTTCAAAAATATTACAATAATTACGTCTTACCTTTTTTGATTTGTGATCAAAAGTTGTGTTCAACGGAATAAAAACGCCGCTCAAGGTTAATCCAATGTCTTTGTGTCACGTAGAAATGTTTACTGAGAATCCATCATCATATTAATGGCAATATACTGGGTATAAAGTGTTGTACTTTCAGATATGTTTCGTTTGCTTCTCTATTACGTCCGCAATGGTAATGTTTACGTGGATTTGGGAACTGCCCATCGATTCTATTGGATGTAATGGTTAAGAAAAAGGTGTAAATCACCCAAATCGACCAATGGGTTCCAGAGATATGGTCCTGCGTAAAGTATAAAGAATGCCAGCCAGCTTAAGTACATTATGCAGCAGACTTTAGGCTACTTATTGTTTACTATGTAAGGAAGCAGGAATTGCAGGACCCAGAGTGCATGGAGCACAGAGCGGACAGCAGTTAACGGAATTGCAGTTTTATTGCTTATAGATTATCAGAACATTTCAAAAGGGACACAGCCACATTGGATATTAACCTATGGATTAACTACATCATCGTTGTTATCGTTTTAATGCCATTGAAGACCAGTTTAGACTAGACAAAGAGGAAGGTGAGCCATGTTAGCCTGTGTGTGTGTGTGTGTGTGTGTGTGTGTGTGTGTGTGTGTGTGTGTGTGTGTGTGTGTGTGTGTGTGTGTGTGTGTGTGTGTATTGTAGCCATACGAGAGCATCACATTCATCTTCTCAGCAGAAACAGTAACATTTAATAACCGCTGTCTGCATCTTCCCTCTACTGGCCATAGTAAGCCAGTACAGGGTAACACATATTTCCATTACCACCTTTCAGAAATGTGTATCACTATAACATTTATTTCCTAATATACATTATAATGGATCTAGAAGTACAAAAATAAGCCTTTAGAAGCATTTAAATCTACTTAATATATTTCACAATCCCGGAGGTCATCCTGAGATATAATGTAGGACTTTTTTTGCAATACAGTGCAATAATCACTTTGTTATAAATGTCCCAACATTTTTAGCCATAGCTTTGTACATATTTTGTTTAACTAATCCTTTCTTTCCTATATTTGATAAGTGAGCTTATTATTTATGATGGCATGCCTTTTATCCCCTGTTATCCCACTGTTTGCTGTAACACTGTATGTCCCCGTTGCTAATAAAGGAACTCCGATTCTGCCACCAGGGGCTAGCACAGTCCCTCTATCAGCGACACAAGAACCCTTATGCTAAAGTACACATACATTTCAAACTCAACCCTTTCTCTGCATATTGTTGTCTTAAGGCAACAGACACACATTGTAACATGTTAAGTCTTGTTTCAGGGGCAGATCAGGCAGAGCCACAAGTAACAAACTGCCAGAGAAGGTTAAACAAATCTGATAATTGAACAACTTTAAATCAAGACAAGCATTCAAATCATCCTAAGAAGCATCATTGATGGTTTAATTATATCTATATATTTGTATTAAACACTAACACTTTGATTTTTGTTTTGTTTCTTCAAGTGCAATTGGTTACTGATAAGAGATGTGTTATGATGCTAGCCCTGACCTGATGGAGTTGTGGTTCTCTCCTGCTCAGAGCAGTGACAGATCCACCAATCACAATTGAGAGGAAGTTCTGTAGCATTTTTTGCAAGTGTGTGCTGAAAGTTAGAAATACTGACCCATGAAGATCTATGTATTTTGTATTCAAATCTACAACAAATATGGTGCTAACATATAACATATTATGTAAATGTGAAGCATCCAGTTCACACACTGAGAATGGACTTCACTGACAGTGAGGTCCATTGGGGGTTTCCCTCTCCTGTAGTGTGTTACAGGTTTTAGTGCATGTAAATAGTCTGCAAAGGCTAAAACCCTGTTCTCTTCAGAGGGAGTTTCTCTCCCATACAAACACCCTTTGTGCTGCTGTAGAGATATCCCGGGGCTCATCAGGATTGACATGATACCTAAACTCTGAGGGTAAAGACAGAACGACAGATGCAGTCAAAGCTAGGGTAGAATGTTTATTAGAATTAGCGATGTAACATTCACCTACATGGCACAGAGGAAGTCATACATGTGCTAATGTGCTAATATGCACGCCTTATTGAAATGAGCTCATCACATCAGGGGATGATATATCAACAAAAACATACGCCTCCACTTATCCTGAACAGGGTGAAATGACACGGTAAATAAAAGTCAAAAGTCAACAACAGAGTTTATTTAAAAAATTTGAAAAAATGTAAAGTAATTGAAAAAGAGTCAGAAGAGCATATTCGGTGAACTAAAAAGCAAAAAGCTGTAATATGCACTGCACCCGTAATAGTCGCGTGTCTCCTCTCATCCACATGGAGCTACAGTACTAAGTTGGCAGAAAAGGTGCATGGCTTTTATATTCAAATGAATGTTCAAATAGAGTGTCATGTGTGGATGCGGTATGGCATTTCATTTATTTCAGTGTGGTCCTGATGAGTCGATGAGAACAGGCAACAGACCTCAGTGGGAAAGAGCTCCGTTTGAACACATGTTTAAACATTTGGCAACATTGAGATTATGTTAGAGGAAACAAAGAGACTGTAGAGAATAGAAATAAAAAAAGAAAGTAAAAGTAATGTTGTATCCCTGTAGCGAAGTGGTGTTGTGATATTAATAGCATGTCATGCTCCGTTAGTGAAGTCCTTTACGGTTGTAAACTACTTGTTGAACTTCAGATGGAGGCCATGTTGTCCGGCCTGAGCGCAGTGTGCAGGGTGAGCTCAGCGAAAGGCAGTAGTCAGAGTCGAGGTGGATACAATGATGTTGATGGTGAGGATCCATGATTGATAATGGTAGAGATGGGAGGTCATGCAGCGGGGGCCAGAGGCAGGGAGCGGTGGAAAGCCCTCAGGAAGAAGTCTCCGTCACAATGTGGCCCCTGGCCTCCAGAGGTTTAGGTGGGACACAAGACTGGAGAGGAGACAGCACAACAGTGCTGAGTCACTCAGGAGGGTGTATAATACATTATTGTAGCATAATGAGAAATAAGACAATATTCCAATCAGAGAACAAACTCTAATTTCACTGTTGTGGTTGTGTTTCCATTGAGCAGGTCTGCTCAATGGAAGGGTTCCTGTCAATAGAATAGTGTACTAAATGTACTAGTCGTTTCCTTACCTTTCAGTATGTAGTCAGTTAGCAAAGTAGGCACCTTCTCACTGTCGTCATTCATGGCATAGAGAACTAGGTGGGGAACAAAAGTGTTTGAACTCTGGGAATACTCTTTTCACCCGCTGGTAGATTTGAATTTGCCTTTGTGTTCTGGGCTATTCTTACTTTTTGTGAGCATCTGCAGGTCTTCAACCGTTGGAGGGATGCCTTTCTTCTCATATGGAATAACTGTGTTTAGATACTGGAACAGAGACGTCAATGATCAGGGTTAACACAGCACGGCACCGGAAAAGCAATAGCTCCACATTTTGGGAAATATGCTAATTGTCTCTCTTCCAGATTTAGGTGAAAGTATTAAATCCACTCTGATGTTAATATATGAATATAACGCTGGAGTCAGGAGATGAAAACGTCCCCTCTGTGGGACCAATAGAGGTATTCTGATTCTGATGGTTCAGTTAACGAAGATTTAGAAAGAGAAGGACACATTTAGCCTAGCGCTGCCTGTTATGAGTGTGTTACAGGTTCATCTAATGCTCATTTTTAACCATTCTCTTTAGTGTCGGGTGTATCATATTTAATTGTGTAATTACAACACCATAAAAGCAGCACACATGCTCTATAAATGGTTTGATTTAACCTAAAACTTTGAACTCTGTCTTTACCTGTTTCTCATTTCCTGTGCTTCCAAATGTCTGTCTGATGCCGGTCTGCAGGATGTTAGACAGCCCCTCCATGCTGAAACGCTGTGGGCAACACACACACACACACACACACACACACACACACACACACACACACACACACACACACACACACACACACACACACACACACACACACACACACACACACACACACACACACACACACACACACACATTACTGTATGAGAACACTGCTCTCTTGAGGAGCTTTCCTGGAAGACACTTACAGGCTAATGGACCTGAGATCCATTTGGCCAAAAGTCAATGAGAAGTAAGAGGGAGAGTTTTCCAGCACTGTGCGTTTAAAAAAAAATCGAATTGACTTAACTGCATGAAAACTGCAGAATAATGCGCACAAAACCATTTCTGAGAGAATCCGGGCACATTATCTCTGGGGGGGGGCATGGGAGAACAAGCTAGCATAAGGCGTGTCAAAGGGCATTCCCACAGACTCATAGTGTGAGTCATTCAGGGTGTTTAAGGGCGTGTGTCTCACCTTCACAGGCATGCTCCCACTCTTCTCTGTGTTGGCTGTGTTCCCTCCGGTCACAGGGGGCGTCCCCCCGCCCTGCAGGCTCAGGGTCTTGTCCCGGCGTCTGCGCTTGCTGCTGTCCCGCTGCTCCCTCTGCCTGTTCTGCACCTCCATCAGGGCCGTGATGAACGTGTTCTTCACCTCCTTCTCAAAGTCCAGCTCCTCGCGCCGGGCCAGCTGGCCGACCAGCTCCTCGGAGAACTCTCTGATGGTGGCCTCCACCCGCTGCAGCAGCTCCACCAGCCCCGAGCTGGGCATCAGAGTCAGGCCTGCAGGGAGAGTTGGGTTTTACTTTGAGCAGCTGTACCCAGCGGATCAGAGGTCATGCTGAAATATCCTCTAAATCAGGAGTGCTGGATTTCACTCCATTTGGCGGAAAAGACTTGTCCCCAAAACGATATGTTTCCTGCAACACCATTGGTCTCTCTGACACTAGCATTATCATTCATTTACTTAACTGTGTTCATCTTTTGACTCTTTCACGGTAGTGGTTCTCAACTTAAATTGAATTGAATTTCGGGCAGTTCGATCACCGAGTGATATCACCTCTGTAGATTATTCAGAGGATATACTTAATATGATTTATATTCCATAGGGGACATTTGAGAAAAATAAGCAACCATTTCAATTAATCTCATGACCACTTGGAGGATCTCAATCCTCAGGTTGAGAAATACTGACATTGCGAGGTGAAGACAATTGGGTCAAAAGCTAAATCCTCACACAGGTTCAAACCCATCATTTACATTTAACACTAACAATTTATTCTGAAAGGAGAAAACCATGTGGATTACTTAATCAAAACGTGTTATTTAACGGTGTCCTGGTGACACACATCTCTCCAACCTCTTCGCAAAAAGTAAACATGTTGTTAAATTAAATGGATATATATAACAACTTGTGCTTGCTTGTCATTTAGTGGGAATGCTGTGTCAGCATTCCCACTATCTGTTATGCTACGCACAAAATTCTTTATTATTCCGCCAGGTTATTTTGTGCCTCTTCTTCTCCCACATTCCACATCGCAGAAACTCCGTTCAAACATCAAAACGTTCAGCTCGGTCAGGAATCGATAACCATTACTTTTATCATTCATAACTTTCATAATTCCCGAGATACATCCCATAATTCATCAAATTTTTAACATGGAAGTCAATGGAGAAACTCTTCAGACTTCAACAATCTTCATGCAACTTCAACTGCTAACTGTTCATTCATACTTTCACTCAGAAACCTCATTCCAACTTTAAAATGTTACACATCATTCTGACATCATTCGTGTAAAACAACTTTTAAATCTGATTCTTACTTTTAGAGATATTAAACATTGTTCAGACCTTGTTTTAGAGGTTTTCTTCATATTTTAACATTAACTAGAGTGTGTGATGTCACAGCTGAGTGGAGGACAGATTTCAATTTGCCTTCATATTTTCTATTAGAACTGCCATAATTCACAAACCCTACATTCCTGAGACATACTTTTTCATGACAAACGTAGGAAAACATCTCGTAGCTTGAAAGATAAAAATAAATGAAGCAAAAATAATTAATCAAAATGCCTCTTGAGGGCATGACGTGACAAAAACGTTCAACATTCCTCCATTAAAGCCCATTGTAATTGCAGGCAGATATTTCCTCACGGTAGCAGCCGCACACCTTTAGTTAAATTGCCAAAAAGGCCACATTATTAACCCGAAACTACATAAAGATTACACTTCAGATACTTAACTTCCTTGACATGCTTCACGTTTTGAAATTTCACAGATATCTGTTACGGTTCTTCCACAAAACGTTCACATGTAAGAGGTTTATCTCTCATTCAGAACAATGGAAACCTGTGATCTCTGGACACCTCGTTAGCTCAACTATAAACACCTATGCAATGCAACACGATGATGTCATCGCTCCAACTGACGTGCTCAGATAGCAGACTCCAGAAAGCAGACTCCAGAAAGCAGACTCCAGATAGCAGACTCCAGATAGACTCCAGAAAGCAGCCTCCAGATAGCAGACTCCAGAAAGCAGACTCCAGATAGCAGACTCCAGATAGCAGACTTCAGAAAGCAGACTCCAGATAGCAGACCTCAGAGCAGCAGACTCCAGATAGCAGACTCCAGAAAGCAGACTCCAGATAGCAGACTCCAGATAGCAGACTCCAGATAGCAGACTCCAGATAGCAGACTTCAGATAGCAGACCCCAGATAGCAAACTTCAGATAGCAGACTCCAGATAGCAGACTTCAGATAGCAGACTTCAGATAGCAGACTCCAGATAGCAGACTCCAGATAGCAGACTTCAGAGAGCAGACTCCAGATAGCAGACTTCAGATAGCAGACTTCAGAGAGCAGACTCCAGATAGCAGACTTCAGATAGCAGACTCCAGATAGCCGACTTCAGATAGCAGACTTCAGAGCAGCAGACTTCAGATAGCAGACTCCAGATAGCAGACTTCAGGTAGCAGACTTCAGATAGCAGACTCCAGATAGAGGACTTCAGATAGCAGACTCCAGAGCAGCAGACTCCAGATAGCAGACTCCAGATGGCAGACTTCAGATAGCAGACTTCAGATAGCAGACTCCAGATAGCAGACTCCAGATAGCAGACTTCAGATAGCAGACTCCAGTTAGCAGACTTCAGATAGCAGACTTCAGATAGCAGACTTCAGATAGCAGACTTCAGATAGCAGACTCCAGGTGGCAGACTTCAGATAGCAGACTTCAGATAGCAGACTTCAGATAGCAGACTTCAGATAGCAGACTTCAGAAAGCAGACTCCAGATAGCAGACTTCAGATAGAAGTTAAAGGTCCTGCCCTCAACAGCTCTACTCAATTATGGGGTGTCATCATCATATGCCGTTTCCCTCACCATAAAACACGATGTCGCTATAACTCCTGTAAAATGTTCAAAAAGTGCTCAAACTTCACATGTGTGCCAACAGTACAGCTGTGAAGACATCTACGGGACAGTTTTGAGATTTCTTCAAATGCCGTTGCCATGGCAACACAATGCTCGCCATGAAACACAGTTTTCTCATAACTTCAGTGAAACTGCTCCAAACGGCCCAAGACTTCACAGGTTTGGTAACGATGTAGCCATCAACGCATCTAAGCGTATTATGGGATGTCATCAAATGCCGTTGCCATGGTGACAGATCATTCGCCATCAAGTTAGTTCAGAAGTTTGCAGTTCAAATATTCTGCTGCTTTTCCAAGCCTTTTTACTTTCTCTTCTTCTCTCATCACACATTCAAGCCCCCAGTGTTCATGTATCATTTCAATCTAAATTCTTCACTTTCTTCTTACACATTACATTTCAGCATAGCAGTTTAGCGTCAGCTTTTCAGCATAAAGCATTCCCACTAGCAATTTCTTCAGGAATTGCATTCTCTAGTTGATCATGTTGTCCATTGTGATATCTATAATGTCCAGGGAGGCAAGAAGGGGGGAATAGGGAGGTGGTCTATGGTATTTGATTGAAGGTGAACGACATGCTTCACAGGCACTCACCTGTGTACTACCTGTGTACGGTGTATTACCATTTGAAAGACTGCTTTACTGTAAAAAAACGTACCTTCGTAGGAGCAGTTGTTGTTGGAGGCCAGGGACAGCTGCCGGATCTCCTCCAGCAGGGAGGGGCTGGTGCTGGAGGAGCAGCGGCTGCTCTCCTCCTCATCCTCCTCCTCATCCTCCTCCTCCTCCTCCTCCTCCTCCTCCTCCTCCTCCTCCTCCTCCTCCTCGGTTTCAACAGGATCTGGAGAGTTCTCCATCATCTCATCTATCTCCTCAATGACCTTAAAGAGAGGATATGGCAGGATGCAGGGAGACAATACATGGATAAAAATGGGAATAGCACATCTAGCAGTTCAAATAGTCCAAACGGTTCCTCAGGGATCTGTTTTTGGTCCTTCACTTTCTTTCTTCATGCTGTTCACCCCACAGACTTGTTCCAGGATTGCAGGGATGATACCATTGATGTCATGCTTGATGGGCTAACCCCTGTTTTACACCCTGATTTATTTGTCATATTTTCAAAAACCGGACACTGAGAAAGGGCTGTTTGTTATTTAACACACACAAACACACTCCCACCCACCTGATCAGCTGTGATAAGAGGCTCTTCATTCAGACAGTTGGCGTTGTCATTCTTCTCATTCATCTCCTCCTCCTCTTTTTCGTGGATCTGCAGAAAGGGAGACAAAGCATGAGAGCAACACACAAACAGCTGGGACAGTACAGTGTGTCTTCGTGAGAGACAAAGCACTAAATCCACAATCATTTCTTAAAATAACTTTGCCTGGCATGGTGGAGACCAGTCACAGAAAGTCTTAGGGTTCAATATTTGATAGGTTTTATATTATTTAGTGTCACCTTTTATTAAACAATATACTCCACTATGTTCCATTTTCAACTCTGAAATGTGGTTCAGACAGACGGAAACTCCCACACAGCTGAACTAAAGGCTGGACTGGAGCACTATGCTGCACTTCCACTACCCTCCTCTCTCTCTGGGGCAGGACCTTCAGTCTGGCCTTGACCAGCCCAAACATGGCCCAGACTGCTAAGTGCCTGCTGTCCAGCTGCATAAGGCCATTAAGGAGAGAGAGGGAGAGGGGGGCTCTGCTGAATGGCAGCACAGTCAAGGTTGGCCAGGCATGTCTTCAGCATGAGAATAAGCCTCAGAAAGAAAGTGTCAGCACGATGTTAGCTGCTCAGCTGGACCTCTCAGACTAAAACATAATGATACATTGTGTCTTTCTGTACTGATATCAAACTAAAACTATCAAAAACAGATTTTACCCAACAGCTAAATTAGATAGACTATTTTCACAGATCTTAACCAAATATAAGGGGGTGGAGTGATTCATACCTCCTGGTCCGACAGATTGCCGTTGAGTCCCTCGGAGTCGTTGCCGTCCCAGGTGGAGATGTAGTTGTCGGTTAGAGCATCCCACACACTGCAAAACAGCACACACACATGCACTCATGTAACCAAGGTGAAGTACCACAGAGACATGTAAAACAGCATCGGGCTACAGTTTGGTGTGTTGTTTCCTCTGCCTGGTTGTCAGGAGATCTCCAGCAGCCTGCAACTTAGTCAATATGTCAATATGGTAAGTCAATGATGGAGGTCAATACACAGAGCTGGAGGCTGCAGAGAAACCATGCACAGCAGAAAACAGCTTACTACTCATTAAAAGGTATCCTTAGCAGAGGTTTAGATAAAGCTTCTCACATCATGGTGGAGGTCTCTGCCTGCAGCCGGGGGCCAGCATCTGTCTGAGCGGGACCACAAAGAGCAGAGAGAAGGTCTTTGTGTTCCTCCTCCTCCTCCTCAGAGGCTGGCTCAGGCCTGCTGCTGCCCCGGCACTGCCTCCACCCGGCACACTGGACACCATTCAGCTGACCGCTTACCTCACCACCCGCACGATGACATTATTGTGTGCACATAAACAATGTTGTGCTGACATTGTTCAAAATGTACTGATGTAAATAAACAGCATGAACCATTTTTCATTGCCACTCAAACATTGAGGACCGTCTGTTGTCAGAGAGAGGACTTATTACTTTTGATTGTGTTATTACTCTGTTAGGAAGTATGAAACACTGCTATGAAATACATTTGAACTCAAAATGCTGCTAAACAGAATATTTGTTTCGCAGAATAAAACCCACACTGATTACTGTAGGTCAACACATTTCACATAACTGTATCAGGTTAGTTGAAAGCAATAATATTAAGTTGAACCTAAAATGTAGAAAACTAATCCTCATTGTTGCTAACATTTACAAAGTAGCTGCAGCCCAAAATAATGGAATAACCTCTTAAAAAAAACCTCACCTCTCCTAAAGTAATGTACTAGAATGAAACCATTTGTTTGGTCAGGTGAGCTGTTCCCAAGGTGTCTAGCCTTATGCTAAGCTAACCTTGCTAACTATTGCTTTGTAACAATAATAACATTTTCCCATTTGTCGTTGAATGAAACGGAACACTTAAAAGTGAATGGAATTGAAGCAGCAATCAGCACACTACAAACCGTTACATGTACAGCTCGTACCACATGCATACTAGAGGGGCGGGGGCATCTGGCTAGCAGGAACAAGCACTCCATGTCACAGAGCTGTCCTGCTGTGTTAGTTGGCCCGCAGCCATGACATAAATCATTCTTCTCGTTCTCGGTCAGCTATAAAATGTGCGACAGTCTGTTTTCAAACAAACAGCAGAATGACATCATTTCTGTGAGGGCACAACTTAAAGATACCCTTTAAATCAGACCACACCTGCCAATGAAGAGTGATCATTGTCCAGTACGCCTATGCCATGACACGACTTAATGTCAGAGTTATGAACGTAAGTGCTTTAGTTTCTGGTTGAGATGATTTGAAATGGCCTCATGTATCTTGGTTATGGAAGGGGGGGGGCTATTAGGAAAAACCCCAGAGCAGGATGGAACGGATGTTATGTTGTTATATCTGTAAGAGTCCTCGGCCACAACAAATCAGTTTCAAGCATCATCATCATAACGTGCAGATTGTGGATTGACCATCCACCCGCAGTCATGTGCATCTGTCAGTGATCAGTAAATGCAGACCTATTTTATTAGGGCAATTTAAGAGTGCTTGTTAGATCATGTGATTCTTCTCCAAAGCTCTTCTCTACAACTACAGGCAGGCTATTTGTAGTTCGATTCATATCCACACAGTGTGAGGACCTGCGTGTTTCCGCCTGGCCGCCCGCAGCTGAAGGAGGAGGGTCTGCAGTCAGCTGGTCTGCAGTCAGCTGGTGTGCAGAGACAGACACAGTGGGAGCTAACTGAGGCGTGCATCATGCACAGTGAGTAATTCAGACTATGGCCCCCGGACCCGGTGCTGCTGACTCACTGGACCTGCTGACTCCCTGGACCTGCTGACTCCCTGGACCTGCTGAGACACTGTGTTTGCCCTGAAAGTGTGTTGTATATAATAATGGCAACATGATGACTGTAATTAATAATGACTGAGTGTAATTAGCACGATGAACTGGAGGCAGGCTATGGTCTGGCTGTCATATTGTAGCCTACTTTGTCATGACTCATTACAGTATTAATAATAAATAATAATAATAATAATAATAATAATAAGAATATATTTATTATGTTAGCGCTTTTACAGGTGCTCAAAGACGCTTTACAGATATAGTGAAAAGAAAAGAACAACAAATACATATATATATATATATATATATAGTTAAAGTCAAATGAAAATCAAGCATTACAAAAACAATCACACATTAAAAGCCAGATTGAAGAGGTGAGTGCTTTGAAGGTGGTGAGGTCTGTGCAGTCTCTGATGGGTTGTGGGAGTGTGTTCCAGCGGGAGGGGCAGCGACGGAGAAGGCTCTGTCCCCCCAGGTCCGGTGCTTGATGCGGGTGGGGATGGATAGGAGGTTGGCTTCTGATGAGCGGCGGCAGCGGGAAGGGGTGTGGTGGTGCAGCAGGTCTGTGAGGTAGCTGATTGTTGAGGGCTTTGTGAGTAATGAGGAGGACTTTGAAGTCGATTATTTGACGGACGGGGAGCCAGTGGAGGTTCTGGAGGACAGGGGTGATGTGGTCTCGGGAGCGGGTGAGGAGGCAGGCAGTGTTCTGATTTCTGGATATGTTGGAGTTTATTGAGGAGGTTGGATGGTATGCCGTAGAGTAGGGGTGCCCAACCAGTTGATCGGCTGGTCGATCGCGGGGAGATTCCCAGTCGATTGCGAGATGTGTCTAAAAATAGAACAACAATATTCTGTTTTATCGTTAATGTCCTATAACATAATCTTCCTGTGCCAGAATAATGCACATGAACGCATCAAAGCTTTGTGATTGCCGTGACCCCATGTGTCGGGGCGTGGCTGGTGGGCAGTGGGCACTAGTTAGCTGACGTTGTCCGTGTCAACCAACACGAGTGACAGTCCGCACACACACAAGACCACAATTATGGCAGAAGCAAAAAAGCCCAAAATATATCATTTTCACTCCGAGTGGGAGGATGAATATTTTTTTGTTTATTCCAATTCAAAGTCCATCTGTCTCATCTGAAATGCGAGCGTGGCTTTACCGAAGAAGGGTCATTTAAAGCGACATTTCAAAACGGTGCACACACGCTACGAGACGGAATTCCCTCCTAATTCTGCCCTACGCTCTTCTGTTCGTTGCATGCATATGTAACAGTAAAACATGTGAATACATAATAAGTTTGTGAATGTTTAATTCATAATAAGTTGTGAATTTTAAGAGATGTGATTGTTTCATTTAATATTTTAAGTTTTGTTTCCCATGGGAACACCGTCCCGTTGCACGTCTTTTTTTACTTCCGGTATGTATTGTCCACCCTCCATCTGTAGAATCACAGAACAGCCGGTCGTCAAGGGCTTGCTCGATTCGCTGTTTTTAAAAGGCATCATTGAAGTTGCACCGATAGAGGTCTACCGTTTCCCCGCAGCAAGGCTCCCCCCAGTTGACAGTTCGCTAGCACAGCTCCCCCGCCCCCCTCTCTCTATTTGGACTGGTAGATCTCGTCAGACTGGCAACTTTAAAAGTAGCTCTTGGTTCAAAAAAGGTTGGGCACCCCTGCCGTAGAGGATGCTATTGCAGTAGTCGAGTTGTGATGTGATGAATGCATGAATCAGGGTTTCAGCAGCAGAGGAGGAGAGTGATGGGCGGAGACGGGCAATGTTTTTGAGGTGGAAAAAGGCGGTCCTGGTGATGTGAGTGATGTGGTGGTTGAATTTGAGCTGACTGTCGAAGATGACTCCGAGGTTGCGGATGTGAGGGGGGAGATAGAGTGTGGCTGTCAATGGTGAAATTCTGGATGGCTTTGGTAGGGGTTGGGGGGCCGATGATGATGATGTCTGATGTTTTGGTACTGTTCAGTTGGAGATAGTTTGTTTGCATCCATGCTTTTATGTCTGAGAGACAGTTGGTGAGAGTGGAGTGTGTTGTGGGGTGATGGTTTTTGTTGAGATATAAAGTTGGATGTCATCGGCGTAGCAGTGAAATTGAAGGTTGTGGCGACGAATGATTTTGCCAAGGGGGAGCATATAGAGGATGAAGAGGAGGGGGCCAAGCACAGAACCCTGGGGGACGCCTTGGGACAGAGGAGCAGTGGAGGAGGTGCAGTTGTTGATGTTGATAAACTGATGTCTGTCGGTGAGGTAGGATTTCAGCCAGGAGAGTGCAGTGTCAGTGATGATGAGTGATGAGGATGTTCAGGTTGCCGGAGTCAGAGGAGAGGAGGAGGTCGTTTTCTATCACATTAAGATGTTCCTGCCCCCAAGAGGCATTGTAGTTAAAGGTCACCTGTCAATGTTATTTTTGGGAAATAGCATAGGTCTCAGATGTCTATGAAGTGTTTTGCTCAAAATATCAAAAAGATCACCCACTCTAGCCATGCCTCAAATCCCCCCGTTTCAGCCCCCCTTACTAAAATGCTGATTCGGGGTATAAAACTTTATATTGAAATGAAAAAAGAGGGGGTGGAGCTTATGCGGGACCCAGCAGATACTGTCTAAATGCTGCAGTGATTAAACGCCATATCATGTTCCAAACCACATCAAGGATTATTTCTGAAACAGTATGGAGCTCAAATGCTTTCTCTCTCTTGGGTTTACTACAAGGTGAGTACCTTTTATTTCCTGCTTCTCTTCACATAGCCTACTCTCTCCAGTACAGGTTAGCTCTGAGTGTTAGCAATGCTTGCTAATGTAAACACAGACCATATTATGTCCAAAACACATCGGGCATTGTTTCTGATAGCCATCATATTTGATGGCAAATCTGGATCAGCTCCGTTTTTAAAGATTTGCGCACGGAGGAAAAGAGAGAGGGTTTTATTTTCTGACACTTTGTGAGTTCCCTGACACACCGGGGAAACACAATTATGTATCCAAGATATCAAAAAAGTGCATTTTGCATGATATGTAACCTTTAAGTTAAGTCTCAGTAGTATAACATGAGATTTCAGAGTGATACACAACTGATTTGTTTTTTTTCTTTCAAACATTGTAGAAAGAACAACATTCCTGTCCCAAACAGCCGGAGAGAGAAGGGTTCAGCAGGTTGGTGTGAGAGGTCACATGATCCAGTAGGTCAGCTAATGGTGACTGGTCTTGTGGAGCTAAATACAGAATCTTGATAGAAGGAATAATATTATTTTAGGTCTAGATCGGTTCAATCATTTTAAGGAACGCCAGCATCTTTCCTGCCACACGCCTGAAGTAACATCTTTAGGAAGGGCTTCAGCCTATAATAAAAGTGATAGACAGATAAGAGACGAACCACATTTGATAACATGAATAACTATCAATGACTAGACTATAACAATCTGTACAGTACATTCACAACAGACTGGTACATGTGTTTACCTACCAGCTACCTTAACAAGGATATCTATTTGGGGAGTTCTGATCTGGTTCTTTCATGTTTGTTTTACAGGCATTCATTCCCTCCAAACGTGATTCATAATGTTGCCGAGGTGTCACTGCAGTGCAGACACCGAAGCAGGTAGTGGCAGAGAAAGGGAAATATATTTGTAACCTCTGCTCAGGTTTAGACTTGAAAAAGTCCATTGGTCAGTTTACCCCCAGATGGCTCAATTTACCCCTTGACTCGGATCAATTTACCCCTTAGATTGGGCAAGTTAAGCAGACAGACCTTTTTGAGAAGTAATATTTCCATGGCCCTTTGTGATGGATGCATTATATTCATTTTGATTGACAGAACACTTCCGGAAGTAAAGGTTGTTGTTGTCATTTTACTTCAATCTAATTTTTCCTTGCCTAGGATAACATAAGTAAACATTGGCTCATCTTACCCCACTCTCCCCTACTATTGGGTGCTGTATGTAATCTCAAATGTGTTTTCCATTTGTAAGCCAAAGATACTTATTGTTGATGAACTACACTGAACAAAAATATAAACGCAACACTTTTGTTTTTGCTCCCATATTTCATGAGATGAACTCAAAGATCTAAAAAAAAATGTATATACACAAAATAACCATTTATCTCAAATATTGTTCACAAATCTGAAGTGTGATAGTGAGCACTTCTACTTTGCTGAGATAATCCATTCCACCTCACAGGTGTGGCATATCAAGATGCTGATTAGACAGCATGATTATTGCACAGGTGTGCCTTAGGCTGGCCACAATAAAAGGCCACTCTGAAACGTGCATTTTTGCTTTAATTGGGGGGGTCTGGGGGGGTCCGAAAACCAGGCAGTATCTGGTGTGAGGGGTAGGGTTAGGGTAATGTTGTGAATCGAGTGGCCCATGGTAGTGGTGGGGTTATGGTATGGGCAGGCGTATGTAATGGACGACGAACACAGGCCATTCGATTCAAAACATTACCCTAACCCTACCCCTACCCCTCACACCAGATACTGCCTGGTTTTCGGACCTCCCCAATAAAGCAAAAATGCACGTTTCAGAGTGGCCTTTTATTGTGGCCAGCCTAATTTTTTCAGATTTGTGAACAATATTTGAGAGAAATGGTTATTTTGTGTGTATAGAAAATGTTTTAGATCTTTGAGTTCATCTCATGAAAAATAGGAGCAAAAACAAAAGTGTTGCGTTTATATTTTTGTTCAGTGTATAAGTGAGGTTCAATGGTGAACAAAACCAAATACATGTAGTGCTGTTAAAAAATAAAATATGCAGGACTTGTAGCAGAGTATCTCTACAAGTATTACTGCTTTTACTGAAGTAAAAGTTTTGAGTACTTGGACCACCTCTTGTGCCACTTTAGGAAAGAGAAGATTTATACTTGTACTTTTTGATAAACCATATGAACTGTGTGGACTCACTCTTCGTCCTGCAGCTGCTCCTCATCCTCCTGGCTGTGTGTCTGGTTGCGTATGGGCGCCAGGCACTCGGTCTTGGTGTTGTAGTTGTGAAAGCACACGTTGAGCTTCTCATCAAACTCGTTGACCAGGTCCTCCATGGACTTGAAGCTCATCATCTCGGAGAAGTTCTCCAGCTCAGAAAAGTCCTCTCTGGTGATGGAGCTCAGTGGTATGGTGGAGGTGGAGGAGTAGGAGGACTGTTGGAGCGCCGGGTGGTCCAGCTCATCCATGTGACAGGGCCGGAGGTCCTCGAACTCCTCGTCCAAGCACACGAGAGGGGCCTCCATGCTTTCTACAGGAAAGGCAACATCAGGATATAAGGGATAATAACAGTGAGGCATACCATTCAAGTACACAATGACAAGGGATGCAAAGACTTAGTGAAGATAAGAACAAATGATGAAAGATCAAATATGAAAAAGTACAATAAGCACAACAAAAGCAATAATAAGACAAGATGAAACATATTTGTATAAGTGTGTTTTAAGTAAAGATTTAAAGAGGTCACTGAGTCTGTGTGCCCTATATTCCCAGGCAGGTCGTGATGATGGAAAAAGTAGGCTAGTTTTTAGATACAAGCCTAAAAACATAATTATACTATCTGTCTGAATTCATCTGTATTCACCCTCTGTCAAAAATAACACAGCAAGGGAGTCACATCTAAATCGCTGGATATTTCCCAGGCAGCACACAAACAGACTGTTCACGTTCACAGTCTGCGGGTTAGGTACTCCATATATATTTTCTCATGGGTTTTCATGATTTGTCCCCTTTAGGTTTTATCAGTGTTTCTCTGACAGGCAGGACCACTGCTGCAGCATTGTGTTTGAAACAAAAGACCAAATCAGACACATATGTCTGTTTCTCAGAAGGATTTATCTGGCCTCTCCTAAATCATGCCTGCCTCACCTCATGTGGAGTGGCACCATGTTGTCGAGACAAAGAGGAGATGGAGGTACATTTGCCAGAAGGGGACCGGGGCCCCCAGGGACCAGAACCAGTTGGCTCACTGGTAAACCTCAGTTAATGAAGAGCACCTTCTGGGATTCAACTGATGAGGTTCACCAGAATCTGGGCCATGAAACTAGGAACTGTCATAGGATATGATACATTACAGTAAGGCTATTGTTAATGCAGGTTTTCTTTAATGGATCGGATAATTACATAATTTAATGAACATTTATCTTTCACTTAATTGTATCATAAATTGAGTCAGATAATGATAATAATGACAAATCAGCTCTTTTGGGACTTTAGGAAAGGTACTTTGAAAAAAGGTAAAAATATATATTTGGAAGAAGGTTATAAAATAGTTTGACATGAAAATATGTTTTGTGTTAACTTTACCTGTCAAATAAGGCAGCAAAATCCACTGAAAAAGCTGAAACATTGAATCTAATTAAAAGTATTATTTCAAAAGATTTCACATAAGTATTAGGTTAGTTGAAAGCAATCATAGGAAGTTTAAATAGGTTACATTTAATAATACTGCTTTCAACTAACCTAACACAGTAGTGTGAAATCTTTTGACAAAATACATTTAATTAAAGTCAACGTTTCAGTTTCTTCTGTGAATAAACATTGGCACTTACTGACTAACTGGTGGTTATTGAAACACAGTGTGTTCAATAACGGACTGTTGGGAGGCCTTTTTCCTCTCTATTTACATAAAAGGTCTTTGCTGCATGTTGTCCTATGGAATATGGAATTGTTGGTTGAAAAATATAATGAAGGAATATAGAACTGTAACACTTGACACTGCATTAGGTCAAACATGTACTAAATACCTTTTAATATTCAAATAAGTGGACAATGTTCTCCTCGAAACATCACCATCTCTATAAAATGGCCACAGATTCCTCTATTCCTCTGCTTTCATACCAAAATGCTGTTTGCCTTTCCAAATTGTACAACTTCAACCTTTTACTGGGACATAAATATCACATGGGAATTCCAAAAGAACATTCATTGTTTCCAAACGTTGCCATGCCTAAATGAAGGTCTCAGTTCAGCATCCATAGAGTTCATATTGAGGTCATTTCACTTGATATGATTAGAGATGTCACCATATTCTATGGAGGAGATAATGTGATGAATCACTTGGCAGGCATTACTTTCTGAAACAGCCGTAATGAATGGATGTGAACCTGCAACAGAAGCAGCAGTGGTGGAGCACTTCCTGCTGCAGTCAGAAGTTTTTAGAGGAGGTGAACCTCTGTCATGTTGTCTGACTGTCTGCAGTGTAATGACTGAGTGAGTGAGGCTTATATTTCATCCCCTGTTCTCCGCTGGACCGTGGCCTGGCCTAAGTGGGTGAGTGCAGAGGAGCCCATTTAAAAGCAGCTTGTGCAACCTCTTCTTCCTCATCACACCATCAGCAAAGTGCTGCTCCATCCTCAGCCAGAAACTTCCCTGCCTCCTCTTTTTAAAATGCATCCACTCTGCTTTTGGCTCAACATTTGCTTCTAATTTCTCTGCTGAGAAAACGACTTCATCGAATATAAATCCTTGGAGCAGAGAAATGAATCACTCCTTCTGTGTGACAGTGACTGACAGCATGCCACGCGTCCATCAATAGATCCAATTAAGGTTATTTGGTCTACTCAAATAAGGAACATTATCAGCTGGCTCTGAAGCAGTGCATATCTAATCACTAATCGTCTCCTTCTTTGGCCTACAGTAAGTCATATTTTGGAGAAAATGTTTTTTTTTGCCTAAATCATCTCTTCTTGATGCTGGCCACCTCTGGTCAAATTGCCTACATCCTTATTGAAAGGATAGTGCTGTTCCTACACTGATAGTATAATGGCCTATGTCAAGAGTGTGACTTAGGCCATATATTTAAAAAAAATAATGGCTTAAGTCACATTGTCTTGTGACTTAGGCAATTTGACAAGCTTTACAAAATGGCTGCTTCAAGAAGAAACAGATACATTAATTTTTTTTCCATGGTTCAGTGCTTGTCCCCTGTTGGTAAGTGATGTTTACTATAGGCTAGGCTATACATGTTGTGTCGTTACTTAGTCTTTTAATTTAACAATTTATAGTTACTATAGCTACTGTAGCTACTATAGTTACTGTAGCTACTGTAGCTCCATGAAGCATGCACACATTTCCCTCTGGGACAATAAAGACTCATCTAAAACCGAATCTTTCAAAAGTTATGGTTACAATTACAGAACAGGCTAGCAAGTGTGCAGGTGTGCGTCATATGAGAGGCCCCGACTTAAATCTTCCGCCAAAGATTTTGGAAATTGGTCCATGCGCAAAGCATTGTGGGGATTTTAAGACCGCGGAGGATACACATGTGCAGCCTTGACATTTCCTGCAACGAATTACGCCGGCCTCGGTAGAATTCCAAGGATCCTGGATATTTCAGAAAGTGTGGTCAATGGACAACTGGAAAGAACATCAGTTATACGTCACCACTTTGGTCACAAAGGTTGCCATGCAGCGAAACAAAGAAAGTTGGTGAGGGATCCAGGCGCAGTTCATAATTTTCCTACCAACTGAAACTTCAGGATGGAACGAATCTTAAAGTGTGCAAAGCTTTTTTTCTTCTACACTTAGCATCCCTGAAAGAGCCATTACACTGGCTGAACAAAGACACCATCGACCATGACGAACAAGTGGCAGACCCGCCAACTACATCTCCACCTAAGAGTGGCAAAAATGCAAAGCTGGAAACTGCTGTCACAGATTTCCTTAAGGACTGGTTATAGGATCTGCCCACTGTTGATTCGCATTTCTGCAGAAGCACAACGACAGACAAAGACAAGACGTTCCTTCACCCAGGCACAACCATCTCCCAACTACATCGGGAATATCAACAGGCAGCTGCAACTGCTGAAGTTGACGCTCTGCCAATCGAGGAGAGGAGCTTTCAGGACCTTCAGTCCATGAAACATGTCATGCTCGTCGAGTGTCATCAGTTGTTTTACAATTCATACAATACATGTCTTCTGAGTCACTTGCTTCAGAAGCGAGGCAAGAATACTTCCTGGCATTCGGGAAAATGAAGAATGGAACAGGCGAGCAAGTGTGCGTCATATGAGAAGCCCCGCCTTACATTTTCCGCCACAGATTTGGGGAAATTGGTCCGTGCGCAAAGCATTGTGGGGATTTTAAGACCGCGGAGTCTACACATGTGCAGCCTCGAAATGTCTCGCTACGAAGTAAGCCGGGCTCGGTAGAATTCCAAGTATGCTGGACATTGGAACAGTACTTCGGCGGCACTCGATGACGTAGTATGCTTGAAATTGTGGCTCTGGAGCAGCTTTACTCAAGATTGAGAAACACTCACTCACTCACTCACTCACTCGCTCACTCACTCACTCACTCACTCACTCACTCACTCACTCACTGTATGCTCTTCTAGCACTTCAAACTGTTAATGGCGGAATCTATCACAGTAGTGAGGGAAAAAGAAGTGCACTGTTTTGCCTAAGTCAGTTTCTGGAATATGTCTTCAAAGAGAGGTAAACAAAACTGTTTCCCACCCTGGATACTGTCCAAACAACAACTGTCCAAACAACTATATTTTCAGTACTCATACTTATTCTACAGTATATTGCAGTGAAAAAACTGAACCGTTGACTTTAATTAAATGTATTTCGTCAACAAATGTCACATAACTGTATTAGGTTAGTAGTTCAAAGCAATAATATTAATTTGAACATTATATTTTGTATTTAAACTTAATATTATGGCTTTCAACTAACCTAATAGAGTTATGTGGAACATGTGGGACATAATACATTCAATTAAAGTCAACGTTTCCGTTTTTACAGTGTGTGTTATTCTGTCTCATTTATACATGAATAAAGTGTTTTCTTTTTCTGTACTGCTGTTATATTCCTTTAGACTGTTTATAATGTAAATACTTTCAGTTATACATTATATATTTATATTGTATCATGAATAACTGTGCACTTTACTACTGTTTTGGACTTCTGGTTAGATTACTCTGTTATTCTCAACAATGACAATGAAGTTGAATATAATCTGATCCCATGGAAGCTGACACGATACGGATGGTGGACGTGTTTGAAATGTGCAGGTATTACATTTCTGCGTAGTGTCAGCCTTTTCTAAGTGACCTTCACAGTGAGCGGGGGTCTCAGGTGTGTCTCAGGGGTTCACCAGCACGCATGTGAGCTCATCAGAGGTCATGTAATGCAAGAGAGCCAAGTCACATGTTACTGTGGGAGCACAACATGAGCAAACCAATGGAACACCTCTTCCACTGCAGATTCATTCAAGACATCAAGCTTTCCATGTGCTTCTCTTTTAACATGGAGGTTTATTTAATTCAGAATCTTCTTTTTTCATATGCTATTAAAATACATTACTGTGAGCCTGCTGTGTATCAGGAATATGAAATGAAAATATCACCCACATCTCAAATGACCCATGGCCAAACTCAATATGACTCCAGGCACTTATATAATCACATTTGTTTTGAAGATGAGTGTATCACTCTGATTTCACCCAAAAATAAATAAAACCAAAATGGATTCCACTTCAGAACAATATTCATGCTGCCGTGGTAGACATGGAAATCAAGCAAGTGCATGTCATCAGCTCATCAGAGGACGGAAAAAGAGGAGAGTGGGGGAGGGAAAGAAGAGCAGCGAGGAGAGAAGAAGGAGAGATAGAGGAAACCATGGTTACCAGGGAAGGATGGAGGAAGGATGGTGTACAGCGGAGACCTGAGAGGGGTCAGGACTGTGCGGTGAACAGCAGGATGGGAGCATGGAGACAGGTTACCTGCAGGAGAGGCTGCTGTCGGTCTGGATGCTGCAGCCTGGATCTTCAGAGCAGGGGAATCAGAGCCTACACCTCCCGAGCAGCAGCAGCTACACTCATTCCAGGGGAGACAGAGAAAATCAGGGAGGTAAAGATGGTCGCTGCTTCGGTCTGTATCCCTTCCCTCACCCGTTAGCCCACAGCCTCCCTTATCTGTCCTCCCACAGCCCGTTGTTTTCCAATCAATAGGCAGCCAGCAGCTCACAGAGCCTGCGCACAGCCTCTGACGATATCACCCCCCTCCTCCCTCTGCATTCTCTCTTTGTCCCTGCCGCCTCCCTCCCTCCCTCCCTCCCTCCCTGCATGCATGCATTAATTCCCCATTCATGAGAACAGGAGGAGGAGCAGGTTTGGGGGAAGGAGATGTTTCTGGAGCAAGGTAGCACAATGTTTACCTCGTCCAATAAATCCTGTTTCTGCTTCCGTCTACTTGATGATTCAGACAGGGATGACGTATCCACGAGAGAAGCTATGATTCTTCACTGAATGTTTAGATCATGAAATCAAGCTCGTATTCTCCTGGAAAGCCTGCATTTCTTTCTTCATTTTGAAACAACAAAGCAGAACATGTCAGAAAACCATACTGCTGTTCAAGCGTGTGCAAATACATAGAAATGAGAGCAACAACATCATCGTCCTGCCCACTCACACAACAACACGGGGGCATTTCAAACAGAAGAAGATGGGAGGAACACTCAAATAGATTTACAGGAAATACAGCTGCTGAAGTAACGTTGATCGTAACAATGATGTAACTTAAATGTAAATGGTTGTAATACTTTCGATGGAAAACATTCCAAGTGATTTTGTATCTATTGAAAAAGTAGGGGGATAAACAAACATCAAGCTAAACATACAGCAATGAAAGTGTAGCAAACATTTTTGTTCTACTTGTATAATTCCAATAAATGCTTCTAATCTAATATACACGGCAATTTAGAATTGTATTCATATAATTTAAAGAGAATAAACATGAAGCAATACAATGAGTTGTAGAAGAGACAAGCTTTACACTATATCATTCCACATACAGTATTCAAAGTGAAATCAGACACAAAGTGTAAACTGCAGGAAATACAAAAATACACTGAACAAAAATATAAACGCAACACTTTTGTTTTTGCTCCCATTTTTCATGAGATGAACTCAAAGATCTAAAACATTTTCTATATACACAAAATAACCATTTCTCTCAAATCTTGTTCACAAATCTGAAAGAATCTGTGATAGTGAGCACTTCTCCTTTGCCGAGATAATCCATCCCACCTCACAGGTGTGGCATATCAAGATGCTGATTAGACAGCATGATTATTGCACAGGTGTGCCTTAGGCTGGCCACTATAAAAGGCCACTCTGAAACGTGCATTTTTGCATTATTGGGGGGGGTCTGGGGGGGTCCGAAAACCAGGCAGTATCTGGTGTGAGGGGTAGGATTAAGGTTAGGGTTAGGGGTAGGGTTAGGGTTAGGGTAATGTTGTGAATCGAGTGGCCTGTGTTCGTCGTCCATAACATACACCTGCCCATACCATACACCAGATACTGACTGGTTTTCGGACCCCCGTTGAAACACAGAATATAATTGTGTTGAAATTCAGTAAAATATCAATAAGACAATACTGTATATACCAAATGGAAAATGCCAAATATTGTGAATTTGATGTTGGCCCCTCCCTCCTTCACAGCATGTGCTCTAGCATCTGCATAATCCTGTTTTTAAATCTATGCTGGGGGTTTACACCTCGTGTCTGAAAGCCTGTTTAAAAACATGTACTCACATCAGAGCCTGTGTTATTATCACACCCAGAGTCACTCAGGAAACACTGAGAGGACATCCAGCTCTCAGATGGGAGCAGATTTGACGGATTAATCTTTGTACACTGTGCCTGATGGGTTCGACAGAATTGAGAAAATAAGCAGGGTGTCAGTGAGGACATTTCCCAAACAGATTTAAAGCAGTTTGTATAATGTTGGATGTGGCTCAGGGGTAAATGGGTTTCTACCAATCTGAGGGTCATTGGTTTGACCTGCAGTCAACATGTTGAAACGACCTTGGCCAAGATATGTAACCCAAAAATTGCTCCCATAAGCATTGCACCGAAAAATGTGTCGACATGTATTTTTTCTTATTAGGTTCAACTTAAAACTTTGCTCTCAACTAACCTATGTGAAATTAGTTGACATAATACATTTAATTAAAGTCAAGGTTTCAGTTTTTTCAGTGTGGTACTGAAGTGTGTGAAAGTCGCTTGGAGTGTAATGATGTTTTGGGACCTTTCTTGGAAAGCTAACAAATGTCATGTTTGTGTACACTCCAAACAGGATACGCAGGGCACAACTAAGGATTTGCTTGAAATCATGTTGTTGTCCTCACAAAAAAGACACCATAATCTTATAAATTGGCAAGGAGACAAAAGAGAGGCTGCAGGGCTCACTGATCACATGACGTCAGAGCCGGAGCTGCTGGGAATACCTGCCTGCTTCAAGATGCTGCACGCTCTGGAAATGAAATCTGACACCATAGAACATTCACTCAACCACATATTGGTAAACGGACACACACAAGCACACACACAACATGCAATGTATTCCTACATTTCATCATCATTAGTGGGAAACGCTGTATTGAAAGTATTTTGACCAACTGCTCTCTGCTGCTTCTTCCCACACAACAAGAGAAAGAGAAGAGAAAGGACAGAGGCCTCCCATCACTACGGCAACATGGCTCACACAGCCCTGCATCGCACAGACGCTGGTTGCTATGGTTAAAGCGTAATTACTTCACTATCAACAGCAGAGGGAATTTAGTAGCACTTTCAACTACTGTTACCATTAGTAGAGTCCGCTGTGGAGGGTTTAGCTGAGGAGCTGCGTACAGTATGTGGCCTGATGATTTCAGCTTATTAACAGCAGACTATGCATAGTGAATGTTTTTAGATTTGTGTATTTTCAAAATAAATGGGTTCCTTCCTGAAAATTACATTAGTAATCCTTAGGGTTGCGCGCACCTGACACAATTTGTTGTTTGTATTTTTCGCTCCGTTCTCTTTTTTAAATAGAGGGTGCATAACATTCAACTGCCCCGAAGATCCCGACACGAAGCCTAAAGAGTAAACACACCAGCTTTACTAATCTACCCGCACAATTTGTCTCTGGTGTCGGAATGTCTCGCTATGTTAGTACATTCTTAAAAAAACAAATTTAATTTCGGGTTAACATGTGTTGTAACTGCGTTACTGAGCATTGTAACGGGTAAAATATTACCCACATTTCATTAGTAATGCATTACATTACTTCGTTACAGCAAAAAGTAATATATTACTGTTACTCCATTAGCTACTTTTGTAACGCAACACTGTTCCACACTGTTCATAGCACACTGCTTACTGCATGGCAATTGAGACCACACCCCCTACAGGCACTGTGCATTCCTCCATCATGTGCATGTGTACAGATGAGTAATATTTAACTCAACATTCCTGTTTTCGTTCTTCAATGAAACAAATAATTGTTCAATAAAATAATTAACATTGTTCTACTTAAAAATGTTTTTAAATTAAAAGATCTGTTGAAATGTCATGTTTTTTGTCTAATTTTGCATCGAATATTTCCAAAATTCCCCAGCTTAAGTTCCCATGGAAACTTTCCGGAAATTTAGAGAGGGGTCTGCCTGCAGACCTCCACTCTCAGGACACCTCCACTGTCAGTACAGGAAGTGCACGCTAAGAATTCCAAAATAAAATCACCACTATCAGTACAGTGCCACTTTCCAAATAGGAAATGCACGCAAATACAAAATAAAATCGGATCGTGACGGATTGTGACACTTAATATAATACATATATATATGTATTTGTATATATATATATATATATATATATATATATATATATACGGACATCTTGTATTGTAGTTACTATCAGTACAGCCGCAGCGCCACTTTCAGAACAGGAAATGCACGCAAATACAAAATAAAATCGTACTGACACTTATTATATACATAAAGTATATAGATATATATAAAAATAGGGACACCTTGTATTTTTTACTCTCAGTACAGCACCACTTTCCGAACAGGAAATGCATGCTAATACAACATAAAATAGCACTGACACTTATGATCTATATATATATCTATATAGATAGATAATAAGTGTCAGTTCTATATCTATATAGATATTTATTTATATATATAAATACGACATCTTGTATTTTAGTTAAACCGGCTAGACAACAGTGGAAGGTTCGAGAAACAACCGTGTTTGTCGGGTGCACCGCGGCGGAGGTTGAGAGGTTCCAGCTGGGAACCTCCACCCCGCTGCGGGACCCGTGGGACCCCTGGACGGTGCGTCTTGGTCACGCTTCATATCGGCCGGCGCGGAGGCCCTCCGACAGTGGGTCGCATTTGCCATTCGATCAGTGAGAGGAGAGGAGAAAAATGCAACAACAATTGTCAAAATCCGTTAATATATGGATGATTGTGGGGGGGGGCTGGACACAGGCCGTGGGGCGACATCCGAGACCGGGCAATGTCCACCGTAGAAACCGGGTGGAATAGCCAAACAAATAATAAAACTGGGGAAAAGTGAAAAAAAGTGTCCGAAAATAGGCACTCGTGAGGAGGGCAGAGTCCCCTGTCAACTCCCATCACATTCCTCCATGGTGTCATTTGAGCGAAACACTTTTACGAGAACCAGGCTGGGGGGTCAAAGGGGCTTGACCAAGGCCAACCCAAAGTGCACGGTGGTCGGACTCATCACCTCCGTGATGAGTCTCCATTGTGATTTGAAAACTTCCATCAAACGAGTCCTTCGGTGGGCGGGAAAAAAACGCGTCAGAATCGTCACTTCCTGTACTGACAGTGGAGGTGTCCTGAGAGTGGAGGTCTGCACCGGAACTGTCCTGAGAGTGGAGGTCTGCAGGCAGGCTCCCATGGAAATTTACCGGAAATGTCCCGCCCCTTTGCAACCATCCTCCTCCTGTGTTTTCGCTCCTGTGTCTGATTGTGTTCACCTGCGGCCCCTGTGATACCCCTCCCCTGCTGTGTCTTGTCATGAGTCTTGTGTGTATTTAGTCCTGTCTTCCCTAGTGTTCTCTGTCGGTTTGTTGTCTGTTATTCTCCTGTGATTCTACCTCGTGCTCCCTGGTTTGTCTGTGTTTCTCTTGGTTATCAGCTTTTTTATGAATTAAAGCTCACTTTTGGTAAAGACTCTTCCATCTAATATTTTAACTGCACCTGGGTCCTCCTTCCTGCTAAACCCTCACAGAACGAACCGACCAAGATATGGATCCAGCAGTTTTTGCGTTTGACCAATAGCTTTATGAACTAATGTACACTCTGGAAAGCATTTTAGGATACTGGAGTAGGGCCTCATTAAGAGAGGCCAAAGTGGCTGCCCTTAAAAGGGCACGTATGGAACTAACAAGCCATGGCTAAAGAGCTTGTTGCCCGACTGGCTCAGAATATTCTCTAGCAGCCCTGAGCTTTCCTGGGGTCCCACCTGGCCCTGGGAGGTCATACAGTATGTATATATTTATTTATATATATATATATATATATATATATATATATATATTCTTGTTAGAATTAACGTTACATTTGATAAAAACTGATTTAAAATAAATATGAACAGCGACTGACAATGCTCGGCATGTTCAGTTTTTGCAAACAAGCCTTTGTTTTTTCTTTCTCAACATTAAAATGTTCTCCTTTTTAAGGTGGAATAAAAGAGGTTGATATCCGGTTGATATCCGGTGTTTGGTGGTGTGCCTTCGTGAAAAGGAGGATCTCTTCAAGGAAAAGACCACAAAAGACGATAAATCATACTGTAACTTGTGTTAACCTGAAACATAATGCAATGTTTTCAAATCTTATTGCACCAAAAACACTGACATGTATTTTCTAATCTACGTATTTCAGGATGGTGAACTGGAAGTTAGCAATGAGGTGCTGAAGATTGTCTTGACCAGGGGTGCGATGCAAGAATAGTGATTGAAGGAACAGAAGTCACGGACTGATACGGAAGTTGCAGTACTGCCGTTTGGTCACAACGAATGTTGGGCACAGTGAATGTTGGGCACAGTGAATGTTGGGCACAGTGAATGTTGGGCACAGTGAATGTTGGGCACAGAGTCCGGCGCACTTCCTGGGGGCTTGTGGCAACCATGCTCAGGGTCTTCTTCACTGCTTTTGGTGTATTTTGTGGCGGAAGTACAGCGCCACTTACAGGCCCGGCATATGTACTACAGCGTCAGCGCTTTCGAGCGGTCTCGTGTGAACGGAAGACTTTTTTGATATAGTATTCGGTTCGTTTGCGTTTCGTTTGCGTTCCCGTGTAAATGGGATTTAAAAGAGATGTTCAAAATGTTGGAAGCAGGTTTATGCCTTTATTTTAATTGTTGTACTTACTTTTATTTCATATTTGAGAACATCTGTTCTAAAAAGTTCATTGTGTAAAGAACATTTTAAAATAAACTGTTAAAAAGTGGAATTTAAATGTTTATATTATTTTTGACTCAAATAAATGAGTTTCTAATACTCAAACAAATTAAGGTAACAATTTGTATCGACATTTGAGAAATAAATAAATTACAATAGCTCAAATGTCTCTATCCTGGACTTGCACTTTTTGTCCCTTTGTTTTCTTTTCTATTTTCTATTCTACAATACAAACATTCATAAATGTAATGATAAATACTTTGTTCTTGTAAATTACAAAAAGTACAGGAATATTCAATATCAAGTCTAAATATTTGCAGTGTCTTTTTGCAGAGTATATTGTGTGTGCACCATTTAAAAAAGAAACCTCCTTAACTTGAGCAAAAAGGTGTTTCCAATTCACCAAATGTGTAGGAAGTTGAACCGGTTACACATGTCACGTGACTTCTTCTTCTGTGGTTTTACCTAGACTGTACATATAAGTAAAAGCTATCATATAGGTAATAGGAAGAAGAATTCAGATGTTTTACTTTTAAATATTATGTTACAAGTAAAAGTTGTTCAAAAATACAAAAGTATTGGAATCAAAATATAATTGAGGTACCAAAAAGTATAAGTATCTGTTATGAGCAGTGTTGTGCTAGTTACTGAAAACCAGTAACTAGTTACCATTACTAGTTACATCATTTCAAAAGTAACTGAGTTACTTGACTGATTACTTACACCAAAAAGTAATGCGTTACTGTGAAAAGTAACGGTTTAGTTACTTAAAAAAAGGGCTCCCATTATATGAATGCCCTTATAGCCTTCATTTCAGTACTGTTATTGCATTGGAGAACAATACAATATGTTGATCAACTTGACATGCATTATATGCAATCTGGATAGCATCGCTATTAGCTGGCTTTACATTTTTGTATATTCTTTCTCCAGGTAGTTGGAAAAGGTTTTCCTTCCCATATGCCGTGTGCCGCCCGGACATGCTATCATGCTAACTAGCTCCCTGAAAGCGGGTGACTCCACTGTAGCAATAGCCTGCATGTGTTCTACAACATACCGTGCAATGGCTTTATCGACTTTTCCCTGGCTAGCAGTCCCTTGGTTAAAATCCAGCCGCTGTGGCTTATGTGCAGGTGGAGGTGGAGGTGCAGGTGCAGGTGCAGGTGGAGTGGCGTCGGTTGAGTCTCTGTGGTCTGAGCTACTAGCTTCGTCCCAGCATGTTGTTTCTGCAGATGAAGAGATGTGAATGACTGGTTTGGGCAGTAGATAGGCTCTTTGACCCGCCAGGACACAACTCACATTTAACTAAAACGTTATTTTCTTCGTGCTCGACAAAAGTGAAATAGTGAGAATATCTCCAGGTGGAGAAACTAGACTTGAGCTCCGCCGCCGCCATGACAGTCTTGTTAGTAAACAACACAAACACGCCTACAGCCCGTCTCCGCATGTGGCACAGGAAGTATTTAAGTACATTTACTCAAGTGCTGTACTTAAGTACAGTTCTCATCTCTGTTCACCTGGCTGCTGACTATATACAAAAACTAACGCAGTAACGGAGTAACGCACCATGTAGTAACGGTAACTGAGTTACTGAATTTAAAAAGTAATGCGTTAGAGTACTAGTTACTGCCAAAAATAACAGCGTTACAGCAAGTTACTTTGTAACGTGTTAGTTCCAACACTGGTTATGAGTAATGGCCCATTTCAGAATCGTATTTTTTCAATTAACGAATTGTGATTATTTATTTTCATTTAAACGTTTATTTGAATAGGGACAATGCACATTAATGAAGACTTTAGACATATAATGCTTCAAGTGTAAATATGCCAGATTTTAGCTTTGAGCTAATTTCCATTTCTATTGAGAGTGAGACAATCCCGTATCTCAGTTGGGAGGCTATTCCACAATGAGCTGCCTTTAATGGAGAGGACATTTTGTCCAAAAGTGGTCCGTCTGCGGTGGACCTCACAGTCTCCTCTGGTTTCTGACCTAGTGCAGCGTCCAGTGTCTTTTTTGTGGATGAATTCCCCTAGGGGAGGGGGGGGGCAGTCCATGTAAACATTTATAAATAAAGCACATACTTTTAAAAGACAGAAATTATGTTTTTTCAAGGATGCTACAGAGGTGGTATGAATGTGGCTTTCTGTCAAACACCTGGATAGCTCTCTCGTACAGCTGTTCTCTGGGTTTCAGGTTTGTGGCTCAGGCAAACGACCAGTTTGTAAAACAGTATTCAACGTGGGATAGAGTCACACAGTGGAGGTGTGACTTTGCAGCATCGACAGTTAAGAAAGGTCTGATTACTTTCACATGTTGCAGTTGAATTGAATGGTATTGGATACTTTCTTAATATGTTTCTTAAAAGTCAAGTTCGAGTCCATTATGACTCCAAGATACTTGAAGTGGGAGACTAGTTCTATTTCTGCTCCGTTTAAAAATACGTTGGGTCCTTCGATTTTGACTGAACATCATGCATACTGTTTTTTTTGCATTTAACTGTAAGCAAATGCTGTTCAGCCAGTGTTGAACCTTGTCCAAAGCATTTGAGAGACAGGATGAGATAATTTCCCATGTATAAAGATGACCGCATCATTGGCATACATGCACATTCAAATCAGGACATACATTAGGCAAGTCATTAATGTACAGGAAAACAGTAATGGTCCAAGAATGGAACCTTGTGGAACCCTGTTGGGGTTCACAAGGTAGGGGGATTTGGCTCCGTTGACCAAAACACTCTGTTTTCAGTTTGATAAATAAGACTTAACCCACTGTATTGAATCTGCCAAAAAAATTGAAATAAGTCAGCTTTGTAAGGAGCACTTGGTGGTCAACAGTGTCAAAAGCCTTACTGAGATCAAGGAAGACAGCTCGTGTCCAACTTACATTTAACCGATGCTTGTGTGTTTGTCAGCTAATGTTAAGTGCTTTATATAAAGCTGCTTGATATTAAAGATTGACCTAGGGTCCCGGAAGTGAAACTTACAGTCACAGTCAGTTACACAACAGCTTTAGACCCACTCCCACACACACACAAGATTATTCCTGCCACTGATCTTGAATTGATCTCAGAAAACAACAACTTGCCTGTTTCAGTGTCGAGCAGGCCTTATGAACACTGCATACCTTCCTATATGTGCTAATCAAAGTTAATTCAGAGTTTTTGTATTGCATCGATTATCTATTGTTGTTGGTTAAGCTCCTTTAGTGTGGGAGCAATGGTTCAAAAAAGGTTGAAAAATGTCTATTTTGTTTCAGTTAAATTGTTATTGTACAGTATTAGAATGTCACTTGTTGTTGTTGGATACATACATACTAATTTAAGCTATAATGAAATAATAATATTCCTCTACTCTAGTAAATAAAACCATTATAACAAGTGTGTTGTTCAAATGCAGTCTTATAGCAATGTGAAAAGGGGAAACTAAGTGGTTACTAACGTGTGTGATTAATTAAAGGTTGTTTCTTCATGCAAAATAGATTTTGGATTGAAAATTCAATTAAGCTGCTTTATTTTAACAGGTTTAGCAGAGGCGGGGCATTTTGAACCCTTAGGACAAGGGTACAGGATGTTAAGACCGCACAAGGATTAAGCTAAATATAAAAGTCTAGCAACTGAGAAAAAAAGCAGCTTTCTGAAAAAAGAAGAGTGCATTTTGTGTTTTACACACGGGAAGGGATACATCAGATGTTAAATGCTGCATAACACAGAGCTGCACTGTGAGTTTTACCTGTGTTCATTTTTAGAAAAGTGTGCAACGACCACACTGCTGTATCATGTTCATCTTGACTATAATGTGATATACATCCTTTTTGTAGCCCTGTGTGGCCCTCAATGTCAGTGCTCCCCACACACTGCCCTTTATTTGATAAGAATATAAAACATTTATTTTAGTGAAGATAAGTATAGAGTGTTAGAGATGTAGGCTGTTTCGTTATTTGAAACATTCTCCTTGTCCTCTGCTATTATAGAAGACACCTTTCTCTATAACACAAATACACTGTTGGTGCCCAGACTAGTCAAACACACTCAGCTAAACACCGCCATCTAGCGGGCAAGAGAAATCCTTACATCTTCAGAAAGAGGGACATATTCTCCCGGAGTTTAATGCATTTTGAATGGCAACAGTTTTTAACTCTATTCCAGTAAATAATCTTTTATTTATTGTTTGAAAATCAGCACCATTAAAGTCTTTAAAACTAATACTATTGTGGATTAACATTTTAGTCCAGAAAAGTTTCTAATCGGATTATGAGGTGAGATTATTGACTACTGTTTCTAAAATCAAGAATGAACTTTGAACCCACACTTTAAAACTAACACAGATGAAGTGTTCGAAATATAAAAATAATAACAATAGGTTCCTTGCACTTCGTGCTCGGGCCCTAATGAGAATTAAAAAGAAGTTAGAATATCCTTACTACTCAGTCCTCTCTGTGCAGGTGTTATTGGAACTATAGCCTACTTTCTGCAGAGGAAATTCCTCCTCACTGATCCTATTTTGACCTGGCCCTGGCCTGGACGTCAACCCCGCCTAGCCAGCCACAATGACGATGCGTGCATTATACGTGCACGGTTATGGCTGGTTTAAAATGTAATGTTTTTTTGGAAACATTTTGTAATGTAAATGTAATGTTTTTTTTTACATCCTCTGCTTTTACTGGATACATCCAATGCTTAATAGGGTTGGAATTCAGTCTTTGACTATACCGTGAAATAAGAGAATGTCTCGTGCTGAAAAGATTAAAAGATTTGAAATAACAAGTCCATATTTTCTTCCATTTATTTAAAAAATGGTCTGTTTCAGAGATGGAACTTGTTTTTCTTGTCTAATCACTCTTTATGTTGCAGACATCTGGTGGTGATTACAGGGACATCATGTAAATAATGATTTGTATCGTAAGTAAATTATTTTTGCCATTACTTTTTATGAAAGAATACAAGTAACGGATAAATAGTTGATGTTTTAGAAATGTGTATTTGTTTCTTGAATGCTGAGAAAAATCTGATGTAATCCTACTTTTTCTAAAACATTTTAAGACAGCGTGCAAATATACTCATTGCTTTCACAATGACCAAAAACAATGCTCACCATTATCAATTGAGTCAGAAAACTGCAGTTCTTTTTGCTTTCTAGATATCCAAGTTTGAAGTGTTGGCTCAGACATAAAGCCACAAAACATTTAGAGTGTGCATAATATCATCTCCAGACAATACACTAAAGTAAAACATCTCTGATAAGCACATCCCAGGATATTTGATGAACCAGGCAATGTGATCGTGTTTATCAAGAGGCGTTTTCACACCGGAGTACTTTTCCCCGTACTTTTCACTTTTAGTTCCGATAGTTCCTGGAATTTTGCGTTCACACAAAAAGAGAACTTAGTTTATGAGAATTTTTTTCCCCTTTTCAACTCTGAAAGGTTTTGTGAAGCCGCCATTGTATTTGCTGGTATTAGCATTATTAGCATTAGCATTAGCCCAGGGCACCAATGGAGAGAAACTAACAACCTGATCTCAACAGAATGCGTGACTCCACCACGACTCCTTAACACCACAATGCGTGATGGAGTCACGAACTTTGTTACATTTACGTGTCTGCACCACGCAAACAACCCCTATGTAAAGTGAATGAGGCTCCTTTGTCGTGGTGCACACACGCATTTCTACAACTTCCTGCAGTGAGCTTTTATTCTATAAAACGTTTTTTAAATCTACTTTATAACTTGTAGTAACTCACGGGAGGCTTCTTTTATTTTATTTGTATTCATAATAATTTTTATTTTCGTCAGAATGTAAAAATTACATTAGTTACGAATTTGTGTTCTCAAAAAACAGTGCATTGTGTGTAATGCAACTGTGATTTTTATTAAATTAGTTTTTAAGGAAGGCCAGAGCTTCAGCTGTGTCAAATAGATTGTTCCCTTTAGTTAACGTTATTTAAAAGATAATGATCATGTCCCCTGTATTGTATTACGAGCGTCCATTCCCATTGGATAACGGAGAATGTTACACCCGGAAGTAAGTATTCTCCTTACTGTCGATTGATTTTACAGTGATATCTGCACTACTCATCGACTAAAAAACACCAGATTATCCTTGTTGATTACACAACATTGATTGGTTTAAATTGTGTGCAATGCTTTTGTATTTTCCCCCTTCGATTCTGAGAAACAAATATTTTTTCGGAGTTTTTGGACGGCAGAAGACACTACACTACCCAGAATCCTCAGCTATCGTTTGGGACTACACCATGTGCTTAGCTTGACAAACCCCGTGATCAGTCCTCAAGCTATTGATATTTGATTGGTTGACCTCCAACTGCATTCCATATGAAAAAAAAACGTTTAGTAAAAGAGAAAATCATACTTTATTCAGCAGTGCTTGCTTTACTCTTGAAAGTCATCACATGAATGCATTGTAATAAATGGTTTGGCTGCATTAAATATTACACATCTGTCGTAGTTCTTTATTTATCTACAGAGATCGGGCATCAGAATAGACCGGAAACTATTCTTTTACCGTTCTGTTTTAATTTCACAATAAAGTTAGTAATAATATTTTGTTTTGATATTATTGTTTTTTATTAACTACTAGACGACTGGGTCATGTTAAGACCATCTTTTCTGTGTTGCTGTGGGTTTTTTCCATCGCTTTTGTGTTACAAATATCAAAACAATAACAAAATAATATTCGTCATAAAATAAACCGGAAACAGCAGTATATTTTATTTTGTTAACACTGTAAACTTGACAGCCTTTTAACCCAAACCACCTACTGGTTAAAGCACGTTATTGCATGCTTAGAGTAATTGCACAACAAGTCCTCCAACTCATACGACCAAATGGGTTGATTGTTTAAGCCCTTATTACGACCAAATATGTCGTTTGTTCAAGCGCTTAATACGACCTATAATTACGTTTGAAAAGTGTCGGCCTCGAGTGCTTCCGTTGAATGCAAACGTTACAGAGGGTTGTTTATTCAACCCTCTCTGTACAATTGTAAATTCTAAATTGTAGGATAGTTTGACCATTACAACGCTTTATGATTAGATTTCTAGCGAGAAGTATATATTGTACTTTTAGAATCCACGTCCAGTCGATATCTAGGATCTATAGTTTGATAGATATTACGAAGATGATTTGAGATTTCGTCAGGAGAACGTATATATGCGGCAAGCTTCCACAGTATTTCCGGTCTCGACGATTTCATAATAAAACCAATGATCAAATGATTTAACAGTGATATCTGCAGTACACATCCACTAAAAAACATCAGTTTATCCTAGTTAATTTTACGACATTAATTGGTTTAAATTGTGTACAATGCTTTTGTGTTTTTCCCATAGGTTTTTCTCTTTCGATTCTGAGAGACAAATCTATTTTTTCAGAGGTTTTGATTAAAATCACGCCGCAATGCACGTCGGGATATGGTGTTTATGTGATATGAAATCGGAAAACATTAAAAAAAATAATAATACTTTATTGAAACTGTATTTTCCTTTACCGTTCTGTTTTAATTTCACAATAAAGTTAATAGTCATATTATGTACGATATTATTATGTTTTATTAACTAGACCACTGGTCTAAACCGCACCTCCTAGTGGTTAAAGCACGTTATTGAATGTAGTTGTTGAATAAGTTATATTTATTTAGTTATTGATGAAAACATTTAAATATTAAGAGTAGCCTACATACAAAATAGGGGTCAATGATAGAAATATAGAATGGAAAATATCTAGAAGATACTGTGGTGATCTCTACAATAAAACAGTTTAGTGCAGGACGTCCAAAGATATTAACAGGAGGATGTGCAAAACAGACAAACTAATAAGGCTGAATTTTACTCAGGTGTAACTAAAGTCTGATTTAAGGGTTGTTTATATTTCACATCATTAATCAGAATCTGCAAAGTAACACAAATAAATACCAGGTTAACCTCTGAATTGTAGTGGAGTAGAACAAAGTAGTACATGCTGCTGTAACAAAAACATTTCCCAACTTGGGATCAATAAAGTATCTTATCTTAAGATGATCGATGGCTACTGCCATATTTGCTAAATGTGCATCTGAACCTTGACAAGTGCATGTTTCAGGCTTATCAATTAACAACAGGAGGGGTCACAGACATAAGACCAGCTGTCATGTGGTATTAATGCTGCCCATTATGGACACAAGCAATTTTCACCCATGTATTAATTATATGTTTTAAATTTGATAACACCAATGTGTTTCGTGTCCCCTAAACCTCCAGGGATGTATACAGTTTAATACTGGCAACTTCTAATTGTGGGAAATACGAAAACGTCTTTTAAAACTACATTTCCCAGTAGAGACGTGCCATAGAACATGTTGCAAAACACACAATAGCCAGCAAGTGTAATTCTGGGGGGGAGGGCCGGGCTGGACCCATCCAAGTCCAGTTTTGGATAGTCTGGCGTGGTTCCATTCCATTTCAAAGAGCTTTGACGCTCAGCGTAACCTTGTCACACTGCCACTCCAATAACCAATCACAGAGCTTGAGGGCTAATCACGGGGTTTGTAAAGCAAGGCGGATGTTGTAGTCCCAAACGATAGCTGGGGATTCTGGGTAGTGTAGTGTCTTGGGAAACTCTGTAGTGTCTAAACAATTTGTTTCTCCGAATCGAAGGTTAAAAACACAAAAGCATTGTACACAATTTAAACCAATCAATATTGTGTAATTAACAAGGATAAACTGATGTTTTTTAGTGGATGAGTAATGCAGATATCACTGCGTAATCATTTGACAGTGTGGGGAATACTTCCGGTTTTATTATGAAAACTTCGAGACCGGAAATACTGTTTTCACCCACGCTAACTTTACATGGAAGTTGCCCCATATACAGTACACGTTCTCCTGGCGAGACCTCAAATCATCTTCGTATATCTATCAAACTGTAGATCCTACACATCCACTGGACGTGGATTATAAAAGTACAATATACACTTCTCGCTAGAAATCTAATAAAAAAGCATTTTAATGGCCAAACTATTCCACAATTTAGGATTTTCAAGAGAGAGTTATTTGTGAATGAACGACCCTCCGGAGTGTTTGCAATCGACAGGAGCATGTTGTTTCTTACACGACCACTAGAGGGGCTACACTTTAAAACGTGTCTCTGGGTCGTATTTAGCTGCTGAACAATAGACCTATATGGTCGTTTTGTGTTGGAGGACAGGCTGTAATTGCAATGCAGGAAGCTTTTTAATGACTGTTTAAAATGCCTTTTTCTTAATGTCTTTAATTTTTGTAAAGCAGTTTTGAATATGTTATATTTTATGAAAACATTTAAATATTAAGAGTACATACAAAATAGTGGGAAAGTAGAAGGTCAATTATATAAATATTAGGGCTGTCAAACGATTACAAATTGTAATCAAATTAATCACAGCTTAAAAATTAATTAATCATGATTAATCACCTTTCGAACTATGTCCAAAATATGCCATTTCTTGATGTATATTGTTGTGGGAATGGAAAGATAAATGAAAGAAGGCGGATATATCCATTTAACATACAGTATCTATGTTTATTATAACATGTTTCTGCATGTCAAAATGAAAGACAACCCACACACCTATCAATCATCAAACCGTGGGGTCTTAATTCATTACGTGTTGATTTCTATCAGCGGGGGAGTACTTCAGGTAAGTCGACAGAGAGTGAAGTGTCTCCCTCCGCAGCCGGTTGGCGTAGTTTTGGCACAGTTCCGTTGTACAGACCGACGTTAACAGCAGCCCTGTATGTGCACACGGAGACCGACTCTGTCGTCCGGTGATCTTACCGCCTTCTGGAAAAGCTTCACAAGTACGTCGGTACGCAAATGAGCTTTGTGACACAAGTGACGGTACGCATTTCAGATTACGCACATAACCTACGTACCAGTTATGTGCACCCCTGTACCAGAGCCATATTATTACTATTATATGGCTCTGCCCTGTACAACAGCAAAAGTATTCTCCGTCGGGACTTCCTGCAACAACACCACGCCGTTATCAAAGATGTTCTATTGAGAAGACGATCACTACGTGACAAAAGTTTTCAAAACCGTGGCTGCTGAAATCAATCTTACTAACTGCTGTCTGTGCACTTTACTCCGCGCGAGTTGGCAGACTTTATTTTGCTTACTTTAACATCATTTTTCATGGTGGGGCTAAGCCATTTCTTGGTATGGGTGTAGCCTACCCCAGCCATACCCTGGTGCTGCCACTGGTGGCACGTATGGGGCGGGCCATTCTGCACATGCGTTAAATGCAGTGGCGGCCGGCCCATAGGGGCGCTAGGGGCGCCGCCCCACCTCTTGCCAGATACAAAATAAAAAATTAAAATTAATATTAAATTAAAAAAAATAACTTTAAAAAAAAATATTTAAAAAAAATATATATTTTATATTTAAATTTTTAATGAACAAGGTAAATATCATACAATTAGTATCACAAAAATGTATAATCTACAATACAATCTCGTTTAAAATTGTGTTACAATGTCTAAAGTTACTGATAAGTCACCTGTTTCCTGCCTGGCCTTGCCCATGGCATTAGTTTATCATTATGGGGCAGAGCCCCCGAGCGAAACAGCAGCAACCAGCAGGTTGCAAAAGTCTCAATAGTAAACTGTGCCGCCGAAACATAATTTCAGCCAATCAGCGCCGTCAAATATGTTGGTCACATGGGCGCTCACGTTGGCGCCCATGTTGCGTACGTGCGTTGACGTGAGGAGTTGTTTTTTTAGACTCGTGAGTAACCAAGGTGACGCAGTATTTGGATGAGAATGGTGTGCAGGTGGAGTCGCCGGAGCCTCGGTCCGCCCAAGAGCTACTCTCCAATCCTTTTGAAAGGAGAAGTTTGGGAGATAAATTGATACTTAAAGACCTTGGACCGGACCAATCTGATTTGTATATATCACAGCAAGCTCGTGAAAAAGACAACGTATCAACAAGGCTTCTCACATGGCTAGCTGGATGCAAACAGGTAAATGCTATCTTTTGTTTCACATGCTTGCTCTTCAAACAGCCGGGGACAAATACGATCTGTTCAGAAACTTAAGTTAAACAAGTACAAACCACAGACTGTCTGTGTCATGGAGAATACAGTCGCTGGTTTATTTATGTCTGTAGGCCGTTATGAGTGTGGACGTTAGCGTTAGCTTAGCCAAGCTCCATTCAGGGAACAAGCATTCTAAAAGGTTTTTCGCCTGCAGTCTGTCTGCAGACTTGTCAAAGCATTAATTCATGGTTTTTACTAGCCGGTATCAGTGTGTTGTTACGTCGGCATCATTTTAAAACGTGTATTATAATTAAATCACGGTCAAATATGTTCATGTAGCTGTAGCTCCCGAGTCAGCGCGTCTTGTTTGAATGATGCGTGATGAGTAAACACAGCTGACAGCTGCGGTGAAACTCGAGCGACTAGATAGGAGCATTTAGAGCAAAGCGAATATTCGCATCGCGTCCGGTCTGAACGCAGCATTAAAGCGAGCTCCGCGCTGCACTGGAAACGTGCCATTACATCACCAGAAGTCCTAATTTAAGGGGTCATTTCTCCCAAAAAAAATGTTTTACTCACTATATCAGCAGCCCCACCAAAAATATTTTCCACCAGCCGCCACTGGTTAAATGCGTTAAATATTTTAACGCAATTAATTCAAAAAATTAATTACCGCTGTTAACGCGATAATTTTGACAGCACTAATAAATATAGAATAGAAAATATCAAGAAGATACTCAAATGATATCTAGAGTAAAACAGTTTAGTGCCTGATAGGAGGATGTGCTAACTAATAAGGCTTTATTTAAAGAAATGTGCAGAATACGACAGTGTAATCGTGGAACTATACACACATTGATAGATGTCTTGTCATGCACTGTTGAGGAACCTGTGACCCAAGTTTTTCATTCATTGCATAACTACACTGTTGTGTATATGATATGTCAATAAACCTTAGAAAATCTTGAAAGGGATGTGCAAAATATCAATTATATACAGTCTTTAATGAACTATTAGAGAATAACGAGTAATGAATATGCTTTAAACGGATCTGTAGATAAATGTTTAGTCTTCTCAAGCACCAACTATCAAATATCTCTCCTGATTGTTGGCACTTGACAATCACCTTCACTGAATTTCACTCAGGTGTAACTAAAGTCTGATGTAAGGGTTGTTTATATTTCACATCATTAATCAAAATCTGTAAAGTAACTAAAATAAATGTAGTGGAGTAAAATGACCAATGCTTAATAGGGTTGGAATTCAGTCTTTGACTATACCGTGAAATAAGAGAATGGGTCATAGGGAGATGATAAGAACACACCTTCATAGTAGCACACTGCAGCCGTGAGCAGTGCCCAGATTTGTCTAACAGTTAGATCGACGATCGTCATACAAATCCTTGTATTGGTTGTCTCGTGCTGAAAATGCATGTTATACAAAATGCTGTAATTAAAAGATTTGCAACAACAAGTCCATATTTTCTTCCATTTATTTAAAAAATGGTCTGGGAGAATGACTCTCTAATATTGTTAAAGGATAGGTGTAGTTTTTTTGTTTTTAAAGTGTGTAAAAGAGGATGTTTTTAAATGAGTAAAACGCTTTCAAGTGATATTTATTTGGTAGTCATGAAAATCTGTTTATTTATTTGATTGTGTAATGTATTTGTTTTTTTCCGACTCTTTTGCAGGGTGGGTGTATGTTTAAAACAAATGCAAATAAAATGTGTTTTTGGGGTGTTTTGTGGGCTTCTCCTGCCGGTGTCTCGCCGGCCGGCGTCTGACGCCCTGGTAAATGGAGAGTTTGCCAAACTCACGAGGAAGCACGGCTTTAAAATCTCAGCCGGCTTCCCATGCACTGTGGAGGAGATCGGGCTGGCTGTGGGAGAGAAGGTCGGGCACAGCAGCATTAAGTCCCTGGCGTGGATGAACAGCGCGGTGGTGATCTTTCTGGATCAGGTGGAGAAGGCGAACCGCGTCATCGAGACGGGCATCGTGGTGAGAGAAATCTTTGTCCAAGTACAGCCGCTGATGCTTCCCGCAACCAAAGTTGTACTGTCTAATGTCCCTCCCTTCATAACTGATGAGTTCCTCAGTAGAGAACTGTCCAGACACGGGAAACTTGTTTCTCCTGTAAAAAAGATGCTGTCTGGATGTAAGTCTCAGTTACTGAAACACGTAGTGTCTCACCGTAGACAGTGTATATGATACTGAACAATCGGAATGCGGAGCTTAATCTCCGTTTTTACGTTAAAGTAGATGATTATGACGATGTGATTTTTGCAACATCATCAGTTATGAAGTGTTTTGGTTGCGGGGAGGAGGGGCACACCATGAATCCCTGTCCGAGGCGCGGGGATCCGGCTCCGCCTGGTCCGGATGACCCGCGGGCTGGGCCGTCCAACGTGCAGGCGGCGGGGTCGTCCACCGCTGCCGCCGCGCCGCGCCGGAACCCGATGCGCCGAGGCCGCCCGTGGCTGCGCCGGGGTAGACTGCCGCGCCGGCGGCCGGTGCGCCGGTTGTAATGGTGGCTGCTGCTGAGGGAGGGGTGTCACCCACGGGCCGCTACGGTGGTGGAGGGCCCCCCTCCGGAGGCGGCCGCTGCTGCTGACGGCAACGCTGCTCCTGAGCAGTCGGCGTTGGCGCGCGATGTGCCGTCTCGGACGCGGAGCGGGCGGGGGCCTGCTGTACAGCGTGATTCTGCTGCTGTGCCCGGCTTGCGTGCGGTGGTGTTGCACAGGGTGTGGGCACTGTGGGTGATTATGTCCAGGAACATGAGGTGGTGGTTTTCTGTGAAGCAGAAAAAAAGGGGGATGGGAGAAAAAAAGATAAAAAACAAATACAAATGGTGAAAAAAACCCTGGAATAATCAATGAACCACAAGGTGATTTGGCAAAAGAAAATGTAGGGACAGGTGAAGTCAGTAAAGCACAGGAGGAAGATATAGATAGGGAAACACATTTGGAGAAAACAAGAGAGGAGAAGAAAACATGGGGTGAGCAGGTGGAAGTTGCTGAAATGGAGAAAGAGGAAGTTGCAACAGAAATGATTAATAAAAAAAAGACTGCACTGTAAAAACCAACCTATAAGATCTACTCAATAAAATGGGGGTAACAATTTGCACGCACTTCTTTTGAGTAGATTTTACCCAATATTTTTGGGTAAAGGTTACACATATTTAATATATAAGACTTACTTTAAGAAATTAAGTCAAATCTAACTCAATTACTTAAAACGTATTATTTATAAATGAGTAATATTTACTCTCAATCATAGGCAGCTGGGTATAGATTACTAATATTTAATATATAAGACTTACTTTAAGAAATTAAGTCAAATCTAACTCAATTACTTAAAACGTATTACTTATAAATGAGTAATATTTACTCATCATAGGCAGCTATTTACTTAATAATTGATCCATATTTCACATTAATATGACTTTATTAGTAAGGCTACCAGTAAACAATATATTGCCACACACAAGATTTTATTGATCATTTTGTGCAATATGGTCATACATTGAGATTATTTAAACAGTTAAGTGCATGGAAATTGTAAACATAATCTTCCAAGTGCAATTTACTCAATTATTAAAACCTTTAAGTGCCAGTAAACAGTCCACTTTTAACAGAAAAAGGTTTCTCCACATCCATTACATTACATTCCACATCACATTATTTTGTGTTTGTGTCACTCGGCACTAAAACAAGTCAACATCCACTTCAGAACAAATTGTTTATTTGAGGCTCTGGACCTGTTTGAGCAGCTTGGCTCCATCAAGCTCCAAAAACAGTTTTTAGAATACCTCAAATGTGTATTTGAGCACGTTGGGGTATTCCAGGTTGAGGGCATAGATGAATTCCATCAACAATGTGCATGCCTTTGTTTGGTTTCCGCACAAAACTCTGTCTCCCTCTATGACAATGGACACATCTGCTGGTCCCCTGTCCCTGGCATCACAAGCACCTTCATAGTTTGGTCCACGACGTTGTCATGCTTCTCCTCCATGTTGAAAAGAAAGAAAGAAAAGCATATTCACATTAAATTAGGCATATTAACAAGAAGCTATTATACAATATAGGCTTTGTGGTCTAGCATTAAGCCTAATGAATAAAAACAGGGATTGACTCTTTTTTAAAAAAAAATGATTTGTAAAAATGTGTGGCAGAGATTAAACACAAAACAAATATAAAAAATTTCAGGCCCAGTCAAATTGCCCATCGATCATTAGATCGACGTTAATGACATTAAATGATTATTTCCCATAAACATAACTTTTCAGTGCATGGTTTTATTTATCTTATTTCACTTTAACACCAAAAGAAGGTTTTTGTTTTTAAGTAGTTGTATATGTTAAGTAGCTAAGCACATCAGTACATTATCCCTAAATCATTTTCCTGTGAATGCTAAACCATTTATAAAAACAATAAGATATTTCGAGATTCACAGCAATAAATTGTATATTTATTTGTTAGGTGTAAGAGTGGTTAATCACAGAAATTAAACAATGGTATCAGAGCAACTTCCGAAATAACTCCGTTAAAATCTTGAAGTGATCAGTCTTTAATGACATACCTGCTGTCTTGAAAAAGGTCTTCTTGGCATCCCCCAAGGTCTTCAATCAGGCACCTGGCCACTGCATCCCTTTTTTCCAATACTCTGGGCCTGTGAGGAAATGCATTTTAGTGAGAAGACTTATTTCTGCATTTTCATATTCTTGAATGAAACATTTAAATAAATGTACCTCATCAATTGTGCTCAGAAGAGGGCGCATCCTGGAGCCGGCATCTCCTCCTTTGGCACGCATCAGCTGGAGCGAGTGGTGTTAGTGTACCCATCCAGTTTCAGCATCAAAGTCTCTTCCAGTGAAAGAGTTGTTATGTGTCGGAACTCCTCCTTGATCTAATAAAAAGCATAGGGGACAACACTCATTACCAGTGTTGTGCTAGTTACTGAAAACCAGTAACTAGTTACCATTACTAGTTACTTCATTTCAAAAGTAACTCAGTTACTTTACTGATTACTTACACCAAAAAGTAATGCGTTACTGTGAAAAGTAACGTTTTAGTTCCTTTAAAAAGGGCTCCCATTATATTAATGCCCTTATAGCCTTCATTGCAGTACTGTTATTGCATTGGAGAATAATACAATCTGTTGATCAACTTGACATGCATTATATGCAATCTGGATAGCATCGATATTAGCTGGCTTTACATTTTTGTATATTCTTTCTCCAGGTATTTGGAAAAAGTGTTCCATTTCATATGCCGTGTGCCACCCGGACATGCTATCATGCTAACTAGCTCCCTGAAAGCGGGTGACTCCACTGTAGCAATAGCCTGCATGTGTTCTACAACATACCGTGCAATGGCTTTATCGACTTTCCCTGGCGAGCAGTTCCTCGGTTAAAATCCAGACGCTGTTGCTTAGGTGCAGGTGGAGGTGGAGTGGCGTCGGCTGAGTCTCTGTGGTCTTAGCTACTAGCTTCGTCCCAGCATGTTGTTTTTGCAGATGTTTTTAAGAGATGTGAATGACTGGTTTGGGCAGTGGATAGGCTCTTTGACCCGCCAGTACACAACTTACATTTAACTACAACGTTTTCTTTGTGCTCGACAAAAGTGAAATAATGAGAATATCTCCAGGTGGAGAAACTAGACTTGAGCTCCGTCGCCGCCATGATAGTCTTGTTAGTAAACAACACAAACACGCCAACAGCCCGTCTCCGCATGAAACACAAGAAGTATCTTAGTACATTTACTCAAGTACTGTACTTAAGTACAGTTATCATCTCTGTTCGCCTGGCTGTTGACTATATAAAAAAACTAACGCAGTAACGCACCATGTAGTAACGGTAACTGAGTTACTGAATTTAAAAAGTAATGCGTTAGAGTACTAGTTACTGCCAAAGATAACGGCGTTACAGTACTGCTCATTACTCACAACTCTGACAACAGTGAGTTGAAATGGAAACAAATAAACGTAACGTTCTCACCTGAGCCTCATTGAATAAACCAGGCCATCTCTCCTGGAAGACACGGACACCTGGGCTGAGGTCACTCACCACCTCCACTCCACTACCAAGCAATAAAATCTGCAGGATTTAAAACATATAGGACTTAGGTGCTGTCTCTGAGGATTTCTTACACTGAACATTACCAACAAAATAACACAATTAAACATTTATATGTAGAACAATCCTAAAAGATATAACAATGAGCTTTCGCTCTGCTCCGTGGTAATCTATCCAGTCCTCACGATAATATACAGTAAGCTTAATGTAAACATAAGTCTATAGGCTATCGCTGCAGCTATACCTAAAAAAAGACAAATGAATCACAAATCATTATTACTGTGGCTTGGCAGAATATACAATGGTTATTTTTCACTAAGAGATAGTCGCAAGATAGTTGTCTCAGTATTTATCGTTTCATGCAAGCTCATATTAATGCTCCTTGTTCACGCGCGCCAGGGCTGGAGTTTAACAACACCGTGTCCCATTCATCAAACGGGACAAACGGTATTTCACTCTCACCACTGTTAAGCACAGAGCGACCAAACACAACAATATATAGTATATATTACCCGGACAGACCCACGAGGAAACTGACGGTCGACGTTAGATAGACTAATTGAGATGCTACAAGCTAGCTTCACCTTAGTTATTAGCCTTGTGCATCATTTGAATGTGTCCCCCGCAAACCGTTACTGTACTCAATACTACTCAACCGGGTCAGAGTTCGTCATATTACTTGAACTGACATGCTATTTAATAAACGGCAACTGATTTTTGCAGTGTGCATCAAGTATTCATGTCCATTGGATACTGTGTGGAAAATAACATTGGACAAACACACATTGTATAGAGGACGACCAACTTCAAACGTTGATTCAAACGAATGCCGCCTTCCACACGCTGTTCTTGTTGGTACTTAGCTAGCAAACATTAGCCTTCTCTGCTAAGCATGCACGATGCTAACGTGAAACACAACTTGGCTGGTTAGCATACATTAACATACAACTGTCGCCGTGACGCTTAACTCATTTCAGATGGCATGCTGTCAACATGCACATTATTACTGTAATAACAATTATTAACAATATGGAGCTAAACATCATAGTGCTTTACTCTTAGCTCCTATGTTAGCTACAGCTATCTAGCATCAGTGACCGACTGACTACCAGTGAGTAATAGTCGAGAACAAACTTAAATTCCTTGTCTAACAGTGAAGCAAGCAGACAACAAGTCTTGTGATGAACCTTAAAAAATGTGAACATTTATATGTAGGACATGATAGACACAGGAATATCTTACCTTCCAGGAGGAGGGAGGCGCGAAAGAGAACCGTTCCTCTGGCCTGCAGCCAAGAATCGCCGCAGACGCATGCGCAAAGGGGCAGTGTGGGCCTAATGTCTTCAAGTAGATTTTACCCAGTTGTTTGTGTTTCAGTTGGTACTGTCAGAAATTAGGTAGTGTAGGTAGAATGTACCCATTCATGTATACTAACAATGCTCACTTATATATCTTGAGTACAATTGAAATGATTTGCTTGGATAATATATACTACCCTCCAAAATCCTTTTTTATAGTGTGCTACTAAACGCAGGAGGAATAAAAAGGATGTACCAACCGTTGCAAAAAGCAGTAACGTAGTGAGTGAGGGAAAGGAAGAAAGAGAGAAAGAACAGGCAGATGAGAGTTGGGATGATTGTGTGTCTGACAGCAGTGATGTGCCAGGTTTTATGAGCAGTAGCCAACAAAAAAAAATGTACTTTTATTTTTGCTTTTAACATCTCACTCGAAATCGATACTTTGAGAGTGGGAAGTTTAAATGTAAATGGAGCCAGAGAGGAAAGAAAGAGGGCTTTAATATTTCAGACTGCAAAAATAAAACATATCGATGTCCTCTTTTTACAAGAGACGCACAGCTACGTTTTTAATGAGACGGACTGGAGAAAGGAGTGGGAGGGGGAAGTCATTTTAAGCCACAACACCTCTCTTAGTGGGGGGGGGGCTTCCTCCTCTCCAAGTCTTTTAGTCCTGTCTCTCTGGAGGTCGAGCATTTTATCAATGGGAGGTTGCTTTTAATAAAAGCAACCCCCCCCAGCTGTTTTTGTAAATGTGTATGCTCCAACAAACGGTACAGAGAGGAAGCTGTTTTTACTCAAAGTTAACGACGTTTTAAATGGTTGTGCCACGGAGGATTTTTTATTCTTGGGTGGGGATTTTCATTGTACAGAAAATGCATCTTTGGAACGTAAAAAAAAACCGTAAAAAAACGGACAAAGTGCTGGTAATTTGCTGCCAGGACATTGTCCGTTATTCCACGGACACTTCCGTCAACCCTTTAACGGATATTTCTGTAGATTTACAAGACTTTTTCTGTACCATATACGGACACTTCCGTCAACCCTTTAACGGATTTTTCTGTAGATTTACAAGACTTTTTCTGTACCATATACGGACACTTCCGTCAACCTTATAAAGGATATTTCTGTAGATTAACAAGACTTTGTCCGTAATATTTACTTACAATTCTGTTAACCTAATACGGATAATTCCGTATTTTAACAGTCCTTAGTATGTACTATTTACAGACACTTCCGTCAATTTTTTTTTGAAATTGTGGGATAAAAAATTAAAATAAAATCCTAAATAAATAACAATTACACTTTCAAGCACACTGAAAAAAGCACAATATATAGAAATTGAACAAAATGTATTTATTTCTTTCCATAAAACTCAACATTCCCCGCTGCCCCAACCTGTAGGAGAACATGCAATGACAAATATCCCCCTCCCAACTTCCCTCCCCCCGAACATGGGGGATTTGAACCCAAAGAATCTGTGGTGGTGGGCAATAATTGTACCCCTCGCTACCTGAGTGCCATACACATAATACATTTCCATACAATTGTACAACCCTAACATGATCATACATTCAAGTATGTAAAATAACAGCAACAATAACCTTTTTCTTAACACCATGATGTTAGAGGTCGGGCTGTGTGTACATGTGCGCCTCAAGATAAAATTAGTAGTTATAAAGCACTTATATACTAATAAAGGACTGGCTTATCTATAGCCAGTTGAGTAGCACTTGAAATGTTTGGCTCTATGAAACCTGATGTACTTATATGATTCTGTTTTCTTCAAGGTTGTGTCTTCCTGGTCGAATGTACTTATTGTAAGTCGCTTTGGATAAAAGCGTCAGCTAAATGCAATGCAATGTAATGTAATAAATTCCTCCCACTGTTTGCCACTGCTGTTGCACCCTACTGGCTCACCTGTCAGTGAGGAAGGAGGAGCCTTCATGCAGTGATGACAACAAAAAGTAAACTGTTTTTTTTGTGTGTTGGTATGTTCAGTCCAAAAGTCCAGTCCAAAAGTTCTGTTTTGAGCTTTGAGGAATGCTCACATGTGCCAGTCAAATTCCTTCAGCTCAGTCACGAGCTTCGACAGTTTTGGAGGAATGTGGTGCCGTTTCTTCCCCTTCATCTCAGCCTTGGACCCTCGGTCAGGATTCATTCCAAAGAAAACTCTAAGGAAACAGAAATATGTTTAGCTACACATGCAACTAAATGAATGAAACTGAACGAAAGAGTAACATGCCGACAAAGCTCAGATACTACTTGTCGTGTGGCTCTACAGGAGTGGAGCCGTCTAAAATAGCATACATTTGTTTTCTCCACCATGCCCGTGTGTGTGTGTCCATCTACAGCTAATGTTGCAAAAATACTACTATTACAATAACACGTTGCTCCTGTAAGCTGAGCAACTCAGACAACGTGCTGTTAAAGTCTGCTCATCACCAACATACTATACTGGAAATGTCAGCATAACCCATGCACCTGTGACTTGTGTGGATATACTGTACGTGCACTGAATGATCTCAGGGCACCGTTAACTCAGTGCATGAGTAGCACAGCTAGTAGTAGTCGCTAGTAGTCACGAGTGCTGAAAGAAGTTGTGACAATTGATAACAACGTTTTAATCTGAAATGTATGTCTAAAATGTATTAATTATCCGTTTGTGTGTCTGTGTGTGTCTATGTATGTGACTGTCTATGAGTGTGTGTCTATGTCTGTGCTTATATGTGTGTGCGTCTGTCTGTCTATGTGTGTATGTGACTGTCTATGAACGTGTGTCTGTGTGTGTCTATGTCTGTGCGTATATGTGTGTGTGTGTGTGTGTGTGTGCCTATGTATGTATGTATGTGTGTGTGTGTCTATGTATGTGTGTGTGTGTGTGTATCTATGTGTGTGTGTGTGTCTATGTGTGTCTGTGTATCTATGTGTGTGTGTGTATATGTGTCTGTGTATCTATGTGTGTGTCTATGTATGTGTGTGTGTGTGTGTATGTGCGTATCTGTGTGTGTCTGCATGGGTGTGCCTGTGTTTGTATACGTGTATCTATGTGTGTCTATATATCTGTATGTGTATATGCATATCTGTGTGTGTGTATCTATGTGTGTCTGTGTGTATGTGTGTGTGTGTGTGTGTGGCTGTGTGTATGTGTGTGTGTGTGTCTGTGTGTGCATATGTATGCCTGTGTATGTGTATCTATGTGTGTCTGTGTGTATGTGTGTGTGTGTATGTGTCTATGTGTGTGTGTGTGTGTGTGTGTGTGTGTGTGTGTCTATGTATGTGTATGTATTGCAGCATCTGATATTTAAGAAGTGTGTTACATTTGAACTGGCAGAAAGTCTGGCTGCAATTTCCAGATATTAAAAGAGGTCCTTTGAGTTCCTCTGGTAATTATCAAATAGTAGCAGTTAAGTGAATACTGTTCAAACAATAAATGTGTTTGTGTTTTATATTGATTTATCTGTTTTATATCCTTTCATAAATGTGAGGACTAAAATGGCGGTAGACAAAGGGCTGTTAAGGGTTTTATTGCTGTGGGGGAGGTGGAGCAAGACCCCACTGTGGTCTCTGGAATGTGGGGGGGATGTGTGTGTGTGTGTGGAGGCTGCAGAAATAGGAGACAGTGAATGTCAGAGGTGCTTGTTTGAGATGACCAGAAAAGACGACCAGTTAAACTCCACCCCTTCCTATTTCTGTTGGGATGAAAGGCTATTCAGCTTTTTGCTCTCTCTCTCTCTTCTCGCGTCGCTTGGACCGGAAGGTCGTGCCGGCCTGTGAGCAGGGGCCAGGAGTAGGCCTACTCCTGACATTATGCATATGATATAATATGGTTTTGTATGGTAATGTATTGATTGTATTGCATTTTTATATTACCATTAAATAGATTATTGTTAAACGGTTAATTGTATGCTCTGGATTTCCTTCCTGTAAGATATCAGCTTGTTTAGGGACGCGCGGAGATTTGAAAATGCGGACTAGTTGTCCATTCAAATCTCAAACAAATGGTGATCCGACGTGCCAGAAGAACAGAGCTGTGGAGGGGTCCAGACGACCACATTGGGTCGGGAACAAACACTTTTAGACGTCTCAGACAATCAAGCAGGGCCCTGCAACTACAAATAAGGTAAACAACTTTAGGATTGTCTGTAGGCGTTTCACAGTGTTTTTTAAGTTTAAATGGAATATACGATGCATATTTTACTATGTTAGGAAAGTTATATAAAACACGTGAACATTGATCGCAAGGTAGACAGAGAGTCCTGCGTGACGAGATATAAAGCGGTTTGGCGTGGATCTCAGGTAGTTTATTCCTGAGTGGCGTGGAAACGGTGCAGTTCGTGGGTTGTGAGGTGAAATTCCTACACGACGAAGCCTGGAAACTCGATATTTCAGATCACCGTTTAAAACTGGGGTTAAATAGCAGACTAAGGCCAATAAGCTAAAGTGTCAGCGGGCTGCTATATGTTCAATTCCTGGGAGAAGAATGCAAATGTCACCGAAATTGTGACGGGACCGGCTCTCGTTTCCCTTGTCTGTGAAAATTAATTTGAAAAGCAAACGTGTGATAAAAGGCTCGCTAAAACCTGGGTTTTTAGACCCCATGGAATGGTCACATTCCTTATGAGTGTTGAAGCACCGTTCAAGGTTTGCTTGTCTGTTGAAATACACATCACATTATCAAGCTGGACAAACTGTACGGGGAATAAATCTGTGTGATTTTTACCTAAATAACCTGTGTGAGCGATTGTCTGTGGAACTCAGCTCAGAAGAGTGAAGCTAATTTGTGCTCTGCTGCTGCCATCTAGTGGCTGAAAGGGGGGGAAGCACGTTAATTAAGTCAGATAAATAAAAGCGAAGTCAATATGGAACGTCAGAATAGTAGAGACAATTCTGAAATTCCAGGGAGTTATCGGGAGCAATGGGAACAGATTAAGAGATTGATTTTAAGTGGAATCAAACAGGGGGATAAAGAAAAGGCTTGTATATTTAAATAAATAAGCTGTCTGTAGGTTGTCATTGTTGATTAGTAAATACCTTGTTTTATGCTGGTAAATGTAATGGTACAAGAGCAAGCTATTCATCACAATTGTATTTTTAGGTTATGAATAAAACAAAAAGTAGTAGCCTAAGTGATAAGCAGAAGGGTTTTTGAATGCTTGTCAGTTATGTTTATATGACAGGGGTGCTTAGGCCCGCTTCGGTTTTCAATGTGCGCCATCACGTTAAAACAGAGGATTGGTGGCATTTTCAGTTCATTGCTTGCTTCCACACGCCTTCAGCCTCCTTGTCTCTTTAATGCATTAGAACGATTGTTAACTTGCCGTGTTTCTAGAAATCGAACTCACTTTTCCGGAACGGCCTTTCAAAATAAAAGCCAAAGGCTGCTGTTCGCCAGACATGCCTTCACAATAAAACAGTAATTAGCTTAACAATATATTTAACTTATATTGCGTCCTTTAATATTGATTTTACATTACAGATCTAACCTGCTTGTAACACAACTTAGATAAACAATTTCAAAAATAATAGAATAAGCAAGTGGTTAACGGGGGTTTCCTGTCTGGCTCATTTGATTTAGAACTGAAGTAAGGGAGAATCGTGTTTTATGAGTCATTTCTCATGGTTTCTAAAGATAAATCATCAGTTTGTCTGGACTTTGATATAGAGATGGGATCATGGTGGAGAAGGGAGACCTTTTTTGGTTTCAAATTGACGAAGATTTCAAAGATGAAGTAAGCAGGACTTCAACTGGCCAAAAGAGATTTTAAAGTTTAATATTCTTGGTTAGCAAACAAGACATCTGATTATTATGTCACACATGATAATCTTGTTATAGAAACTAGCTTAAAATATTGGAGAAAATATGTAGATGTTCTTTCGTAGTGTGTGGAATATGTGATGCTGGAAACATGTACGTTTTTCAATGTATAGGAGAAAATGGTTTCCTGAAAGAGTTATGTTGGGTAAATATGTAGCAATGGATGAAACAATGTTTAGAGTGAGTTTTTGTAATATCATTAGTAGACATCAATTATGTTGTTTAGATGGCATTTAACAATTAAGACAGATAGTTTGATTGGAAAGAGTCAGAGTGGAAAGGGTTGGATTTATTTAACCTCAGTGTGCTAGATTTTTTTATCGGTAATGCGTCCCGAGACCTGGACTCCCCCTCTGAGTTAGAAAAGGCTACGATCCCGACCCTCCAAGCAGACAAAATACCTAACCCAACAGGAGACTCCTCCTTCTCCATCGAACAGACAGAGAACCAGAGCTGAAACAACAACAACAACAAGACTGCAGCCAGAACTATCTCCACCTGTGGCATCCAGAACCAAACAGCATGCTGACAGGCAGAGATCTACGCTCATCAGTCCCTCAGACGGGACCATGAAGTTCCAAGCTGAGCCACGACATTTAGCACAAGAACAAAGTGTGGGACATGAGAGCAGAATCCGCCCTCCATAAAAACAGCAGGGAGACTGTAAAGGAGGAGATGAAATACAAAGCAGTGCAAGAACAGTGGCATGATGGGGGCTGCAGATGTAACTGGGCCAATGGCTGCCTAACAGAGTTACAGCGGATGGATTGAACAGCTGATGGACTGAAGAGAAGACAGAATCAGAGGAGTTGGCATGGTCGATTAGAAGTGAGAAGGTCGGGGTCACGGCTTGAGAAAACCAGAGGAGGAGAAAAGGAGAACGGGAATGAGTGAGTTTACACATAAACACACTTATTCACAAAACGCACATTTAAAGCATAAATACGTAAAGACAGAAAGATGTATTAAATTAAAAATAGCAGTCAAGAGGAAACTATTAGAGTACAATGAGAACACACTGAGGGTTAAAGGGGGAGACATGACAGAGTACAACCATATTCTTCAATCTTTTCATCATGTAAACAACATATTCTTTAAGAGATTTGTATTCACGTGTGAATAAAGTAGTGATCTCATTTGTTACAATATTGATCACCATTAAAGGGATAGTTTTAGGAACCACTCTATAAGACAAATCTTTATTTTAATGGATAATGTTAAAGGGAGAGCTGGTGCCAAACCAGATATAGTATTCCAATCTAAAGAGTTGATTTCACCATTGTGGCATAGTTATTACCATAGGAGGGCATAGTTGGAAATATGAAATGACTTCTGTTTTTAAATCCTTGATAAAGGAGGGAGTAATTGTTGCATGTTTGGACATCCAGGGTTCCACACACTGCTAAAGAGTTTAACATTGATTTTTAGGTGGACCAGAATTGAAGATGAGCTATGGAATGCATAGCAGAGCTACACAGATCCTAGTAATGTTTTTACACAAGATAATGGTGATCTACACAAGTTTCTGAAATATATCTATTAGACATTTTAATACTAATTAGGTGTAAATTAATTGCAGTAGTAGTAGTACTCTAAGGAAGTGAGTTTTGTACCAAGTCCCAATGAAAAGTTAGAAACATCTTGAAAATCATAGTTGAAATCGTGAATGAATAAGGAATGGCGGTCCGCATATGATATATTTTTGGAGATAAAGGGTACCCGCCTATGCAGAATTACCTCTGAAAAGACTCTGCAGAGCAGGACATGGCCAAGAGACTGAGACCAACTGACCGACAGGGTAACTTGGGAAGGCACTCTCAATGACTGACTCTGAGGTGTACCTGACCAAACCTGACTTTACAACCTGACAGTGTGAGTGTGAGTGTATGTCTGCACCTGATCAGTGCAACTGCATGATTTAAAACAATGACTAATCAAGCATGTTTTGGACTAACACATTATCTTTGTGTGATAATAATGTGTGAAATGAGAGGTTTCCTAACATTGCAAAAAAGGGGAAACCGTATCTAATCTGCTCGATGATATTTCACTCCCACAGGAGCTGGCCGTTTGCAGAATGTGAAGCTCAAACTAAAACATGAAGATTCTGTTTCTTTTAGGACTGAAAGATGGAGAGAAAACACTTCATTTCACTGAAGTGTTTACTGGGGAAATGATGGATGTACATTTGGGAAAAATGTTTGGTATTGTCTTATAATCCATTATGACCTGAAGGTTTTCTTCCCATACAGGATTTTGTTTACACATGAGATAATGTGTAAAAAAGGGGGAGTGTAAACGCCAAATGTACATTTTTCATTTAGGGACTGAAAGGAACCTGCTGCCCTAACTCGGATGTTCAATCTGACCATTGATTGACAGTTTTAGAATTGACCTGCTCCATATTTTGGGATAACACACTGTTTGATGAATGTTGACATGTCTCTAATATTGATTGAGTTATAGCAGGTAACACAGATAAATAATCAGTGGCCAAGGGGCTGCTGGGAGAGATGTAAGTCCAGAATGGAATACTGAAGAAGCTGACCTGTGAGTAATGTTTCAACAGACAACATCATGTAACTAGCCTGGTAAAGAAGTACAAGCCATAGACTTTATTGTTTAGGTCATTATGGGGATATACATTTCATCTACATTTATAATAGAAAGACATTTGATGACAGTTTGTTGGAATTCTGTATTCATTTTTTCAGCGGGATAATATCTAAGCACTGACGGGTAAAAGCAGTATCACCAGGAAGTCATTCACTTTGTTAGTATCGTGATTTGGGTTGTTTTTGAATCCATAACATTAGTGTGTTT